>JAODUP010000111.1:305000-422500 GCA_025642065.1 Paralvinella palmiformis | reverse complement strand
CTATCCAATAATTTTTTTCAGCGTTTCAAGCCCATCAGAGCATATCACCATGACGTATGTTCCCTATACGGGCGTGGTAGCGGCCACAGTCGCCATACTGGTCCTATCGTTTCTGTTGCCCTACCTCCTGCCAATTCGACCGGTGAAGGCGGACGACCAGTACTCGTACAAAGAATACGACCTGTACAGAGTCCAGGTAAAACCAATTAGGGTCTTCACCGATTGGTGGTTATATGATGGAATAGATATGACAGAGAGAACATCGTCGCCTTCTGCTTATCCTCGGAATTATCCGACAAACAGACAGACAGACAGACAGATAGATAGATCTAGATAGATATATAGATAGGCGTAGATAGATGGATAGATAGGTGTGCTTGGTGATCGGGAACGATGAAGATTTCCTCGATAGAACTGTTCCTGGATACAATTAGGAGAACTATTCATTTGTGTTAATTACCCGCGGGCTATAATTGTATATGGTTGTGTATATAGGCGATGTATTATGTAAGGTACGATATGCATATATTGCTAAAGTACAGTGGAGCCTGGTTTGTAGGTCATTTTCCGGATAAAAATTCGCGGGAATATATAATCGCATATTCTGCGACATTTCACTAGGTATATGGTGTAAAAAAACTCCCATATAGCGATTTGCGGTAAAATATATGGACCAGTCGCGAGCGAGATATTTGTATCTCTGAGTTGTGCGACTCGCTCAGTTAACCGGCACTTAGCGCAAATCAACGAAATGCCGGATAACAGAGGTTTTAATGTAATGTTCCATATATTTAGAGATGGTGGCGGTAGTTACTGGTAATGTGAGGCAGTCGGGCAATTATTACTGGAATTCATCTGAGATTTGTGTCACAACAGTTTGTACCTCAATTACTGTTGTGTGTTGTACAATTGTAAAATAAACAATGATTTATTTCAACATGAGAACAGGGGAAAACTCTAATATATTCAGCAGTAATCTTGTACAATTACAGTTGCAACAATTGTAATATGCCCCCATCATTAACGTGCGCGCGTCTGTGCGTGTGTCTGTGTGTATGCGCTCGCGCGCGTGCGTGTAAAAGGTGAGTCAAAGAGATTAGTTCATTAAAAAAAAAATCAAAGAATGGGAACTGATGTTGAAGTTATTGAAGTTGTGTTATACCGTTTTCTGGTTTACAGATAGTTTTTTCGACATAGATCACGTGACTATTTGGTGAGGCACCTCCCAAATCTTCGGAAAAATTTGTAAAATAAATTGATTAAAAAACATCAACCAAAGAATATAAAAGTTCTTCAGCAGCGTTGATAAGTATAATGATTATCATCATCATCATCATCATCACCAACAACAGTAGCATCATTATAAGTATTAGGTTAGATCAGTGGAGTATCGTGGATTCAGTGACTGGTGTTAAAGGAGCCTAACCACACCCTTTTCTAAATTAAATATGTCGAAGTATTTATATACGCCTACTTTTGTGCACAAGGTAGGCTAAACGAGCCGAGCGACCCCAAAGGTAATGAAGCGAAGTCAAAGATGAAACACCCTTCAGATGTGGCCACGCCGAGATTCGAACTCAAGTGGTCCAACGCGCTGCCAATTAGGCACCACGGAGGCGCCCCATATTATTCAAGAAAGCAAACATTGCACTCGATAAAGAAAACATAAGCAAAATAATATTGTATAAAGGATAATCTACACAAGGCCATTCTATAAGAGATGGAGGGCCTGGAAAACCACCAAGCATGTGTGTGGTCGAAAAATGTTCCGCGTGTGTGTGTGTGTGTGTGTGTCGTGTGTGAACAAAGTCATTGGATCCAGAGATTTAAGTGGTCACTGAACCCAAAGCTAGTCTTTGCGGAGCCCTCAAACAGGCGGGGGGGGGTTGAATGATCGCCCCGGTCGGCACACCCAAAGGGCCAGGCCTTGGATTGTACAATATCTTGAACAAATAACCATTATGACAGCGGATGGTTAAACGTAAATAAAACAATATCCGCAAACGTTATGACAGTAAACAGCGCCGAGGATTCTGGGTAGACTGTTCGGCGGTCGCTCGTCTACGTTCTGTGTTCTGTGCAAACATTACGGGATACGTACACGGGAATAATGGCCCATCAATCCGAGGAAAACTCACAGATATGTTTACACTATATGGAAACGGCAGCAGCAGCCATAGCGTCGACAGACATTGCCGAGAAACGCCTCGCCGCAGCAGCTTCGGTAAACCCGACTTCGTCATAGCGTCCTACGTATTTATTCTGTGATAAAGATTTAGGCCAACCCCCCCCCCTTTCGATGAGCCGTGGCTAATTTTAGGCCTCGTAATCCGAGGCTTCGGGATGTCATTTCTGAGGAGGGCCAGGCTGTTTTATCATAGGATATTCCGGAAAAGAACAATGAAACTTTATGCCGTGGCGTTTGTTGGTTTTTTGGTTTATTCGCTGTATGGATACGATAGCCAAGCTGATCCCGGCAGATTAGACAGATTGAGAACAAACTTGGTCAGCCTACAAGTAAGTAGATCTATATGATTTATTTCAAGTCTGTTTTACTCTTATTGTAGAATGTTGAACTAAGGTGTGATATAATTGTCACACCCATGATAGCTCTCTCTCTCTCTCTCTCTCTCTATATATATATATATATATAATATACATTGGCGTATAGGTTTAATTTGGGATTGGACAGTGATCGATATTAAGCCTAATATATATTAAATCAATAAAAGAACATCCATATGTCGATATGATATGCTTCTTAGTTAATTTAGTTGGATAGGACTTATATAACTTATGTTGGACCATAAGGTAACATACGCACAGTGACACACACACACACACACACGTACAGTCATTCTCTCAACACACACATGTATACGCGCGCGCATGCCTCAATAAACAAGCACGTGTTTGTCTTGTTTACTATATAGGTTGGTTCCTACGTGTTTATAGCTGAATTGTTATTCGTGTGTGTTACATGATGTATTGCGCTGAATGTTTGCTGTTATGCATGGTATTTTGACATGATATAATATTATTATCGAGTAGGTAGTCTGGATATTATTAACATCTATCTTACTACAGAGCTATTTCGCGAAACACCTTCCCCACTAAAAACTGGGTCTTTTCTTTCTTCTGATTGGCTAATAGCCAGAGACATTGACCAATCATTAATGGCCCTGTTCCCGTCTCTAGTATTAATACTCATTTCCTACTCGCGGAAGATTCATTCTTGTGGGTGTTATGAGGCACATGTCAACTGCAGCCGGAGTGAAGATGGAATTATTAAAGTTTGTTTTTATATTATTGTATGTTGTTTACTTCACATTGGCGGAAAGTGATAACGTATGGAACAAAAAAAGAGTGAGTCACTCATCTTTTAATTTTTTTGGGTGATAGATCTAATTGTTTGTGTTATTTTATTCTTTATAAACAAACAACTTATTTTTATTGCCTTGTCACCTTGTGTCAGGCTTGTGGCTTGTCAGGCTTGTGGCTTGTGATTATCACTTTGTCTTGTGTGGCTTGTCAGACTTGTGGCTTGTTGTTATCACCTTGTCGGGCTTGTCAGGCTTGTGTCAGTTGTGACTTCTCAGTTGTCTAGAATAGATCTATATTGCCTTAATAACCCCCCCCCCCACACCTATACATATATATATATATATATATATATATATATATATATAACTGAGGGAGGGTTATTAAGAAAATAATATTTGAAACATGTTGGCCCAATCACGGGCATTGAATCATAATGAATGTAATAGATCTACTCATTTAGATCTAAATCAGTAAATGTTACAAAGTAGGCTGTTGCTATTGGTCCGGACTCGGGCTTACACTAATTGACTAAAATAGCTATAGCTCCGGTATTAGGCTCTTTCTCAAACTTTATCATTTAGGCTGTGTTTCACTTCTGTCAGTCACTTGTTTGTTTTGTTTAGAGATGAGTGAACTAAGTCTGTGTCTTATGTAGAAATGTAGAAGGTATAAAAAATAGATTACACATTTAACACAAACTGTGATGCTTAAAGTTCTAATGTCCAGAACAATCCAGTTGTGTGGGTTCATCATATATGAGTGACATGTGTCATGTCTGTTTCCTGACATTTCCCACCATCCTTTAAAATATGTTTACTTCCACGAGAATTGGCAACAATGAAAGTTTTGTTTTATTAATTATCATCGGAATCATTATGCGATGCACACATTTAGATCTACATATTACAGTACAGATTTAACACAGAATGCATGCCATCTTTCATATATATATATATATATATATATATATATATATATATATAATACATCTATTATATATATGATTTATCATTTAACAATCTATTTCTGAAGATTTGTGAAATTCTTCTTGACACTTTACAAGATTATTTGCTTTTTCCAATCCCAGCTTATTGTTGCTAAAACTATAAATATCTATCTTGAAATGATTACTCATAAAACTGGCTATTTCTGCGTTATTTATATTGTTCTTTGGCTTATATCATGATATAAATATCCTTCTAGGGATGCCAGAAGAATTTCCCACTATGCACTGAACTGCATTTAAAATTGTACATTGTTAAACTATCCAATGTCGTTAAATATTTTAACAATGTACAATTTTAAATGAATCAATCAGTATAGTTAGTACATCAATGAAAATAAAAGTATAAGATTTTCATTAATGGTCGGTAAACTACTTTAAGCCATTTTGCAATAAAACGATAGAAAAACAAGTACTCTCGTCAAAAGAATTTTTATGCAGAGAAGCGTAAAATATTGTTTGGCTAATTGTATGCTAATTTAGAAACTAATAAATAGTAGGTCACAGATGTGAAATAAAATATAAAATCTATTAAAAGCTATTTGTGGTTATATGAAATATCTCATACACTGTCATCTCATGCTGGAAATAACATAAGTCATTTATTTCTTGATGTTGTGTACTGTTTCAAATAGGATATAGAATGCACAATGTCTTTTGTTTTTCTTCTAGAAATTGCACAGAGCTAAAACACTGAGAACTGACAGACTTCACAAGTTAGCTGGTATGTCAGATGGCCCAACTCAATTACGATACTTTAGAGAAACGTTGCTCAAACCAATGTTGATAGAACGTGTTGTGGACACTGATGGCAACAGATTTGTACAACAGGTAAGTCTTGTTGAAGTTTGGGGTAGAGACCCCTGGCTGTCGTCTATTGGGCACAGCCAGGTACAACAGGTAAGTCATTGGCCTGTCCTTTTTAAACGTTCCTACAGCAATTTCTAAACAGTTGTGCCTCAGACATTTATGAGAACTGGATATAACCAGTGATGAACCTAAACAATACTTGAATGGGGAAAGTTTTACCATCTTTAGATATCAAGTTAACTGGCCCATTTTTTCACCTGTCCCATATTGTCAACATCGGGTAGAATGGGCACTATCATAGACTGTGGAATTTCTTTGTCTGCTTCCTACTAGAATGTCATGATTGCATAGAAAATATCCGTGAATACCTACCTTTATCAGCCTTTTTTCTTCTTATTATTATCATCATCAACATAAACATCAGGGTGTGGCCTTCCTTTAGTATCTATTGGTCTGGCTTTGAATATGAATGATACTGGTACATCATACCTGTGTTTGTGGGAGCACTCCTTAGAGCGTCTCATCCCTCAGCCATGCATCCCAGGTGTGACAAACATCGCGCCCAAACACAGAACTAACTCATTCTCTATAAAGTATAATGCAGTAGTTAGTGCAACATACTGCAAACCATGAGGGCCATGTTCAAATCCCAGTATTAGCTGTGTTTGGGGACTGTTTCTCCAGGATGTTGTCCATCCTCTATTGGCTCTAGGTGTGATTAGCATTAAGGCTCAAGAAAACACTCACTCGTTCTTTTTATTATTGTTGGGTCTTATAAATGTTAACTATACTGTACACTGATGAACTCATTCTTTTGCTTCCCTAATATGCATTCTTATAGACTATTGTAACTCCCTGTTATACGGCATATGTGATTATAACATTAATCGCCTTCAGCAAATTCAGAATAGTGCAGCTCGCATTGTAACAAATACTAGAAAATATGATCATATTACCCCAATTCTTCAAAAACTACATTGGCTACCTGTTAGACAGCGTATCCATTTTAAGATTCTGTTAATAACTTATAAATCTATTAATGATATGGCGCCAGAATACCTGTGTGAACTGGTTTCCATTAGAAAGTCATCCCGAAAACTCGGGTCATCCAGTCAGATACTATTGCAGGTGCCAGTGTCTCGGCTCAAGTCATATGGTGATTGTGCGTTTAGTGTTGCAGCCCCCAATTTGTGGAATAAGTTGCCGGCAAATATTAGAAATTCGTCATCTCTTGGAAATTTTAAGTCTCTTCTAAAAACACACCTATTTAAGGTCGCTTTCACAGATAAATAATTATTATCTTTTAAATCATTACAGGGTTTTTACAGACATTATTTGGGGTATTATTAAATTACATATTATTTGTACAGCGCCTTTGAATGGCTCCTGCTAGTAAGGGCGCTTTATTAAATATACATTATTATTATTATTAATATTATTATCTTATAATCGCCCACCAGTATCAACATCCGAGGTGTATGTTGTTTTAAACGGCTAGGCTGGGTGTTGGATTTGAGTGGAGAACCTCTCTGTATTGGGTCTGCCTGCCTTATCAGTGGGCCATCCTGAACCAGAAATGAACGTATGATGATAGTAATAAAATTATATTATATACTAATATAGTGCCTTAATCAATCAGAGTTGCTCTAAGGAGGTACTTTATGCTGAAAACTGAAGTTCTGACTCACAGCACAAAAATATTTTATGCATAGAGTAGTGTATATATATATATATATATATATATATATGTGTGTGTGTGTGTGTGCGCGCGAATGTTTGTGTATTTGTTTGTCTGTGTGTTTGCCAAAAAATCTGACAAAATAATCTTAAACAGTGGTGAATATGACATTGGCTGGAACTTTTTAGTATACACATAGCATAGCTTTTGTGTGTGTGTGTGTTTTTATATATATATATATATATATATATATATATTTTTTAGGCTAATTTAAAGAAGTGTTTTAATAACCATATAAAATATTTTTATAAATACATTGACAACTATTAGTTTAACACAAATTTGACAACTTATTCTGAGATATATATTTATGACCAATGAAGCTTTTTAAACAAATGAGTTGATTAAACTGAAGGGTGTAGAAGAATATAGTTGCTGAAACAGACACCATGCCTTCAGTAAATGAACTTTAATGAATTTCCTGTATAACACAAGTAGCTCTATATCATTATTATTAATTTAATATTGAATGTAGCCAAGCTATTTTAGGGTGTACTTACTATGACTAGTATTCACTACTGATGCCACTCGTTTTATTCTCTAACAGACCCACTCCCACCTGTATATCAGGATTAATCATCACCACAAATTTCAGTTTGGCCAAATGAGCCTTTTTTTACCTGTACGGTGATCGGTTTTGTGTTTACCATAAAAACTATTGTTTGTATTGCATCATTACCAAACTGTTACCAGCTTCAAATAACATAAGAGTAGAACACTGATGAATAGGTGGTATGGGTCTGACTGAGATAACCAGCCAATGGTGTCGAGTAGCAGTTGGACTCATCTCTGTTGTTCTGTTGTACAACTGTGTGGGGAAATTATTAATTATCATATTGGGTTTCAGATGATGTCGGTTTTGGGGTCAAGTGTCCAGTATATATTCAGCTTAACTCTGGCTGGCATGGTTATTGAGGCTTCACTAATGGTTTATGGTTCGTTTATGTTGTTTGGCCACTTTTGTTCACAAGGTAGGCTAAATGGGCCGAGCGAACTACAAGGTAATGGGGCGAAGTAAAAGATGAAATATCCTTCAAACATTCCCACATCCAGATTTAAACCCAGGAGTGTTTCATAAAGTAAATCTAGTTTTTTTAATTCATAAATATTTGGTTTTAAAAGAAGCCTGTCAACACTTATCCATGTTATCTAGTTTCCATGGAAGCTATTTTATATATATATATATATATATATATATATATATATATAAGACATGGGATGGGGTCAATTGGAATTGATGGTCAATTGGAATTGATGGTCAATTCCGGAATTGGAATTGCTTATTTAAAACAAATGGAAATGATAAATTTTGAAAATTCCTACAAAAAAAAATTAAATCCACAAATTAATTTTCCATTTAATTCTTTAATTCAGAAATATTTCTTCCATGACAAATCTACTTGGAATATAAACTACTCAGAGTACGTATTCCAAGTAGGTACTCCGAGTATCTACTCCAATCAGTGATTGGAGTAGATAAAAATGGAATTGGAATTGATAAATTTGATGTGTAATTATAATTGATAAAATGGAATTAACCCCATATCTGATATATATATATATATATATATATATATATATATATATGAATGACATTGATTGCATCACTGCATGATAAACTTAGAAGATATTAAATGGAATTATAAGCAGCCGGTTATAATATTTCATTGTCACAAGGTCATACATTAGCATGCAGTAATCACTATTATTGATTGATTTCATCGATTTCAAAGAACGGCTCTTGTGTTTACACTTCTCGTACAACAAAATAATTATTGAGTTATGTTTTGTGCTGTCATTAAATCATGCTCTTTATTGTGACGGTTTGATAACAACAGTGAAAAAAGTCTCCCTGCTGAAACAATTAACACTCTCAGTTTGGTCTATTTCTTACCATTGGACAGGAGAATTTATTATATCACTATATGATTTGTCATCTATATAAAGTGTTTAATAGGTGGAACAATTAGTACAAATGTAACATATTATCAAATTGTCAAAAATTGCTCAGTGTAGCTGGGAATTTGGTACAAATACCACATTTGACGCTTTTGATATTCTAAAACGTCCGTTAGGTGGTATAAACAGCAATATGGTTTTGCCTAATAGGCGCCAGTTGGAGATCCTTACCTCAAATATCAAGAACACCAACAACCGTAAACAACAAGTTTACTAAACACTGTCATGTGAACAAATGAGCACGATTCGTTAATCTACGAGGTTTCAGCCTGAAGACAAATGGAAAAACATATATGTGAACAATAAGAGATGTTGTTTTGAAAAGAGTGTTTTTTATAAACAGCTGCACCACACACACACACACACGCACACACACTCTCTCCCGGCGTGGGCATATCTGAAGGTTGTTTCGTCTTTCACTTCGTCTCATCACCTTTGGAAGTCGCTCGGCCCATTTAGCCTACAGAAGTGGCCGTAAAACATCAATCATCATCATCTCTCCCCCCCTCTGTGTGTGTGTGTTATATTGGTAAAATTAAGGATATTGACTCCCATCACTGCGTGATAAAATCGGAAGATAATTAGTGCAATTGCAAGTAGCTAATTATAATATTTCATTGTCATTACAACGGAAGGTCATACATTAGGATGCAGTAATCGTTTTTGTTTATTGATTCCCTATTTGGAATCATCTTAATAAATATAGATAAAAATAAACTTTAATTACACCATCTCAATTAGTAATCAAAGTGTCAGACAAGCTCCGAGTCAGATGATAATCTAAACAGCAACAGATTGTTGTATTGAGAGACTTTGGAAATAAGTTTTCCAAAACAACAGCAGCAGCAACAACAGTGTGTGTGTGTATGTGTGTGTATGTGTGTGTGTGTGTGTTCTATAACCATATAGCATGTCTTTACCTGGATGTCCTATCTCTTGACAAGCTAGTATTACGTTCCTTATCAAGGACTCTCTCCGTTCATTGATAGCCAACACTAACCGTGTACTAGATGTGTCCAGTAAGAATGCGATGTTTTAATGAAGCCCAAGGAACCCTTTTTTTCCACGTTCAGCGCGTTACACTTTGCGCTGAAGGAAGGAAGAAAGGATTTACTCTAACCGTCGAGGAATAGAGGTTCATTCCCGTCAAAAGGTCGAAACTTTTCCCGGGATTAATTTCTCGGCCCACAACATCGTGAGTGGATGGCCACTTTAAATGGCGCTGCCGACTCCACCGAATTAATTAGAAAAGGGCGTGGGCGGACGTTGAAGATCCCCTGATGACGTAATACACTCTGGCAGTGACTACACTCGGAGTATTTCGGCTTCATCTTGCCCAACTCTTGTGCCTAGGTGCGCGACTGAGCTCGATTCTTTTCGAGGTCATTGGCGCTCCAGAAGTTTATTATTATTAATTAATTATTCAATTAATTAATCTTGGTAATCGCATAGTTGTCAATTTATAAAAAAATCAGTGGATTTTAATTCAGCAGAGAGCTACACTGAAAATCTTCGGGTTAATGTCAAAATCAGGCCAAGGCATCTGTGTTTGAGGGATGTTACACCAGACAGTTACCCCCTGACCACGGGTCCGAGATGTGATCAGCGACGAAGCTAGAGAAACCACTCGCTCAGTCGACGAGTTATAAAATGACTTTCCCGATTGATTATAACAATCAGATGTGACAGCAGTTCCAGTTTTTGTAAAATATTCCGTGAAAGATGTCTGATTGTGACCGACTTAAGACCAGTAGCCTACCCACCCGAAGTTCAGGGTTCAGATAACTTTACCCGTGTTTTGGGGACATTTCATTGTGTCGTCATGCCTTGGCGATGACTGGTGTTTACGGCCAATTTTGTGCACACGGTAGGCTAAATGGGCCGAGCGACTTCCAAAGGTAATGAAGCGAAGTCGAAGATGAAATGCCCTTCAGATATGCCCACGCCGAGATTCGAACACGGGTGGTAGTGCTCATACGTCACAGACTAAACGAACTGTGCTGATTCACTCATTATTATCATGACAGTATAATGAGGGGGCTGGGTCTATGTACAGATGTTTTCAACAAACAAAATTCAGCGTAGAACACTAATTTAAAAAACAAACTTATTGTAAATCTATTGTGCACTGTTCCGGACTCAATTATATCAAGCTGAAATGGTTTAAAATAATTATTAAAAAAATTTAATTGGTATTAATGAATAATTCTATTTTGCTACGACCTTGAGCCCATGTCTGTTTGTGGTATGCGTTCGTGTATTTAGATGGCTGCTTGTTAATGTTTGCCTCGTCGACGGTGGAAACGGATTAAACCGCACGCTGCTGATTTCAATCCGAAACAGTTGAAACCTGAGTAGTACTCGGTATATCAAAGTCGAAAACAGCTGGCCAGCTGCTGCCTTTCGGCCAATTACAAATCGTAATCGCATCAATTCGGGCGTGTACCGATCATCTTTTAAACTCCCTCGGAATAAGACCACATCCGGCCTGCCAGCGTATTGCCATTTGCATAAATTACCGCGGAGAGATGAGAAATGGGTTAAGTCGGCATGTTCGAAGAGTGCTCGTATGAGTATTTAATTTCCTCACTCTTGCCGAGCCTGGGAAAGCAACAAATCAACCGGAATGGCTGCTTCAGCGGTAATGTTTATAAATATGAGGGCTTGTTCAGCGCCCGCCCACATGTTCTGGCATTTATCTTAGAATAGCTACCTGGAGTCATGGTTTAAGGGTCTTCTCAGTGTTATGGTCTCGTAAATATTGTACATATATGGCGTTGTGGTGTCGGTGGCCATTTTAGGTACATTGTATATGGTCTGTCACGGATATCATTATTTATATATATATATATATATATATATATATAGTCTTTACATATTAATTGTGTTTTTGTGTGTATATATTTATTTAGTTATTGATATAATAAAGAACACTTAGATTGAGGTGTCCAGCTCAAAACTGGTGATAGTAAGATAAATTGTTTATTTAGCTGGTTCAGTGATGGATAATATTAATAATAATATTAATTTTATTATTATTATTATTATTTATACTATTTAATCAACTATTTTACCTCTGATAAAACATTGTTCAGCGTCATGTCATTCATCTTCCTTTGTATGTGAACATCTGCCTGATTTATGTATGTATAGGTGTATATATAGATAACTACCTCAGACACCTTTTTAAGTAAATGCCCTATCATTATTCATTTATACATTGTATTTACAATTTGTGAAAATGGCAAATATCGATGTTTTATGGCCAATTATGTGCACAGCAAGTGCCATCCAAAGATAATGAGACAAACTAGAAGATGAAATGCCCTTCAGACCAGGGTTTGAACCCGCGTGTTAGAGGTTTGTTGCGAAGACCATTCTACCAATACCAGTTAGGTCATGGAGATAACCCATTCACACTTTATCATTCCATGTACCGGTTAACAGCGCACGCACGCACGCACGCACATGCACACACACACACACACAGAGAGAGAGAGAGAGAGATGGCCATGAACCCTAACACGTTCTGTTAATCAACCTTCCTGTTATACATGTGGGAAGAGTCCAAAGCTGAATTGACTCCACAACTTTGTCTCTAATAAAGGAACATTAACAGATCCTGATTATTTCACCAATTATCAGTGTAGATGGAGTAGATATTAAAGAAATGGAGCTAATTAGATCTATGTTTTATCTAGCTTATGGTTAGATAGGTCGATATAATATAGTAGATGGATAGACAAGTAGATAGGTGGATATATATATATATATATATATATATATATATATATCGTTTTCTGTATATAAAATAGAGAGAGAAAGAAACAAAATGGAGTTTGTTTTCAATTTCAAGTATATATACAGTAATACTCCGCTTTATATCATTACGTCAAATTCACCGAACGTCGTTACGTCACTCAGCTACGTGACCTACGGCATAATAAAGGGACGTGAAATAAATAAATTAAAAAACAAACTTTAAAGACAAAAACAATTTAAAATACAATTAAAACCCATTAAAACATATTTGCAATTAAATATTTACATTTTAAGGCATTTCGTCCGGTTTATGTAAAAAACAGGTTACCTTACTGCTTTTGGAACCAATTAATAATGTACGGCATATATATATATATATATATATATATATATATATAATAATAATCTTTTCCATCATTATACAAATATATATATATATATATTTGTATATTGATGGAAAAGATTATCCTTCTATTTCAAGCCTTAGATTGGGAGATAAAATTCCCCATGTTGACCGTCAGCGAGGATCTGTCGTTTAAATCTGGTTCACTCTTCGTTGAAAAGTTTCCTTTATCGTTTCTCAGCATATCAGAGATCACATGTCGAGTTACGGATGGACGATAGACAATGACCAGTTCGTCGACAATACACCAGAGGGCCGGAAGACGTTCACCAACATCGTCGCCACACAGAACCCGGCCGCTTCCAGGAAACTGGTCTTTGCTTGTCATCACGACTCTAAGCTATTCCGAAACACGCGTTTCATCGGAGCGACGGACTCGGCTGTACCGTGCGCCATGATGTTAGACTTGGCCAGACTGATGAACGGTACACTGTGGAAGGACGATAAGAAAAAAGTAGGCCGTGTTGGTGTGTGTGTGTGTGTGTTCAGTTTGTAATATTCTTTTTTTGTAATTTTTATAAGAGGTATATTTCTGTGTTTTCATTAACATGACCTTACCTGGTTTTTGAATATGTTTTGCATTTGATTGCGTCGTTGACGCCAATTGGTGTTTTTGCTGCGGGATCATCACCATAACAATAGATTTATGTCATTTACAGGCCAACGACATCACCCTGCAGTTTATATTCTTCGACGGAGAGGAAGCATTCAGGTCCTGGAGTAGCACCGATTCCATATATGGCGCACGCCACCTGGCTGAAAAATTGTCGACTAACGAGGTAGAGGTGGAGCGGGAGGTGTTTGTCAAAGAATTGGATACAATTGTAAGTCTCCGTCTGGGTTATTGATGGGTTAGGGTTATGTTATTGTCGGATAAGGGTTATGTTATTGTCGGATAAGCGTAATGTTATTGTCGGATAAGGGTTATGTTATTGTCGGGTAAGGGTTATGTTATTGTCGGATAAGGGTTATGTTATTGTCGGGTAAGGGTTATGTTATTGTCGGATAAGGGTTATGTTATTGTCGGATAAGGGTTATGTTATTGTCGGGTAAGGGTTATGTTATTGTCGGATAAGGGTTATGTTATTGTCGGGTAAGGGTTATGTTATTGTCGGGTAAGGGTTATGTTATTGTCGGGTAAGGGTTATGTTATTGTCGGGAAAGGGTTATGTTATTGTCGGGAAAGGGTTATGTTATTGTTGGGTAACGGGTTTTAGGCAAACATGTGCACAAAAGTGGCCGTAAAACATCAATCATCATCAATTTAGACAGTTATCTCTTGCCACATGTTCCAGGTGAGAGTAGGGCTGTAGCTAAATAGAACGCTCACCCACTACTGTACATCGATGCTCAGTGATCCTGAGCCAAAATGATGGTGTTTGTGGCAACTTTGTCTTGCTTTGGCACTAATTACGCTTGGAACGCATGATGAAACGTCCAACAAATACGGTCACAAATTGGATTCGAACCCATATGTTGAGATTCATAGTATATTTGCTTTAACCGGTGTGCGGCTAACTTTCATTCGGTGAGAACCCCACTAGTTGGCGGTAATGGTATCCTCTCGTCCCTCCAGCAGCTGAGCATCTCACGCCAGTTGGCGAGTCTTCTCACCTGGGCCACATGTGAGGAGTAGACACCTATCAGGTGTTGGAGAGCGGCGCTGAAGTGTTTCGAGCAGCCTTCCACGTCGTTTTGCCGGAACTGATTTGAGCACGTGAAGTGCCGCGCTTCGCTTTCAATCGGATCTCCGGAGCGAGCCGGTTAAGACCCACGACAACGGATAAGACACGGCCCTCATTTCATTGGCTGTTATGAGTAAAATCTTAACCGAATAATCCCCGAATCCAGACCCTCGTTACTGGCGCGCGCCTAATTGCTTTCGGCCATTTGAGGCCAGCTGGGCTCCGGCTCAGCGGCAGGAAGTGCCCGATTGCCTCGCCATAACAGATCGTTGTCACACTTTCCCCGACGATTGGCGCCTTAAGTGGCCAGACAGGAACCTGGTTGAGTGGGCCGAAATAGGTCACGTTTGGCTCGCTGAGTGGGGCATCCATCACCGGCTGCTTCAATACACCTAGTTGTTGCGCTCTCAGCGGCACACCGAGTTTTTGATGGTCAGATTTGGTAATGTATGTAGGAATTGTCGGCATAATACTAGGCTCTCGGGTGGTGAACATCGTCCACTTTCTGGCTGTGATGCGTCATAATTTCCTGCGATGAAGGCTAATCTCTCTCTCTCTCTCTCTCTCTCTCTCATTGTGCGCTTCCGTGGTCTACTGGTAGCGTGTTGGACCGCAGCTCACTACCACTCGTGTTCGAATCTCGGCGCGGGCTTATCTGGAGGTTGTTTCATGGTTGACTTCGCTTCATTACCTTTGGAGGTCGCTCGGCCCATTTAGCCTACCATGGGCACAAAAGTGGCCGTAAAACATCGATCATACTTAGTCCTCTTATTTTGGACTTGTATAATCCGACACCGCGAACGATTCCCTGGATAAATTGCCGATGGGTCGATAATCTGCTGAATAATCATCCGCCATTGTTCAATCGGTCCACCAGTCAATCGTTGGCGGCCACGTAAAAAGTCGGTAGTCGGTGTATTTGAACTGTTAACCTACCAATCTCTTCCCAGCCACTCTCTATCCACTGAGCTAAGAAGGTGGTGCACTGCTATTGCGACCCTTTGACCTTGAGGCAGCAATGAATGCTGCTTGGTGTCAGTAGTTCTGAGAGTTAGTGTTTTACTCGGTCGCGCAGTTCCTGTTTGTGATTACTGAAAAACAGATCACAAACTTTCACCTTAGTTGAGATCTGGGAGTGGTTGTCATTTATATTAAATAGAAAACTGAAAACTTTTTTGTTGGCTTTTGAGAGAGAGAGAGAGAGAGAGTATATATATATATATATATACAACTTTATTAATGAATTACGCTATCTGTCTGCAGTATTACTACATACTTCCATAAACTATTAATATTAAGGCAGTCCGTAACATGTTGTTTTCCAGGATCTGATGGTGTTGCTAGATTTAATAGGCACTGCAAATCCAACATTTAGAAATTGGTTTGAAAAAACCGAAGGCCATTTCGAGAGGCTGAAAAAAATAGGTAAGTTTTCACATTTCTGTCTACTGGCAGTGAGTGATAATTATATTCTGGATCGGATGAAAGAGATCATGCGCTGAATACGTCGAATACGGTAATCCTGTTCGTTATACCAGTAATGGTTCTCCAACCTTTTTCTTCCGACCCGATTTTAACCCATTTAAAGAGACAATGACGACAATCCGTTCGGGCGCCAACCTTTTACAGCATGAAATAAGATAGCATCACTATCATCAAACGATATTATGGAAAACGATTCAGGATAATGGCTTCCGCCTGTCGGGAAGCAGGCTAATTTGTCCAATCCGGACAACGACTGAGCCGCTGATGAGGAGTACTCGGACGACACCCGATGCTAATCTGGTGACCGATCCGACTTGCGTACGGGAATACGATACCAGCGAATCAGACATGGATCAATCCTGTCGTTGACTGACACCGACCAGCCCAAACGTATCCTGATCGGTATGCGCCACACTAGCCCGATCGTTATTGGGTGCGTTTCGGCGAATCTAAAAATTCCGCCAAAGACGACGACCCCCCCCCCCCCCGACTGTGTTCACCTGAGGTGATCCAGGCGTTAGATATGTAATGGAGTAGGTCTCACTTTGCGGCTTTGCGGTTGATAAAGGTTCAACGGAAGTGCACCGGGTATTGAAAGTTTTAAACCCGATTGAAGATTTGTTTCGAAAACCGCTTGAAGGGCTAAATTTGCACCATCAGTCAGCACTTCCGGCTAGCGCCGAGCTATGTTATATGTAGTGGTATGATATATGTCGATGGGTGGTTTTGTGGCCTTTTAGAGTGCGCCGTGTGGGCCAATACCTCCGACTTCATCACTTGAGGTTTCTGTTTGGGTTACCTCATCCGTAGTCCGTATCAGTCTAGCCTCATGAGACCCATTGACCAGTCCAGTTCGGGCGTCCATCACCCAGTACAGTCCGCTCGGGATGATTCCTGTGGGCAAGGACACTTTATTAAATGTACTCTGATCAGCCTCGCCCCGTGCCCTCGGCATCATTCCAATTCCATCGGGCCAGCAACGGAGAGAAACGTCGTTATTAAATCACTTTTTTGGTTGCATTTTTTAAAGCGGACATCGTGGAAATTAATCACGCACGCCGACTCTGACTGCCGGTCAAATATGACGCCGTATGTTTTTATGGATGAAGTAATATTAGCGAGTCTGGCATTCATCAACCGGCACTTTAGTGATAGCTGACGTTGAAGAAAGTTTAGATCGTTTCTTTCCTTAGCTTCACAATATAATGGATTCTAATTAACAGTAATGATATGGGGATTATGCGGATCAAATTAGTGTTTTTGTGGATAATTATAATATATTATATTCTAGAAATATACTGGAAGTTTTCAAAAGTTTAATAATATCTAACAATTCATTACAAAATGTCTATTTAGAAAACTGTTACCGCTGAAAGTTTGTCGTAATCTCGTCGCAGTGTGATTATTCTTCAAGGTTTCAATCAAATAACAGTTTAATTGGTGACGTTTATTTTAATGTCATGTTTGAATTACAAATGATTAAACTTCTGGTAGGGCGCCTCCGTGGTCTAACTGGTAGCGCGTTGGATCACATATCACTACCACCTGAGTTCGAATCTCGGCGTGGCCATATCTGAGGGGTGTTTCATCTTTGATTTCGCTTCATTACTTTTGGAGATCGCTCGGCCCATTTAACCTATCACACCAATCATCATCATCATCATCATCATCATCAAGCTTCTGGCATTTCTTCATCAGTTTGCTGACATCTTACTGTCACATTCTGTTTATTAGCACAATTTGTATTTATTAGCCAATGGTTGGCTTGCAAATATTTCTCTCTTGCCAAAGGGTGGCAGGGGGCCTGGAAATACCTTTCCGACGAGAATAAATGCCAGAATATTGGAAGATTAGTTAAAAACAATAGTGCACATGTTTCTTTCTGCATACTAGTAGTTAACGGCTGACAATATATGGTGGTCTGTCTACTTTGAACCTGACGAATTCAGTATAAAAAGATAAATATGAAGAAAAAAAAACGTATTTTCACCAAGTAAACTGTGCACGTCTGATACGCAATCAGACAAATTGTGGCGATCATAAGTTGCAGATGTTGTTCATTTTTTGTCAGAACAACGGACTAATGACCGACCAACATGCTCGGTCACTTGGAGTCCGGGATGACCGAGAACAAACAAAGATGGCTGTCCTTATGCCGACGTCAGACTATCACGTGACTCGACGTCATGTCCTGTTGCCGTCATTGTGTTCCGGAATTACGCCGGCCATTTGGCACGCACATACCCTAACATCCGCCCACGCATTACTATGTTTCTGATCAAGATACACTCTCCTGTGACACGATTGTATAAACATGATATTCCAGATACAGGCAAAGTTTTATTATATATATATATATATATATATATATTGGAGACAGTCTCTCTCTCTCTCTCTCTCTCTCTCTCTCTCTCTCTCTCTGTGTGTGTGTGTGTGTGAGAGAGAGAGAGAGAGAGAGGAAGGAAGGAGGGGGAGGCTGAATAATACTGTCCCATAATTAGATTAGTCGAGCAACAGCTTATTGTGATGGCTGAGGTTGGGCTACCCGAAACTCGGATCTACACAAAGGACGTGTCTACGTGTTCTACTGACCTACTGTTATCCTGCTCTGTTGACCTTTTTCCCGAAAGATCCGAGTGATCTTTGTTAGAAAGTAGCAATTGATTATCTCTAACAACCCGTGTAAACGTCGGATTGACGCTCAAACGCCGAACATGAAGCGTTCTGGATGGAAAGGGAATTTGACTTTCCCTGCATTGACGTCTGCGAATGTTTCATTCATTCACACACACACACACACACACACACGAACAGGAGCACATTGATTAGCCATATAAGGCGCAATAAATCCCCTTTTTATGAACGCCGCTACTAAATTGGGATCCGCACTTAGACGTGAATGGGGCGTTTAGCACGCTAACCGAATCAGGTTAGAGTGGCACCTTATTGGACGTGGTACACGGGGTCGGCGTGTGGGAGTTAGGACAATCGTCTTTGGATGTTATTTATAGACCGCTGGTCTATATTGGCTGGATCCAGTAGAGTCGAGGTTTCCTGTTCAGCTTCCTGTCCCGCTTCTCTCCTCGTATAACACCTGACACGTACACACACACACACACACACACGGTTGGCGAGTTTGATGGGACAGGTAATCACTCGGGACATTCGGTGTTCAGTTCCAGTCATTTACTGATGATGACTAATATTGGACGATGCTGACCGTGTGCTGGGATAGTGGAGCCGTTATTGTTTTCTGGCCTCGGCGTACTAATAGATAGCCCAGTGTTAGGATATAGCTAAATGTCTGGTGCGCGTGCGCATGTGTGTGTGTGTGTTGATAAGTTGGTGAGTGTGGGGGTGGTTGGAGGATTCAACAAGTGACCGTATGAGTCGGTCTGTCAGTCAGTCAGTTCTTTATTTAGCCTTGATAAAAATGATGACAGACTGAACATACCCCTCACACAACCAGGTTGCGCGTTGGACCACAGATCACTACCATCCGGGTTCGAATGTCGGCGTGGGCATATCTGAATGGTGTTTAATCTTTCACCTCGCTTCATTACCTTTGGAGGTTGCTCGACCCATTTAGCCTACCATGTGTACAAAACTGGCCTTAAAACACCAATCATCGTCATCATCACACAACCAGACATCACCTGGATTCGTTCTCATGATCTACCACTATTCAGTGCAATGCGCTACCGACTGTCCGCGTATTGGCCAACACCGTATCCCGAACATTTCCTTGTCTCTTCACAACCAAACCAATCTCTCAGATCAGACAACGATCGCCAAAGAGACGAAATGATACACACTGTCCGGCCACCACTCAGATATCCTGCCAAAGATGGCGTCCCGGAAGTACCCAGCGATCAGATGTCATTCGGCGGAGAGTAATGCAGATTCTTTAGCTTAAAAGCGCGGCCGGCGTTTGTCGCCGCGTCCTGATTCATTACCGCGGCTACTCCCCCGCAAGTAATGAAATATAACGACAACAAACCCGCGGCATGGACGAACTGCCATCGCCGCGCCATTCTTATCCGGGACCGACGCCAACCAATGGTACGCGACGATGTTGACACGTGATCGCGGCAAGGTCGTGGCTGACGTAGGTGAGTGGGTGATCTCGTCCAAGTCGGGATGGGCCCGTGGAGTGTCTCCATTTGCCTTATTGATCCGGTGGGGGCCGATTTCGTCAGTAACCTCGTCCCACCGACGTTCGCGCGAATCCGGAAGACTCGGAAGCGTTTCGCCCGACCGCCCCCCCCCCTTTTCTCTCTCTCTCTCTCTCTCTCTCTCTCTCTCTCTGTCCCACCCTTCGCCCGCGTTTGTGCCAACTTTGGGCCACCCACAGATTAATGTGAAATGGGGCAGCATTAATAATAGATGGGAAAAGAGTGGTCGTGCTGTTATCGGGTTATCATTCCATTGACTGACACACACATACACACACACACACACACACACACTTCGGCAACTTGCAGATTAATCATTAAACATCGCGAAATGAACACATTCACTGTTTGTTTCCCGAAGACAGATGAGATCAATAAAATCTGATCTCCTGGAAGAGCATTCGTCACTTATGGATCATCAGAAATACCAAGAAAATGTAATTGTTTCAACGTGTGGTGGGTTGGGTGTAGGATTTATTGGTCCTTCAGTGAGACAGGAGCAGACGATATCTTCCAGTGATGTGTGTTCTTGATGGCGTTTTTTACGGCTGCCATTTTTTTATGATATAGTAATAATGAGACGTTTCACTGTATAATGATCGATCCAGTAAGATAGTAGGAACATTGAATAAAAAAAAACATAATGTTGGCTGCATGAAAAGAATGGTAGTTGGTAAGGCATTGAGTATGAAGTGAGTGTTGGCTGATAAAAGTGGGTGAGTGTTGGTGAGGGTGGTTGATGGTGAGTGACAGTGATGCAGTCAGTCAGTGAGCGAGCGAGTGAGTAATTTGTTTACGTTCGATGATAGTAATACTGCCCAGGGAAACGTCACACAAAGACGGCTATCAGTGAGTTTGGACCCTGACCTGGAGGCTCCTAACACGCTGCTTTAACCGCTGCACGTTTGGAACAAGACAATGTACATGAAAGAGATATGGTATGTGTGTGTGTGTATGTGTGTGTGCGTGTAGATGATGATGATGATGACGACAGAGTGTTGACTGAACAAGTCACACAATAGAATTTGGGTTGGCCAAGTGGTTGTGGTGGCTGTTGTGCGACAGAGTGTTGACTATAGCATAGTCGGTAGTACGGTATGCTGCCGATTCCGGGTTCGAATCCCGTCGTTACACGGGTCTGCGGGGCGTTTCATCGGATCCTCTCATTTACCTGGCTTCAGGCTGTAGCCCATCGTATTTGAATTTAAGAGAGTGACAAAAAAGAGCCAGCACCAAGTAAACCGCCCCCCCCCCTCCCGTGTACTATGAACCAAACTTAATCACAAACACGTATCACCTCGGCCGTATTTCCCAACTGTGATTGTGACGAGTGTAAACAAATTATTCGCTCGCTCGCTCCCTGGTTCCCTCACCGTCTCGAATACTGTATCACACAAGGCTAATACTGTATCACACAAGGCTAATACTATATCACACTAGGCTAAACCTACCCTATAGTTCCCAAATGGAAACGTATTGTCCAATTGATGTACACACGTCTTCTTCGAAAATGGGAACACGTAAAAATGTGTACTGACCTCAGCGTCCTATGACTGCTAATTTCAAGATGTGCTGAGTGACATTTGCCACGATATGTACTCACTCGGCCGGTCGGAGACGCGTAAGAAATGCCGTAATTTTCCCGAGACATTTGACCCTTAATAAGGCAATCCTACCTCCCCCCCTCCCCCTACGGTTATTCTGTCACGATCGCGTACCTTGTACCACACTCATCGGTCAATTTTCTAGAACAAGTCTAAATTAACTGAAGTCTATTTTAAGAGAATTGTTATACCTGTAATTATAATCTTATAACTACCGGTGTACTTTACAGGCCATCTTAACGCATACTAATCTATGTATGTTGTGACTTGCTGTCAATAAATAACTATTATGCTGTACTAAACTATAAATATTTGTTACTGTATTACGAGTGGACGTTGGCATTCGCATCTGATGTAATATCACGGTCACCTTTGCAACGCCACTTGCATGCAATATGTGTAACGGATCTGGACCGGTTACATTTGTAGTCCGGTGGGTGGTTGTGTTTGGCAGGGCCCCCGGTGCACTGCTTTGCCCGGACGGAGGCCTATAATGCCGTCGATGTGACCCTGGTACTGTATACAACTTGATAAATGTTTTAGAATATCCACACGACCTAACTGGAAGGCTCGGTTGTGTCCGAAGGGTGTTTCATCTTTCACTTCGCCTCAAATGTACTTTTCATTCGTTTTGTTTATGGCCGATGCTGGTGGAGTATCCGGATTTTGTAGAAGCGGAGAGCCGTTGTTTCCGAAGAAGATCAATGGCATTAGTCATTCGAGACGAGTAGCCAGATGACAGCTGGCCATACAGATGTGATCAATAATGATATATCCGTCTGTTCCACGTTTGTTCTCGTCTCATCCATTGTTTACACCTACATCTCCAGACTAGATCATCGCATCCGATGGTAGAATTACACGTTGCCCCCCCCCATGTCTAATAGCGTGCACTGATGCTGCCTTGAAGGTTTTAGGGTACCATCCTTCGTACCTGTGATGTAAATCATCCGCATACGATGGTATATTTACCCGTAAATTGACAAAAATTATTGGCCAAGATCTGGTTGTCCTTGTTATGACACCCAAACATTGGCATGCAGATAGAACCAAAGAATATACACATATACAGAGAGAGAGAGTGAGTAATTGTTTTAAATAAATAACTATGATATAACTAAATAGTAGTTTAACTCGAAGTGGTTAGCTGGTCTGACCAAACGTCCATTCACTTCCATAGTAAAGAAAATGGTATATAATGAAATTTATACAGCGAAAACTTGCTTAATTCAAAGTAATTTTTAGGTCCCAGCAGAATTAAATCAATATAAATCGCGCTGGTTATAACGAATTACGATGTTTGACATTTCAATTGTCAGTCAGTCCAACGACCGTTGTGATCATTGCAATCGTAAATGTAACAATCATTCTGACAGTGACAATCAAATTTAATTGCAGTGTTTTGGCGACTGAAACATGCAATTTTATTGTTACATTAGGTTTCGAATAGATGGTGACTAGATAGTGACACCTGTCACTTCAAAGGATATTGCGGCGTGTGATAAACTGCGAACTTCGGATTGGCTTGACAACCTGTTTAAATTGAGACAATTTTCTATCAGTAATCAATAGTGAGCTCCGGTGGCCTAGCGGTTAAGCACCCGGCACTTGGTGCCAACGGTCGCAGGTTCGAACCCCATAAGAGGTCGAAACTTTTCCAGGGATTAATTTCTCGGCTCACTACATCGTGGGTGGATGACTACGTTAAATGGCGCTGCCGTCTCTACTGAATTATTTAAAATAAAGGGGGACGTTAAAAACCCCCTGAGGACTTAAAACACTCTGGCTGTGACCACCCTCAGGGTATTTCGGCTCCATTTTTCCGTACTGCTCCCCTGTGATTGCTGGGGGAGGAGTATTTTCTCAACCACTCCAACATAGAGGCTGTGCCGAATAAGCGACAACCTGGGGATTCTCCCCGAATAACAAAACATCAGTAATCAAATATCGCAATGGCTAGCAAACATAAACCAGTTTCACAAAGTTGCAAGCTCTTGACGAAGCAATAAACGTAATAAAACAGGGTAATTTTCACCAATTATCGCTCACGCGTCGGTAACTAATATATGATATATACATGGCACCTAGATTTGAAAACTGGGATAATTCGAAGTACTATTATAACGAAATTACTTCCCATTCCTCTTGAGTTTTGTTATAACCAACTTTTACTATATATATATATATATATATATATATATATAGTAATGATAAGTCGGAATGATAAATACCCACAGATAACTAACCAGACGTTTATCCAGGAGACTCTGGATCACTTCCGTCGTCCAAATGGATGAACAAAATAAAAATTTCGACCAGTGAAAATTTTATGAAGAAGAATGGCTGCTGGACGATTGTGTTCATATCGTACATATGCTTTACATGACAACACCAGTTCCGGTCCATTGGGAACCCCCCCCCCACCCCCACCCACCATAAAACAGTAACATCTCACATTTGCCGGGTGACCACCCCGAACATCCAATAGGCATCTGGTATCGGTAGTATTCGCTTCATAAATTTTTAAACCGGATGCGCAAATCCCCCGACGAGACGGAATCCCGATCCGGCCAAACAAAACTCCCACCGAGACCGAATCCCACTACATCTAGGCCCCCCGCTAGGGCGGAATCCCATTAGACAAAACGTGACTGGAGTTGTTAGATGCCATCCGATTTGGACAGTCACGCCCGCAGAGCATCAATTGTCACGCAGTGTTACGTTTGTTCTGGTACAAATAATTCCCCACGTTACACAATCTCTCTCTCTCTCTCTCTCTCTCTATATATATATATATATATATATATATATATATATATATATGCATATATAGATATATGCATACGCTATAGCCAGAATCCATGCTAGACAGAAGCGGACACGAAGGCGTGGTATTTAGGACCTGCTGGCTGCCGTCTCTTCTGGCGTGACAGTAATGGAGATGTACTGGGAAGTTTCCGGATAAAGGCTTAGATTGCCGTCGTCTTTGTGCTGTATATAGGAAAGCGCGGCTATGATTGATTTCTCGCTGGCTGCTTCATTGATCCGTGTTCCTCGGGACAGCGTCGGGCTGGTGAAACGTAATTGGTGTCCTCGTCAAATCTCAATTTTCTATTCTTCTGAGTCTGTGTTTCAAGGGCTAGAAGGTTTTATTTCGGGGTCAGGTAAACAGGCCGGTCACGCTTCTTTAAACCTATTGATTAATTAATGACATTCTTATAGGCTACACCTGTTGCGAAGAAAAATCCGATATTGAGAAATTTATGGATATGTTGAAAGTTATATGCTTTGAACTTAGATTTATCGTATCAGCTCTCATCGCAGTGATATTATTTTAAATGTTTGAAACGGGGACATTTAAAAAGAGAAGATTATTCTTCCTTGAACCGAAATGGACCAGTGAAAATTCCAGTCCATTCTTGCGAAAGTTTCAAAATAGTTGAACACTGAATGCTGCGCGTACGATTGTGTGTGCTTATTCCTGTGCTTGTGTGCGTTACCAACTGTGTGGCAAATTCCCATGATGATCCCGACGAGTAGTTTTAAGACACCAGACTAATTTGTCTATATCCAGAAGTGCCGTCCCGTACGTTGGACTTGTTCGCAAGCTGGTAACAGATTAGAGGAGGGATCTGATGCGGCAGTCTATATAGCGGCGTGGACTACACGTTACCAACTAGAAACACAAGATGACAGTAATCAAGTCCCTTTGATAATTGTATGTTTGTGTATTTGTAAATAATTGTGTAATATAAATTTCTGCGACGACTGCGCCATCTAGCGAACGTCCGTTTGCGGATCGCATTTCGCTGGGATCGCTGAACCATATGACAAGATGATGATTGATGTTTTACGGCCACTTTTGTGCACAAGGTAGGCTAAATGGGCCGAGCGACTTCCAAAGGTAATGAGACGAAGTGAAAGACGAAACAACCTTCAGATATGCCCACGCCGGGATTCGAACACGGGTGGTAGTAATCTGTGGTCCAACACGCTACCGCTAGACCACGGAGGCGCCCCGAACCATATGATAAAAACATTCTTTTATTAATCGTGAGATCATGGAGATCACATTATGTTTCATATATTGATAACATGTTTATTACAGTTCCCAACTTGATGATTTATTTTCAATAACATGTAATTTTTCAGGCAGTAATAAACTGTCAACTTTCCCCATACAAATAATCGTATTTATTAGTAAAAACAATTCTACGTTATATTTATTAAAAATGAAACTGCTACAAGAACTTGTAGATCGATTTAGTTCTGTGAATCCTCCAAAACGTTAATTTACAAACAATTAATGAATTACACTTTTTGTTCCATGCTACTACATGGTTTCACCGACCCACAAACAACAGTATATGTGGACTGCGCATGCGTCGCTGAAATTGTCTATTATATATATGTGTGTGTGTGTGTGTGTGTGTGTGTGTTACAGTTAATATGTATATTACCTGAAATATTCAAGCAATACGTTAGTAACTGAAATTTAATACAGATTACCTGAAAATATCAGGTAATATACACATTACCTGATTATACAGATTAACTGTAACATATATATATATATATATATATATATATATATATCAGATGGCATTGGCCCAGAGTACTGTGGAACTCACTCCATAACATTTTCCTACCTGGCAAATATGACTATTTGGTGCCAGTTTTCAGTTGGACAGCTGATAGACCAATCTTTAGAGAACAAAGCTCGCCATCTGGTGAGAGTCAGAAGAAATATGGATTTTGGTCAGCAAGTTAACCATCGACGCACTACGCCGGGTTGGTGGTCATCAGCTGGCTAAACGATAGGTCGCCTTTGAGTTGTTCTCGGAACAATTGTAATATTCCATAAACTATATATCTTGTCTAGTGTAAGCAGTAAAGGTGTAAGTTGTTAATTATTAATCTAACACCTGTGATGACTGGTTGTGTTTGACTGAAGACTCGGATTGCTTCATTGGAAATCACACTCGAGCCAAATGCGTTTACAAAATGACAGCAGCAGATGGTGATAGTTGTTTTACGGCCACCTTTGTGCACATGGTAGGCTAAATAGGTCGATCAGCCTCCCAACGTAATGAAGCGAAGTCATAGATGAAGCACCCTTCAGATATGCCCACGCCGAGATTCGAACACGGATGGTAGTGATCTGTGATCCAACGCGCTACCAGTTAGACCACGGCGGCGACCTAGGATATATCAGCCGATAAATGAATAATATTAATATGTGTGTTAATGATAGAACTTCACATGTAAAATACTTGTGTTATTTTATCATGTATATGAAAGCGACACAACCACAATGAACGTCTGACAGTCCAACCCGTGTTTAACACACCGTCTCGACCATCAATCTTAACGACGGTCTGTTACATAGCATATTTATTTAAAGCAATTCTTTGGTGGCCAATACTTTTGTTGAACGATTTTAATAACCAGGACTTTTGGGGCTTTATTTGTCGTTCTGTCACGTATATCTTCCAAATTATACCTATAATGCGTGCTTTTGGTGGTAGAAACATCGCATTATGTTTGTGTTTGCACGGATCACGCGGGCCTGGCTATCACGTGGGTAATTAATTTTACAGCATAATATGGACGCATGCTTAGTGTTGGTACGCAGAGAGTGGTGACGCTATACACATAACCGAGCAAAAATATACCAAAACGCACACATGTTAATAACGTCGTCACAAAACTCTACCTATCCGCGGAACTTGCCGATTTAAAACGGACAAAACCGAATATTCATTTATTGTAATGTTCCGGCGCATTTAATAACAACTATAGTTCGAATAAACCCAATTGGTAAAATGGCATGCCGGAAATTTTGTATTGCATCATATAATGGCGTGGGACACTGTAGAACATGAGCTAAATCCATTAGCCCACAATTGGTATAAAAGAAGGTGGTCACAAACCTCCAACACCCGGGATTAAAATTTAGTCCCGTCTTCGTCCGAACACTGCTTTATTGTTGACTTTGTCTCGTTGCCTTAGAACGTCACTCGGCCCATTTAGCCACCCGTGTTGGCCGTAAAGCAGCAACATTTCACCCACCACAACTGCCCGCGATAACCGATGCAACGCTATTCGGTGGTCTATGGCATATCGTGTGAATGGCAACGTGCTTCTAGAGTGCGTTGTTTGGCGAGATTCGTGCCGAACTGTTAATTTAATGCAGCCAATTGTGCGAACAATTACCGTCTTGTCGTTGTTTTAAGGTTGGGTGATTGAATGAATGGTTCTTTTCAAGGTTTGATTGGACTAGTCTGATTTCAATCTTACTATCGGATAGAGAGATGCGTTTCCTTGGTCTGCAGCCAATGCCAATACGTAACCTAACTGTTGCCACTGTTGGTGAATATGTCATTCTTATTTGTAATTGCAGCATTTGACCAGTCGCAGTGTTTAAGATACGGCCGGGCTGCGTATTGCAATATTACACGGTGTGTGTGTGTGTGTGTGTGTGTGTGTGCTCGTGTGTGTTATTGAGCAAGTTAATGGATATTTAATTCAAGATGAAAAACTGCTAATTAGTTGGTGAACATTGTGACAAGTGATGTGCAAATATGTGCTTGTGTGTGTGTGTGTGTTCATGAATATGCGCTCATGTTTATATATTTATATATGCCTTAGACTCGGGCCTTTAGTTATTCACGTCATAACATGAATCATTATATTAGATATAACCGATTAGGGGTAACACTGTACAACACATTTGAATTGCTTCACCTACTGAAGGGCACTACATTAAATGTACATTATTGTTGTTGTTATTATTATTATTATTATTAAACTTTTTAATCAGATTCTTCACAGATACTTATGTCACAGAAGTATATGTAAAAATTTAATTATATCGTGAATTTAAGCGTTTTATAATAATTTGGTTTAACAGTAAAGCATATTCATAATTATTACTATTATTATTTGTATTTTTGTCGTTGTTGTTGTTGTTGTTAGTATGAGTGATGTGTTTTATTTTTAAATTCTTTGCAGAGATGAAGCTCATTAAAGATAAGTTACTCACTCTTCCAAGTCACTTCAGTACCAAGTCCAATAATTATTTTGTTGGTGAACTGATGGGTGGTTCTCATGGCATAGAAGATGATCATATTCCATTCATCCGTAGAGGTACACTGATAACTGATATATATATATATATATATGTGTGTGTGTGTGTGTGTGTGTGTGTTTATATATATATATATATATATATATATATATATATATATGAGAGAGAGAGAGAGAGAGAGAGAGCTAATATTGATTCATGGCATGTCTTTTGACACATGGCATGATGGCTCCTTCTAAAATTAAACAATGGATAGAGCAAAAAAACAAATAGCCACGTGCCTCACAGTGTCGAGTGCACCATCTTGAACTAAGCAGTCCGTGGTATTGTTGACACACACAAGCTCGTTCAGCTGAGTCTATAGCGAGACAGTCTGTACAGCTACCAAGGCCAACCATTTTACACGATAATTAATTATTATTGTGCTTGTGTGGAAGATAGCCAGCTAATTCGCACATATAGATAGATGTATTTGTAAAACTCCACCGTTATCATATTGTATAGCCTCTTTAGGTAGTATCCCACAATTACGGCCATTTAGCACATCATCGTGAAGGTCACGAAGACAATAAGGTGTGGTGGGAGTGGGTGTGTTATTATTGTCCTGTTCCCACTCCTGATTAACCGGATTACTTCTGGAATATCATCGTTTTGTTTATGTTTTTTTAGAAACGTTCTTCCCGTTTTAATTTTTGGTGTGTTTCGGTCTAACTGCGTCTGACCTACTTAGTTAGTCTTATCGGTATCTACATGGATTTTACTCGGTCAATAATTCAAAACAAAATTGGTATAGCAAACAATAGCACTGTGCCATCTACCGGGCCGGCTACACGCATAAAACAGAATTTTATATAAGGAGCCGAGCTAAACATCCGTTTGTTAAAATAG
The DNA here is from genome assembly GCA_025642065.1 of Paralvinella palmiformis. Classification (NCBI taxonomy): domain Eukaryota; kingdom Metazoa; phylum Annelida; class Polychaeta; order Terebellida; family Alvinellidae; genus Paralvinella; species Paralvinella palmiformis. The sequence continues at coordinate 392,574 of JAODUP010000111.1, read as the reverse complement.
CTTTATACCGTAGGGCTGTTGTTCTTCGTCTTCTTTTCGTTCGCTTGTTAATAACTGGTTGATGTATGTTATTGTGGTATGTTAGAGTACGCCCCAATATCTCTTGACTTCATCATTCGAGGTTTCCCGTTATGGTTACCTCGCCCTTAGTCCATATCAGTCTAGCCTCTATCCATTGACCTATCCACCTTGGATGTGTCACCTAACATAAGCCAAAGTTAACACTGACATAGCTCTTTAGGGTCACTGGGACACAGTAGCCATCCTCAGCACGTCAAGGAATGGACTATGAGAGGGACTTATTGTTATTATTATTATTATTATTATTATTATGCAACACATTTTCTATCAATAAGCGAGCCTTGTTTAGTCAGCCGAGTTTCAGTGGAAAACGAAATCCTTCTTCAATTTTGGCCTTGAACTTTGATTTACTGAACATATATTAAGCAGAAGGTTTGTGGTTTTTAAGGATACTAACACTCTACTTGACCTTATCGTGTAGAACAGTAATGAGGCTAATCTGTTAATATGTAATAATATTACATCCCCCACTAATAAGAAGATAATTATAAAACTTCATCATTTAATTCTTTTCACAATTAGTTTCATTGTTTTATATTGATAGTAATGTACATTTAACAAACGGCCATTATTTGACCAAGGTACTACACAAAATGCCTGCTTGAAACAAACACATCGCAGATTTGCTGATGTCAAATAATGGTGCCCTTTATTCTTACAGATGTACCCGTGCTACACTTGATCTCATATCCTTTCCCCAGAGAATGGCACAAAGAATCGGATAACGAAAATGCTCTCGACTACCCGACCATCGACAACCTGGGCAAGATTCTGCGCATCTTTGTCGCCGAATACCTTCATTTGTCTCCGTGATTCATAAACAAAATATACCTCCACACCCGTGATGGTAATTAGTACGGATAATGGTTGCGTCTGATTAGCGTGGTGTGTGTTTTCCGGATCACAGCTGGAGTTTCTGGATCCTAGGCGCCGTGCACGCAATGAGAACTACTCAACATTCCAATAATATTGTAATGAAGGACTCGCGTATATTTTTTCTTCTTTAAATATTTCTTTACAGATTAAAGAATTTGTGCTGCTAGCAGCGTGGTGACCTGTTCGATGACAATATAATATTGATTGATACTTAGGAAATGAAAAAAAGAAGAGATTATGGCGTTCTCCGAACATGACCATAATTGGGTCTGGCTTTCAATAAATAAATAAATAGATGCTCTCCTACAACTGATGAACTGTCACGAAATGTCTTCATTATGCAGTAGGAACGAATAGGATTAATTTGTTTTCCGCTTGTTGTTGATTTTCCGTATACGAGCTGTGTTAACGTTTTGTTATTTCACATTAAACCTGCTAATGACAGATGTCGGTGTTTGATTCATCGTCAATGTTCAGATGGTTCCCATTCCAGATGAAGCCTTCGGATGCCTTCATCCGGGGGTTTAGCCGGTGCGATTTCAGTATTTAGCATGTTTTAGGCCACTCGTTCCGTCATCACAGTATTGGGTAACGCATAGTATCAGTTTGCAGTCGGGAAGAAACTGGTAACAACAATTAATTTAACATTTATTCACCTCGGACGTGATTAACAGAAGTTAAATGCCATATATATATATATATATATATATATATATATATATATATATGGTTAGCAATTGTTGATTGCACCGAATATATACATCAGACATTTTGGTATGAAATATCATCTGATAGACGGCCGTTAATTAAACAATTGTTGCCGGCAACGGGATACGTGTTGAACCTTCTTTGCGCTTGATACGCTATGTAATTGTATTATCTCCTATCCATACAGTATTTTTTCCCCAAGTGATCCATTCTCCCATTCACGATATTATGATTGTTCTGAAACGCGAAACGTGATTAAAATGGCCGTTTACCTTTTCGCATCATTTTTTTTAAAGTTCAGTAATGAAGTCCATTGTGTGTTAAAATCTTATTGTAGACTGGTCGCATCTGCTAAGCTGAAGAATCGACTACTGTCACGAACTTCGGGAACCTTGTTTGGATCGGGGAGTGCTCGTTTTCTGTTAAATTAAGTCAAAAATACTTACCTTACACAGGTGTGTCTTTTTAATCGGAATAATACGACGCTGTTCCTTTGCTCAATATTTTGAGGTATCGGTATCCAGATAGATGTTTTATTCTAACAGAATCGTTTCATCCGCAAAGTGAATACGAGCGCGGGAGTAAATTTACGCTGTAGGTAGGTTTTGCTCATATTTGGACACACACACATATATATATATATATAACTAGGTAGCTGATTTCCTATTCGTTACTGAGGCGCCTCTTGACGCCACCGGAAGTAATAATCGCCATTTTGTTTGAGACATGTTTACACGTGCGTTCCTATACATTTACCGTGGCGCCTCCGTGGTCTAGCGGTAGCGTGTCGGACCACAGATCACTACCACCCGTGTTCGAATCTCGGCGTGGGTATATCTGAAGGTTGTTTCATCTTTGACTTCACTTCATTACCTTTGAAGGTCGCTCGGCCCATTTAGCCTACCTTGTGCACAAAAGTGGCCGTAAAACATCAATCATCATCCTATACATTTACTTGTGGTTTAGGTCGATATGTTTATAAAATAGTAGATTATGGCTTTTTGTTGCGCATTTCGGCGCTCACATCGAGCATCTAACAAATTACGTACAGTGTATGGAATATCAGTACACATGTTCCTATTTTCAAACTTATACTTTTTGTATATTTCACAATTTAAGCAAACTATTTAGTGGCAGCTGCTGCTGCGTCGACTTTATTATTACGATGGTCTTGCTTAAATTAGATACCTCAATGCGTTAAAGCAATCATTCGACACAATTCGGGGCACATTCAGGTTTTAAAATTAAAACAAAAATATTACGTCTCGCCTCACAGCCACAATCGTACTAGAATTAGAAACGAGTAATATTTTATCCCGGCGACGGAAACACTGTAACTCGTAAGCCAAATAAGGCTAATTAAAACCTAAAGTTTGAATACAGGATTTATGAACGTTTTTTAGGTTGAATAGATATTGAGGTTTTGCACCTGACGTCACAGACACGTGACTGTTTATCCCGCCATGTTGGGGGTCAAGCGGTGGCTGTACATTGGTTTATAGTCCGACACAACGCAGCGAACAACATGGATCTTAGACAAGCTCTTGATATCTTGAATACTGAGCTTCGTTCGTCCCAAAAAGCAAACTAAAACAACATAATCTGTTGGGTTAGAAACCACAGAGTTGTCAGATTTGATAATTATCATGGAGTTATCACCATACGTCTTAGCAAGGTATAAATATAAGCTAATCCACATTGGTCAAGATCCCTATACTATCATACTATGCCGCAATAGATCTGGGTCAGCTATGATAATGCCAGCATATATCCAGAGGTCACGAACCCTGTTGATTATATACAATTACTTGATCAGCGCACCATCCCCTTATACTGGAGATCAACTGAAAGTGTATAAAGGTCTGGAGGCTTATATTTATTTTAAAGATGGATGGGTCAGATCATTGATGGTTGCTGCCACCCGATATGCACCAAACAGTGGTTTTGTGGTGAAATGACACGTGTATATACATAATTATAATAAAATGGTGTTAGTTTTAAGATATCATTATACTCGGGTTAATTATATTTTTCAACGGGTTATCATTGATAGAGTCATTCATGTGGCTAGGCATATTCCTTATTTGATCTCCAATACATGTATTAATCAGGTGCTATAATTGATTTTGACAGATTCACCAAAGCACAAGCGACATGAACCATTTTATCTAATGTAGTTAACTGAACAGTTGGATCATTTTGGAGTAAAATTATAGGTATTGTACTTTGTAACATTGTGTACCTTTGTTTAACAACACCAATGACCTTAACGGCATAAGGCATCTTATATTGTTGAAATGTAGAGAGTAAACAATGTTGTTTTTATGTTAGGTAATACAAATCTATAGGTACAGATGAGAATATCATAAGATGGCAGCCCTGGATATAGTTTAACTTTATCATCATTGTCAATAAAAGGTGTTTCGTTTATGGTTAAATCATTAATTAAAACCCTTTGTGCTTCACGTTGTGACCGAAGTGGCTGGCACTAGTGTGCACCAGGCGTCCATAAGTGTCGGCTTTGGCCCGTTTGGATCTCTCCCAGTCCCGCCTTTACTCCTGCTATCCATTTGTTTTTTTCTGTCCGGATCCGCTGGAGTTCTATAAAAAAAGGTATAGTCTTGTCCCTTCCTGAGCAGCCGTTATAGCTTACAGCAAAACTTGTATGGCCCATTGTGTCGTTAATACCGATGTATTTTGTATTTGTTGTACGCCAAACATGAACGTGCCCTGGCTCCCAGTGTACGAGGCCAGTGTATCCAGGGATGGCTTGACCCCTAACTTGGCGGTAACAACAAATATCACGTGGTTTTATGACAGACAATATATATATATATATATATATATATAAGCTACATGTAATCGTGGCACGCTGGTGGACCAGTGTAGCTATGAAGCTGTGTTCCCACTGCCCCATAATACATAATAGTGAGGTTATGGATCACCATCATCGGCCAACGTAGACATAAAAAGGATAACAAATAATGCTAGATAAATGTTAAGAGCTTTAACAGGATCCAAAACACAAAAAATAACAAACAAACATTGTTCAGGATATACGCTTGCATATTGGTTATCATAACTGAATTCAAGTTTTGCGGTTATTAAACCCGGTCGTCACACAGCTGTGTGATTAATGGTGGTAAAGTCTAAAGAAATCAGAATAAATATTATAATGTATTACATTAGAGTGCCACCTAAATAAACTAACTTGTTAGAAAATGCATCTGTTTTCTAAGCAGATGGCTCCAAGATATTCGTGTTTTTTTCTTTTCTTTCTGTACATACAAAATATCAACTAGTGGCTGGTAATACCACACTTGTCGCATCAAGGTAAAATAAAACGATATGTTGTTATTATAAAGTTTCATGTCTCTGTAACTGATGCCAACCATGTTCATGTGTATATGTATTACCAGGATATAATGTACATACAATTTCATGAAATCTTTTTTGTATAACGAAATTTTCAGATATGCTCAGATGACCGGAACTGCACTCAAAATGGTTGATTAATTTCATGTGTGAATGTTTCAAGTCAACGGAATATAACAAAATGTGTTCAGTCCATTTTGGGGATGATTGCTTTGATAAACGTGGTCAAAATGCGCACCTTCGTACAAGTGCAGTTCCTAGTAAGTTTGATTTTCCGCCACACCTCCAGAAGACAGCCATAAAGCGAAAGCTTTCCCTGCAGAGAGCAGCCCATGTTAGTACAGCATCTATAGCTGTTTGCCTGCACCGGATTATGGGCAGCCTAGCAAAGAACATATACATGACAGAAAATATATACATATACAAAAATGCATGGCAATCCCTGTGGCGTCCAGAAAACCCCCTTGCAGGTAATTGATAGAAACTGAGAGTGTATCAAAGGAAGAGTTCACGGTTAAAGAACAAAAGTTGATAGTGTGACTTCGATGGTAGCATCCTAAAAAGAGAATCATTTTGTGTTTACTCTACACTAGAAACAACATTTACTGGTGCTCCGTATGGCCCGAGGAAGAGAATTGTCAACCAGAAGGTAAATGATAGTCCATCAGGATCACCATCATCAGAACTGCAGTCCTTCGCCGGGACAAAAATTCTACTCATCCGAAGCTTTCAAATGTGTGACGAACCTCTTTGATTTAGCCCTCCCGCATCCTGATCCCATTCAAATCTGGTATAGCACTATTAATGCAGGTCCAGGATTTATCCAAGCTGCATTTTATGCACTCTCTGCCAAGGTTCTGGAGACAAAGAAAGATGTCCAAGACATCATCTCTAGTTTAAATACCTGACAAATAATGCATATTTATTGATTATGGTAAATGTAAACAATATTTAGTAGTATTTTTTACTCATGATAGTTAATATTATTTATTAAACAAAGCTTTTTAAAACTGTCTCAGAATCATTAATTTACTTAGTAATAATGCTATATCGTTATTATGTTGCATTCATGTTTTAATCACTCATTGCCAGTATTTAATATATTGATTTATTTTCTTTATTAAAATTCTGCACCATTATTGCTGTATTTGTTTGAAATGATAATTTAACAGTTGTATTTGAACATAGTGAGATACCACAAACAAATTCGCATGTCGTGCTCTATTAAATGAAATATGTTAATAATTATTTAGTAAAAAGAGGGAGGGCGGGATTATTTTGCATTAAAAGGCAACTAGGCCTGTAGAACTAGTGACCTTTAAAATAAACTAGTCCCTGAAGTAATGAACTAGTTCTACACGTTCGCGAGTGCCTAAATACGTAACAATGGATAATTATGTCAGAAATCGTCACTCGCCCGACATGATGAACTCGACTGACAATCTGCTCATCCTGTATTGTTTATATTCGTCTCGAGCTTCCGGGCGAGCGTTCATTTCGAACCCTGATTTAAATACTAACTATTATTTTATGTTAAATAATATAAAATTAACAAACACTAGAACCAATTTAGTATCCCCATGATCAATACATGCCAATAATCAAACGAAGATAGTCGGACGTCTAATATTTGATGCTGGCATATTAGTATTCGAGGACGTCAGCTCTTCGTGGTATAATATTAATAATTCATTTCGAACGAAATTTTGATGATGCTAAACTTTTATTACGAAGCACTAATATATACCAATGTCGTACACATTATTAAACGCAAACTTATAATTGAATAAAGTCGGGTAATTAATTACTGAAGTTGAGCCATTTACTGTGGCATAGATGGGTGATTGTCAATGGCACAGCTATAACAAAACAGGGCCACCCACCATCCAGTGTTATATATATATATATATATATATATATATATATATATATATATATATATATATATATATATAGTCAAACAACACAAAGGTATCACTAGAACGTAATACTAGATAGTCCAATGATAAGACGTCACGCACATATGGTTATATTACATACATATATGGTTATATTACACACACATATGGTTACAATCCAGACGCCACCGAATTAGGTCAAGCAGGTGTTCCTGCTAGAGATCGTGTTGGGCGGTCCCTGGAAGACACTGTTCGAGGTGGCCGTCGCCCTAGATGGACTCAGACCAGCAATACTGATAACATCGATAGTCAGGGATGGAAAAAGACTGATTCGAACGACCTGCCCGGCAACAAGCCAGCGATTGTGCGACATGAAGGAGCTGGCGGGAAAGCCGGTAGAGTTCCGGCCTATAAACAGGACAATAGGGCCTCAAAAATATGTACTCTCAGGTGTGCCTCAGGACATCCCCCTAGAATTTATCGCAAAAACATTCGGGGTGACGGAGGTCACCAGACTCCTCATGACGGAGAAGAAACCGGAGGACTCCTTCAGGATCCCTCTGTGTGGAATGCTGCCCGTGAGACCCTTTGTCAGGGACCCTCCACAGTGCTTCCGGTACCACAGGTGGAACCACACCGCGAAGCACTGCAGGACCAGAGCCCGGTGCTACCACTGTGGAAAGCAGGGTCCGAAGGAAGCGGATCAGCATTTTGTGTGCTGCCAGAAGGCCGGAACGCCGCGTTGCATCAACTGCGGCGGAAGCCACATGGCAGCATACAAAGGGTGTCCGGCCAGGAAGGAGACCGTCCAATATCTTCAGAAGAGACTGGGAGTTCAGCCCCGCCAAAGACCCCCCCCCCCCAGGCAGCAGTTACAGCCCCGGCTCCGTGGGCATTAAAAACCAAATCACCCCCACAAACAACTACACACCGACCTTCCCAAGTAGCTCCGGCACTACTGTCGGAGACAGATTTCCCCACATTACAAAAAACCCTCACATACAGCAACAGACAACACCTGTACAAACAACGCAGACAACAACACAGACAGACCCCACCACAGCAACACTCACGGCCATACTCGGCCATATGCAGTCCATATTCATGGCTATGCGAAGCGTCCAGGATCTGATCCAGAGACTGCCCAAAACCTGCTGTCAAAGGCAGAGAAGGACCTAACCAAGGTCCAGGAAGAGGTCGGATCGAGCCAGGTCTTGGACTCGATCCTGGAAGTGGCGCTGGGGTCAGCCAAAACAACAGCCCAGACAAAACCAAAACCCACAAAACAACACACCCCAGTGAAAGCAAAGGACAGCTCGGGAGAGATCTCAACATCATCTCCTGGAACATCCGAGGCTTCCACTGCAACAAAAATAGCCTAATTGCAGCCATCCAAGACAAACAACCAGACATAGTATTACTACAAGAAACTCTTACAAACACTAAATATTCAATAAAAATTCCCGGATACACTATCTACCACAGTCCTCACACAAAGAATTCAGATACTGTATCCAGAGGACTCATAACTGCAATACATAATAACATACCACACAACACGTCCCCCTAATTAACTACTCCAGTGATTGGCAATCAATCACCACTGAAATAACCGGCTTTAAAAACGGTCCCTTCCAATTAATTAATACATACGTCTCCCCTAACCGCCTATATGATATACAACAAGCAACAAATTCATATCAACATTACTTAATAACAGGCGATCTCAACGCCAACACTACAACATGGGGCTCAAAAAACACCAGACCAGGACAACATTTACAGCAACAAATAAGTGACTGTGACGCTATATTATTAAATCATCCCAAAGTCCCCACCACTCTCTATGGGTCGACCCTCGATCTTGCCATAGCTTCCCCTGAAGTTGCGGCCATAGCAGACTGGAGCCAATTAGAAGCTCTAACCTCAGACCACATAGCCACAGTAATAGTACTATCCGACGCTTTCACGAACGTACCAGAAAGCCTAGGACAACCCAAATGGGACACCGACAAAGCAAACTGGAAACAATTTGCAGACAGACTACACGAATTATCTGCCGACGACAGCGACAATAATCTATCTCTAGATGACCTACTTCGTAAATTAACTGACGATATAAACGAAGCCGCAACAGCAGCCATCCCCGATAGTCCTCCAAAATCGCCCAAGACGTCCTCGCTCCTTCTTAACACCAGAAGCAAGGAGATGGACCAAAGAAGTCAGTAAACTGACAAAAGTTTTTAAAGCTCACCCGACATCTCAAAATAGAGCAGAACTAAGAGCAGCTCAACGAGAAACGAGACGACGACTCCACACAATTAAAGAAGACAGTTGGTGCAAACAACTCGGGGACATGGGCTCGGCGCAAATTTGGCGCGAGATTAAAAAAATCCGGGGTAAATTTTCCCAACCAAAAGTAATTAACCCCAAAGAAGAAGCAAACAAATTAGCAGACCACTTCGCCACTAGAGCTGACCACCAAACCTTACCCGAAGAGGTCAAATCAGCTCTAGAAAAACAACAACCAGACAGACTGCACTCAATATATCTAGCAAAAAGTGAACACGCAGACACAGACACCCCTTTCACACCACACGAACTGGAAACAGTTCTATCAACACCGAAAAACTCCGCCCCTGGAGAAGACAAACTTACATACATCTTTTACTCCAAATCTCCCCCTTCTTTCAAAGTTAGACTTCTAAACCTCTTTAACCAATCCTGAAAGAGAAGGACGAATTCCCAGACTCTGGAAAACCTCAATAGTCGTCCCTATCCCTAAACCTGGTGGCAAAGGCCACAGACCAATATCTCTCATCCCTACAATACTAAAAATCATGGAGAGACTAATTCTCACCAGACTAATATTTAAACTCCCCAGACCAATAAACTCCACAAACAAATAACACCAAATCAAGACACAGCCAAATTAAGTACCTGGTACAATAAAACCATTGTTCCCGGCATTCACATCATAAATAACAGAATAGCAGACGTACACATACGCCGCCTCCGCTGCTGGGTGCACACAAAAAGCTTTGTCGGCCCAAATAATAAAGCACTGCTTACATTGTAATCAAAACTTCGACCCCGTCCACTATCTAATTAATTGTCCCGCCTTCCCAGCCTGCCGACAACCTCTTAAACAACTCTTAACACAACAACAACCTAACCGACACAACACAACCTAACCGACACAGAAAAAGCAGTCATTGTAATACGCAATGTCACAGCCACGCCACACATAATAATACCCTTATTTAAAAAAGACCCATACATCTGGCAAAAACCAAACACACAGTAAATATTTTGTAAAGGTTCGGCACCGGTACATCCGGGAGCGGAACTTTACAAAGTCATTTTCAGATACAGAAACTCTACGGAGAAGGACTCCACCACAGAGGCTGTGCCAAACAAGCGACAGCCTGGGGATACTCCCCGAACTACAAGCAAGCAAGTAAACATACACACACACACACACACACAGGTGAGGTGTCAGATATTTGTAATAAACACTCCTTTTTTCAATGCAACAACATCTCTTATTGTTCACATATATGTGGGCGGTGACACGTTATATGAGTACATTCTTCTGACTGAAATCGTGCTGATTAACAAGTCGAGCTCATTTGTGGATTTCTATTAGTCACGTGACAGTGTTTAGTATTTGTTTTTACTGTTGTTGTTGTTGTTGAAATTTAGGGTAGAAATCCCCGACTGTCGCCTATTAGGCACAACCATACGGCTGTTTACACCACCTAACGGACGTTTTAAAAGATGCCGTCAAATGTACCAAAGTTGAGGCTACACTGAGCCAGTTTGATGAGCTGTTTTATTTGTAATATATTTGTTCCACATATTAAACACTTTAAATAAATGACGAAGACTGTAATAACTTCTCCTGTTCATTTGTAAGGAACAAGACCAAACTGAGAAGCTTACTTGTTTCGATAAGTAGACAACATATTTATGGTGACTTTGGGAAATAGGAATTTGGCAGCTTATATTACGATGTGTATCAATGTCAACTCGTTGTTGAGCTAAAATATTATCACACGTTATGTTGTTTTTTCTGCTGCTGTGTCGTTGGTTACCATTCAGTCAGTATATATGTTACAGTAAGATTGTCTAACCAGTGATTTCACGAGTTTCCTAGGGATTTCGCGAACTCGCTGGTTTCACAATCTTACTGTAACATATATTCATCACCGTTCAGGGCGAGTCAGGACCTGGAATTGTTTGATATACTATGTTGGATATCGGGGATGCTAAATATACCGTGGTAGCTTGCACTTTTTTCTCTATTATTCGAATTGTCCGAGAGAAAGATGGCCAGGTCCCGATTATCGCCCCGTATGAACGAGGGTTAGCCGTTGTCACGTGACGTCAACAGGCCACGCTACCAGGCTAGCGTCACGCTTGAGTGACCACGGTATTGATCAGCCAATTGACCGGAAGCTTACATTAGATACTGTCAGGGTCGTCTTAGCGCATGGGCACGCTGGGGCCCCACGAGCATAGGGCTCCCCCCATGCTAATCAATAACTACTATGCTATACTAAGCTAGAAATATTTGTTACTGTATTACGAGTGGACGTTGGCATTCGTATCTGATGTAATATCACGGTTACCTCTGCCAACTCCAAGTGCGTGCATGTGTACGAATCTCAACCATTTCCATTTTTATTCCTGTGGGTGGTTGTGTAAGTAGTGGACTGCTTTGCCCGGGGGCCTCTACATGCTTTAAGATGGCCCTGCATACCGGGCCAAATGTTTGACATCTATTGGCAGGCTGCCAGCTCTCAGCTGTCAATATGGATGACAGCCTTAGTCTTGGCGTTATGGTAGATGACTTCTCGATATATTAATAATAATAATAATAATAATGTATATTTAATAAAGCGCCCTTACTAGCAGGAGCCATTCAAAGGCGCTGTACAAATAATATATAATTTAATAATACCCCAAATAATGTCTGTAAAAACCCTGTAATGATTTAAAAGATAATAATTATTTATCTGTGAAAGCGACCTTAAATAGGTGTGTTTTTAGAAGAGACTTAACATTTCCAAGAGACGACGAATTTCTAATATTTGCCGGCAACTTATTCCACAAATTGGGGGCTGCAACACTAAACGCACAATCAACATATGACTTGAGCCGAGACACTGGCACCTGCAATAGTATCTGACTGGATGACCTGAGTTTTCGGGATGACTTTCTAATGGAAACCAGTTGACACAGGTATTCTGGCACCATATCATTAATAGATTTATAAGTTATTAACAGAATCTTAAAATAGATACGCTGTCTAACAGGTAGCCAATGTAGTTTTTGAAGAATGGGGGTAATATGATCATATTTTCTAGTATTTGTTACAATGCGAGCTGCACTATTCTGAATTCGCTGAAGGCGATTAATGTTATAATCAGATATGCCATATAACAGGGAGTTACAATAGTCTATACGAGATGTAACAAAGGCATGAACTACAGTTACAAGTGCTTCTTGTGTCAAGAGTGCTTTTAAACAGTGGATGTTCTTAAGATGGTAGTAGGCAGCTCGGCATACTGATGTGACATGTTCATGCATGTTAATACATTGGACAAAAATAACCCCTAGATTTTTTACTGACCCATTAGGGGTAATCGAAGATGCACCCATCTGTAATGCTGGTGTCTTTAGGGATTTAACACAATGTGGTGATGTCAAATATAAAATATTTGTTTTATTATCATTTAGTTTTAGAAGATTGAGTCATCCATGGCCGAATATCGGCAATACAATGTTCTAAATTCTTCAAGGAAGAGGATAAATTTAACTCATTGTCAGGATCCAGTGATATATACAGCTGTGTGTCATCAGCATACAAGTGATATTTAACCCCATATCGCTGCGCAATAATCCCAAGAGGACGGGTATACATTGTGAAAACCAGAGGACCAAGAACTGAACCCTGTGGTACACCAGATAACAAAAACTGAATGTCAGATAAAATACCATGAACAGACACTCTCTGGTAGCGTTGTTCCAGATAGGATCTAAACCATTCAAGTACTCTACCTGACAGACCAAACATGTCTTTTAACCTAGAGAAAGGTACATTATGGTCAACTGTATCAAATGCAGCAGACAGGTCCAGAAGAACAAGTATTACTGGCTTACCTTGATCAATTGACATCATAATATCATTTTTCCATACCTCCACATATTGATAAATATGTGCGTATACCTAAGCATGTGTCTGGTCTACTCATCAGCCTGTGGGAACCAGCTAATTCGCTTTTCATACGCGACAAATATGTCACGCCCACAGGAAAGCGGCTACATGCAGGCTACGTACAAAAAGCGGAAGCACGTAAAAACATACCATTTGATACCACAGCTCGCAACAAACAACACGTGCGTGTGGTTCACTGGTGACTTGCTACATACATATCAAACTATTTTGACACCGCAGTTTACATTCAACAGTAATATTCTGTGGTCCAAAAGAAACCTGTATATAAAGCATTTTGACACCTCAGATGCTGACCTCAGCTTGATTCTGGGTTCGAATAACTGAATAAATACTACCTATATGAACCATGTATCAATACAAGTCCGACTAGTCTGGCGTCGAAGTTCTTCTCTAACCTAAGTGAAAATTCAAGCCCTATATATAGCCTCAGCGTGTTAACAAACATTACAGTTTGTTCATAACAAAGAGAATGTACACTAACTCAGTATGGACTCACTGAAGCGATTTAACTAAAATATAAACAAAGTAGCAATACCGCACAATGGGTTATTACTGGACTAGAACAAAATATCGTCTCAAACCTGAGTAAATACTATGATTTACTCGAACCTAACAGCTAACCCTCATACGTTTCCGTTCATCACTAAGGAACGTTCATTCACGCTTAATTTAGCGTCCCTAAGTATATGCAGTTAGGTGTGGTGGGATCTAAATTAAAGCGCCTATCCACTTGATCTATTTGACCCATGGTCGAGAACAGCGGATTTCAGGCAGATCTCCGATACTGCGAATGACACGTCGGGATTATAATAGCTATACATTTAACAAATTTCCTATATCAGTGTAATCTAATTACTCATAATATGGGGAAACAACTCTGTCCGCAGCTTAATACCCATGGAGATGCCTGCCGGAGTAACAAACGACTCCAGGAGTATAAATCCATCAAGCAGCATTGTATGAATTAATAGGTCGTTTCGCCAGACCAAATAAGAGGACAACAATATAGATTCTACATTATACATAACAAAGCTAATAAACTCAAACATGTTGTAATAACGACATAACTTTCTTACATTGGTGTAATAAGGAATCTGGATGGAAATAGATCAGATGTCTGGCACGGGCAATGTGCGTTTTAGGGTACATAGTAAGAGGCAACAGGCACAGAGCATCAACATATCTAAACATCCTTCGAAACCTACCTCCATAAATCTAAATACAACTATACATACATTAATCTAAAAATAAAATGTTCCATACCTCCACATATTGATAAATGTGTGCGTATACCTAAGCATGTGTCTGGTCTACTCATCAGCCTGTGGGAACCAGCTAATTCGCTTTTCGTACGCGACAAATATGTCACGCCCACAGGAAAGCGGCTACATGCAGGCTACGTACAAAAAGCGGAAGCACGTAAAAACATACCATTTGATACCACAGCTCGCAACACACACGTGCGTGTGGTTCAATGGTGACTTGCTACATACATATCATAAACTATTTTGACACCACAGTTTACATTCAACAGTAATTTTCTGTGGTCCAAAAGAAACCTGTATATAAAACATTTCGACACCTCAGATGCTGACCTCAGCTTGATTCTGGGTTCGAATAACTGAATAAATACTACCTATATGAACCATGTATCAATACACGTCCGACTGGTCTGGCGTCGAAGTTCTTCTCTAACCTAAGTGAAAATCTAAGCCTTATATATACCCTCAGCGTGTTAACAAACATTACAGTGTGTGTGTGTGTGTGTGTGTGTGTGTGTGTGTTACATATAGATCATCTGTTTTTTTCCTCCATTTGCAGTAGTTAAAATTGTAATTTTATTTATTTATTTATTATTATTATTATTATTATTATTATTATTATTATTATTGTTATTATTATTATCTATCGGTATTCTTAAAGCCACTACAGATTTTCCAGTGAACGGAGTTACTGCGACATCAAGTTACACATTACGTCACTATGACCATCTAATTTACATAAATTAAAAATTTACGATAAGAAAGTATGATATACAAAAAAGATTTTTAAAATATCTGCAAATCCGCTCTACCGTACCTGAAAGGCTAAAACAAACATGGGAAAACTATTTATGTACGAATCCTGACTTGACCTTCAGCGCCTTTGCTACGGCTAGAGTGCTAGCCAACTTCTTACAAATTCCTGAATGGAAACTCGGATATATATGACAATTTTCGGGTTTTATCGGGTTTTCCTCATTTACGACTCCCATGGATGTTTCTATGATTTGTGGAAATTCAGCTTACAAATATGGGACTTGGGAGGTTTTATCCTAAAACCTGGACTACTGCATAAAACCGAGCTGCCTAATCAGTGATCAACATGTTGTTTATGTGTCCAATCAAGAGGGACTTGAACAACAGCTGCCCGATCATTTCACCGCACACCCGCTGTATTCTGTAGTCCTATAAGGGACTGTTCCAGATTGGCCACAGGTTTGTACAGTAGAATTCGGCGGGGGTGTATTCGTATAATTGAATAGCCGTGACAATTGCTTACCTTAATCCAAACTTTCCCTAGTAACAGCGTGGGCGTCCGCTGTGAATGAATCGGGTAAACGACGTTCGTTTTTCTTTACGTGATACGCCTTCCGAAACAGAAATTGGTTATCCAAACATGAGTCGTGTGTCACCGATATATCAGTGTCGACACTAATAGTGACCGATAATGTGGTGACGGATGTCATTCCTAAATGGTTTTACGCGGAAATTCGCCAATTGTTATCCATCAGGCAGACGTGCCAACTTGTACGGTTTTCCAGTAAGCCTTACGGATTTTTGCGATTTGCACGCGCTTACGGTTGTAAGATTCAATCCTTACGGATATTAATGATTTTGAAGAAGCAAAGTTTTCGCGATCTCTATCAAATATTTTTAAATGGCAATGAATTCTAGTGCCACGAAATTTATCCGGTGCGCCTTGCGGCCACAGAAACCACACACCCAATCACGTGGGAATCACGTGATTATCCCAGCCCGCACATTTTAAGTATTTTTCGTCATGATCTTACAAACATGAGTGGTCCCAGGTTGACACCTCTGATCAGGGGACGTCGTACCCCCCCTACATTATATGCGTTGAGTGGATGTTCGAACACTTGATTGTTAATTTACCGGTTGTAGATAGATCGACTACCGCCGACTGTTATGAAATCGTAGAGAATCATGGGGGGGGGGGGCATATTGCGAATCAGTTCACATAGCCATATACCGGTTTCAGGAGATCTCACACAGGTTACAAATTGTATTCTACAAATGGTGAAAATCGCCGATTTGAAACTTACCAGATCTGCAATCGTTTGCACCACAAAGTTTCTAATCCGTCCTCCTCGCCAAAAACTAGCATAATTACAGATATGTCGAAGCGTCTGAAAATAATCATGGCTTTTTGCTCACTTTCTCGCTCCATTACTTCTCTGTGTGTCTGGATCTCTGACGTATTTTGATCCGTTTTGTGCGCTCGCTCAGTTTATAACAAACAGTTGCTTATTTAGCCTAAGGATTGTACAACAATGTCCGGAAAATTAAATTTTAAAACCAGGTGATATTCGCATAAATGTGCATATTTTATTTACGTGGCCCGTCAACAAGTAAATTGTCTATTTTAATCCGTGAGTAGACAATTTTTTTAAATGACGTATTTGTCATCTTGATAGCAGTATAGTCTGTTTATCGTGTTGCATTTTATATAAGATAATGCCTGAGTGATGACTGAACCAGACATGGGGTCAATTCCAATTCCGGAATTGGAATTGATTATTTAAAAAAAATGAATTGGAATTGAGAAATTTTGAATTGGAATTGAAATTGAGAAATCTTGAATTGGAATTGAGAAATTTGGAATTTGAAGTTTCCTACAAAACAATTAAATCCAAAAATTAATATACCATTTTACAATGTTAACACTTACATTTGGTGTTACCAATATACTGGAACCATAATGATCCAGAGCTTTGGTTCCTTACCATATATTCAATATGACGCTGTGCCCCGTAGCATTTAAGCAACATACATTCATGTGTCTAAGGCTCCATTACTGGAGCCAGTGAATGATACAACACGACCTTTGAGATTTTGAAAATTTTATCTCGGAGCTAAGCAAATACATTCATTTCAAGGCTCCTACTGGGCAGTGGAATATAAACACACCTTTGATGATTAGAAAATATACTCTACATGGAGCCACTATGCGTGATATAATACCTCTTTAGCTAACCTCTTTAGCTAACCACATAGCATGCCTGTAATCTATATAGAGATATTGCTATTTAGGAATTTACCCCCATTCAATGTTTAGAACAGGCAAAATTAAATTAAATCCACAAATTAATTTACCGTTTAATTTTTTAATTCAGAAATATTTCTTCCATGACAATCCTACTTGGAATATAAACTACTCGGAGTATGTATTCCAAGTAGGTACTCAGAGTATCTACTCATAGTAAAAAATATTAAGCAAAAAAAGAATCGGAATTGGAATTGAAAATTTTGGAATTGGAATTGAATTGGAATTGATAAATTTGAGGTGGAATTGGAATTAGAATTGACCAAATAGAATTGATCCCATGTCTGGACTGAACATATTTTTGTTGGATATAAATGATGATAAAAGAACACTTATTCATTTGGCTTTAAACTAATCAACAGCTAACAGTGTATAGTATTTTATTTACAATGTTAAAATACAGATAATCAGATAATTATATTATCTGCTCATTATGTTCATCCCATTGTTTGCTCCGTCGATTTTTTGCTCACGACATTGCCAAGTAAATAACATAATATATCGACTGCCCAAATATCTACAAAGTATTAGGTCGAGTTTATGCACAGACTAACCATTTGACTAGCTGTAGTTATCACTGTATGAATCAGTGGGGTTAGTTATGTGAAGCAGTATACCCCCAGCGCCATTCTGTCCGGCCCGCGACATCATTGTAGAGTTTATAATATTTGTGGATTTTAGGGTGTTTGTTAAGTATCGACATTCCCACATCTATTTTAACTCACTTACGCACTGGTTTCGGTCGTCACTGATCGGGTAATTACCAAAACAAACAGATGACTATTAACCGTTGTTAAACTGTCTCTTGATTCAGAAAAGGCAATAGACTAATGGTCCTTTTCGTATAGACCGGCAATCCTAGGCCAATATGCCGACCAATCAGGAGTTGGCTAGCTTTTTAAGTCCTCTTTCTTAGTAACGGTCATCGGTTTGAATCAGGGCCTGAATCACAGACAGTTTCAACAACTTCTACAGGAGATGGACGCCGAATACAGCGATTTGTTGTATTATTGTGAAGTCCGCTGGCTTAGCAGGGGGGGGGGGCATCCTCCGTCTATGCACTTCCTAATAAAATTGCCGCCTTTTTTTCCGAAAAGGGGTTCGCTGTGCCAGAAAATACACGTTACACACTGGTTTAATCCAAATTTCACTTTTCCACCAAATCGAAAAAAGTTCATATATTGGTGGCATTTGATCTCAGATGTTCTAAACCGTTTATTTTGAAAGACTGTTTTTTTCTAAACCTTCTGCCAGTGGGAGGGGGAATCCCCTCTCACATCCCCACCCACTCGGCGCTTCGCGCCTAATCCGGCCCACGATCAAGTCCAGTTTTACGATTTGGCCCACCACTTAAAAAGGTTGCCGACCCCTGGCGTAGACTATCCACAGTTCTGTTTATGTAACAAATAAAATAATCCGGATATTAAAACGATTTTTATAGGCTATTTAGCTTATTCAAATATCTAGCCAGTTAGAAATAAATTAATTGCTTTGGTGGCGGGTAGAAACGTTCGGTAAAGGGACGTTTTGGCCACGAACGCTTCAGCCTAGGGACGTTTTGGTCACGGAGGTTTTGGCCATTCTTTTTCTTGGAATATGACGATTTCCTCAATTATAGCATATTAATATTTGGAGTATTTCCCAGGTTAACCAGAATATAATTGCAATTGATCTGTACAAAAACTGATGATGAATTTCGTATGTTTTCTGACCAAATAGATACAAAAAGCGAACAAAAAAAGTCCATTCTGACCTTCAAGTAAAGCTCCAACGTTTATGTGAGGATACGCCTTCTGGGCGTAAATCCTGAATTTCTCAGGGTTGTCCGCTACAGGTTCAGAGGATGCCAGTCTAACATTTAAAATTGTGTATGTTGATTAGATATACATGAGCTTGGAGTTTGATATTTATATGTATCCAGGTAGATTCAAGTGTTCACGAGTAAAATATTTTACCTGAATTGTTACAAATATTTTTCAAACATCATGACAATAAAAATTAATATTAAGATGAACAAAACTCTACTAAAGCACACGACGGCGCTCACAGATCACTTCCACCCGTGTTCAAATCTCGGCTACTTCAGGCTACTTCTGGCGTCTTGAATTTGCGCGTACGTGCAATTAAAATGTCCACGTATTATAACGTCACATTAGTGTTTGATAATATCACAGTTTTGATAAACTGAAAATATCAAATGGCTGGAATTACTCTTATTCAGCATTCGATGAATTCTTAGTAAAGCTGGTAAGAGACTGAGATTTAGTACAGCAGTTAAAGGCCACATTTCATAAGAATTGTGCAAATATTGACAAAAACATGAAAATTGGCATACACGTAGCTTAGCATGTGTAGATTTAAATAAGCCTAGGTACCCATCGCCATCACCATGGTAACTGACCGCCATTTTTGAATTTCAAAATGGCCGCCCTCAAAATACGATATTCGTCAGATGTCGGTTCTTAAGCAACGTAGAATCTTGATTAGAGTTGATGTCTAACGTAACATTTTCAGGAGATGGTGTGATATGCAATGGGCTTAGCAACCTCAATTCAAGTATTGGGAACTGACGCTGCAGGTCGAACTTACGCTGCTACAATTTGTACGGTCAATTCGAGATAAGAATTACACAATGTATGTCCAGTGCTTGCTTTAAATTGTGAAAAAGAACAAATTGCCACCTTATTCAAAACACCTCATGAGAAGCCAAAATCAAAGAGCAAATTTCAATTTATATCACTAAAGACCAACTGTACCATATTTGCTCGGCTGTAGATTCCTTGTCAAGCTAGGCAAGGCAACCTTAATACGTTCTTTGAGCATGAAAACCAGCCATCAGCTCCATCCATATCCGACATGGGTCAACATCGACAATGATCACAATCTGACGCGCTGGGCTGCATAACAAAGGATTCCCCGTCTGTGCAGGATGCACCCAATGTTCGTGCCAAGATCTTGGATGGTGCTGCAATAAATCACATGGTGAATCCAAAAGGCAGTAGAGTATTTCAGGACTATGCCAAGCAAATACTTATCCCAAATCTTGTGGGACAAATATTTGCAAGACATTGTGACCGAATTGGAAAAGCTTCCTCCAGATTGAGCAAAACAAAGACGAGATATTCCATTACCTGGGTGAGTGCATACGATCATGTGGCGCCAGTGGAAATGTTCTTCTTAGTACACAGGATAAGAATGTAATCACGGCAGGAGACTACTGAGTTGGGTGACATTGAAAGCCCTCAGCCGTGTACTCACGAGGAAGCGGACAGTCGGATACTCATTGCGCAAAGCGTTGGATAAAGAAAGTAGCAACCTGCAAAGTTGACTCTGGTGTAGTCATCATATCTGTCGGCCACTGCCATGCTTTGCACATTGAAGAGCTTCGGATAGGTTTTGACGTAGGCAATCACTTCCGCCACATACCCGTCCATGCAGTTGCAAACAGTTTGCAAACTGAGGAGTTAAAGGCAATTATAATCTGTATGATATGTCTCGACCTAAGACTAGGTACTGTAAGATTCATCAGAAGCACTAAGGATGCACTAAGAAGGGAATAATCTGCCAAACAAATTAACTGTTCAGTAAAAATTACAAAGCATTTTGGAAATTAATGAATCTGATGAATAACCGTAATCTGTCTCTTCCAAATGTTACTGATGGTGTAACTGGGTCACACAACATTGTAAATATGTAGAAATCACACTATGAGGATTTATTCGATTGTCTAAGTAATAATAAGAATGTAAATATTTACTATATTAAATACCATTTACAGAAGTGCTGAATATCAAAGGAACACAAAAGTGTCACATTAAAATATTATCCATGTAATAAAACATTTGAGAGATAACAAGAGTTCCAGTTTAGATGGTATATCTGTAGATTATTTGAAACGTTGAAATGTTGTAATTCATCTGCTGTCTATGCGCTTTACTTGCTTATTAGTTGATGGAATATTACCTGAGTCTAAAGAATAATTACAGACCTATTACTTTAGCCAGCGTGGTGTCCAAAGTGTTTAGAAGAAAAAAAACATTTCTGAACGTATTGCATGCAGTCTAAGTACATTTAAAATCAGTTTGGCTTCAAAACTAAACGTAGAACAGACGAGTGTGTATATGTCTTCTAAGAGGCTGTACTAAAATATAGGAGCTTGAATAGTAATGTATATTCATGTTTTTTAGATGCATCAAAAGGTTTTGATGACGTAAATCATTATATTCATACTTGTGTATATATAATTGGGATTTTAGTACTTTGCTCTACTATTGAAAAATGTACTTACGTTTGAAGAATATCATGCCCAACCATTTTTCTGTTAGTAGTGGAGTACGTCAAGGAGGGAATCTTTCTTCTTATCTTTTCTTGTGTGTTTACATTGATGATCTCAGTATGAAATCAAATAAGGTAAATGCTGGATGTATACCATTTGATGTAGACTGAAGACTTCGTACTCATGGGTTCTTCACCGTTTCTTTAGCCTCATAGGTAGAGCGTGAGACTATTTACCCATGCCTATGGTCATTTGGTGCGGGAGGTCGCAGGTTCGCATCTCGGCCGTGGCACTATAGTAGGAGGAATTTTTCAACCAGCCAGGCAACTGGGAATCTCCACCGAACATGCCATATATTCTAAATTCTAAATTTATTTAGAATTAGTCTCCGTGGGGAAGCTATAAATTTGAAATTGTCAGCCACGTTAAAAACTGCCACTTCGGCCATTACATATATATATATATATATATATATATATATATATATATATTCATCAATGTTAGTATTGGTATATTCGGAATAAGGTTTAGAACATGATATTAAATACAATCATGCGTAAAGTAAGATTGTGATAGTTTCTTGTAAATGATTGAAAGATATACACATTCCGAATATTTAGTAAGTGTAAATATCTTGGGCATATTATCACAGAATATCTCAGTAAGATTGATGACAAGAGAAGTTATGCTCAGGCTAACGCCTTAATCCGAAAGTTTTACAATCTATAAGCATGTACTCCATAATAAATCCTATTGTACTTCGTTATATACATGCCAGCTGTGGTATTGCTATAGGGCAGAGTGAATTTCAAAACTTTGTGTAACGTAAAATACTGTATTTAGATTGTTGTGCAACCTCGAGATTGTAGTGCGAGTTATAGGTTTCTATCATGAGGCTTACATAACTGTAGAATGTTGAAGATAAATCGTGGAATGCAATAATACAGAGTATTATA
This sequence comes from Paralvinella palmiformis, assembly GCA_025642065.1. NCBI lineage: Eukaryota > Metazoa > Annelida > Polychaeta > Terebellida > Alvinellidae > Paralvinella > Paralvinella palmiformis. Next base: position 369,834 of record JAODUP010000111.1, on the reverse strand, counting down.
GTGATACAATGTACACATAACCATTGTGTCACCATTGTCGAAAAGTGCTTTAAGTCAATAATATTTAGTCATTGTATAGTATACCTTTTTATATGGATGCAATGTTCCAGAATAAAGTTCTTGATAAGGAATTGGAGCTTCTGTAACCAATGCTTTCGTAGTGACCTAAAAGCATGTTAAGGTGTATGACGTGATATCATTTAAAATAATTTCTGATGGTCAATATCCCTGGATCTCCCAAATCATGTCCTTATTTTATGACAAGAAGATGCTGTCTTTTTTTTTTTTGGCGAGAACTCCATACTGTAGGTTCAGGATTTACATGCAATTTTTTAGATCTTTATTGCATATGATGATGATTTGATGTTTTACGGCCACTTTTGTGCACATGGTAGGCTAAATGGGCCGAACGACCTCCAAAGGTAATGAAGCGAAGTCAAAGATGAAACAACCTTCAGATATGCCCATGCCGAGATTCGAACACGCGTGGTAGTGATCTATGATCCAACACGCTACCGCTAGACCACGGACGCTCCGCAACACATCTTTATTGCATTAACATATATAATATATATATTAGTCAAGACTGAGTGTGTCTGTAACAACGAGTTAAAAGGTATTAGATGAAAATTTTGGAAAATATAAATATAAATGCTTACGCTGTTAATTCAGCTGCACGTATAATAATAATATTACGGTAACACCATTTTTGTTTTGTTGTTGTTGTTTTGTAGTCTGTTTGGATGAGATAATAATGATGACACAAAGTTAATACGTATAAATCATCAAGCACATTGCACAAATAACCTAATTTTGAGCACATTTTCTTTTTACACTTCGTATTTAGATGAATGACAACATTAGACCTTTGTCAGAAGATGACATATATTTACTATGAAGGATACTTTGCTACTTTAGCGTTCGTGAAAATGATTAATTCTTTCTCAGTTTATCGCCATCTGAATTATTTCTGTACTCTGCCTGTTCTCTGTTTATATTTAGCACCTTTAAACGCCATATCTGTGAATTATGATGGCAGATTGGCAAAGATAATGAGGTAGAAACTGAGTTTGTTTGACTTTTTGCTATTTTACGGCCATCTGTATGCGCACAGTGCGCTAAATGGGTTGACCGATTTCCAGAGCTGAGCGGGGCAGTTTGTTTGATGAAACATCATTTAGGAACTGAATTGGTGCATTCGTGTGGAAAATATGTCCGATATGGACAACATTATCTTTGGAACTAGCACATCCATCCATCCTTCCTCAGTAATTATTCGTTCGTCCAAGTTTAGTCTTGGTTATTCATATTAATACTATATTATTAAAACTGCAGTAATTAGATCTTACCTCCGATGTAATCGGATACGTGGTGCAGTAATATGTTACTATAAGTCGAAACATTTCTATTTAATCATCAACAACAAAATCAGTCAATAGGGGGCGTCGTGTTTCCTTATTTAGTCTGGATCGTCATGAGGGGGAGAGTGAGCGTGTTTGTTAACCATGGTTCTACTTTTAAGTACTCGCGAAATACTCGACGTTTTCTAACCTACCAAAGCAAGGTCGGGTCATCCATTTTCCAATATCTATGTCACTAATATTAATATTTATGCCATTATAGGTCGAGACAGGATAAGTGTATAATCGAGTTTAATGATTGTGTTACCCAATCTCCTCAAACACGATATGATTCCGACTTCTCAAGTCGATTTTTGAGTCCTTTCTCTGGACGAAAATAGAAATAAATATGATGATATAATATTCAGGAGGTCGTAATGGCGACGTTTATCGTCAACATATTTTAGAAATAACCGGAAGTTTATATCATCATCCGGAAATACGATTAGATTATAATGTACGTCTAATGGTGGCTGCTCTTTTTCTTGGTCACGGGTATGCAATACGATTTATTATTTTAATAATTATATAATCTTGTCGTGACATCCTTATCACTCAAATCTTGCAACTGTATCATAATGTGTCACATAACAATAATGTCTGGTTTTATGGAATTTTGAAAAATGAATTATTAATATATCTGAAATATTATGTTGGAATGGGTTTGCTTAACCTCGGCTTTAGACACACCTGTGACATGTAGACGATGGGAGACTTCCTGGGGAAATATCAAATAAACAAAGGTATGACTTGTACTCTAACTCTTAAATTGCCCACCATCGCCCCAACCACACCAATATCGGACTTCTCCGCCGTCATGGTCGAGTACTTCTATTATTGTTGTTATAAATCTTGTCAGTGTGCTATTATTAACTAGTAGGTTTCTCCTACTGGGTATCTTCATGTCAGTACCGGAGTTCAATAAAACGTCCCCCGGGACTTGGTCTGAAGAGTGTTTCATCTTGTAATTGATCTCGCTGCCATCTGAGATCGCTTAGCTCAGTTTAATATAAATTGGCCATAAGTCGATAACATTAATTTTCATTCCTGTACTCGTAATGCAACGATCACAGATCTTGACACGACTAAATGTCATATCTATCGTGAATGTCATTACTGTAGATCTTAATCTGTTCTTATACTGATGTCAGTGCGACTACTGCAATGTTACTGCAAATCTTATTATTGTAGATGTCCGAATTGAGTTTTGTTCAGCTGAATTGTTTTTGCCTCGCCTAGGGAAAAAAATCCAGCAAACACAAGTTTCGAACCCACAACCTGAAGGCTTGCAGCACACTGTTCTAACCACTGCACCATTGCGACACCCGTTATTCGAGCCAGAATTACCACTACTACCGTTATTAGTGCTTTGATAGCATATCTCTGTAATTACTATTAATTAAAGAAATTACCACAAAACATATTAATACTTTATTATTTAAAAACAAACCCTGTTTAGGGCAAGTAATAAATTTTGTGAAGTTTTTGTGTGATCAGATTGCAAACAACTTTCTTATCAATCGAATCAAGTTGATAACAATAAACGTATCCTATTCACCGACAAAGATAAGAACGAAATGAACCGAAATAGTAAATATTGTGAATAAAACATGAGAATGAATTGACTGAGAAATATTCTCCACACTTTTATCGTTTATTGTCATTCAGCTGGCGAACATTGTGCCTATTCATAATCCACTTCCGTCAAAAGCATTTATAAATGTCATTTACAGTCTGAATAGCTAGAACATGATTAATTGTGGCTAGAATCCGTACCTTGTTGGGAAAAGGAGAGTGCTTTTGTTGCCAAATTATCTCTTTCATCCAACATCTTGATACGATAGATAAGAAACCACCGAGACTTGTTATCTAAACAAGATACAACTTAGCTTATCACCACAGATTATATCGCTCGCTTTAGCGATGTTTATCTAGATTGGATTTGAACACGTTTAATATGTCTCTGCAAGATATATATCTGAATATTGTGAACACACTTGAGTCATAGGTGAGACTAAGGGAAAGTAACCACCTAAATTACTTATGGTCTAGATTACTTATGGCGTAATGTGAAATCTTATTCAATGAAAACGTGTAACTGATCTTTGAAAGGATTTAACATTCAAACTGATAGACAAGTGAAATCCAATGGACCAATTGCCAGTTCAGGTAGTTTTCCCGACTCTTCGCTTGGTGCAGCACCGTTTTCGCAATATCTGATGAGTTTGGCCAACGAGAGACTTTGATCTAGTATGGAATATATAGGCAGATGTCTACCTTTTTTCTCACCAGACTGGCTCCACATATACATGATATAGGGAAAAACATGAGCCTGAAAATCTCGAGTTTTCCTAAAAATATTGCCGCTGTCCTCTTTATAATAGAAAGTATATACCGGAGATCCCGGAGATGGCTGACGACCGTGTTTGTTTGCAATTATTAACCGCCTGTTAACATTAATGACATGCACTTAAAACGAAAAGAAAATATATTTTATATTAAAACAATAGTCAATCGCAAACAAGTTTTGATAATTGCGTTTTCAGTGTTGTTGATCCATTAGCCGGTCAAACCACATGCCACTCGACGGGGGGCGGGGTGGGTGCAGTCAGAGGCAGTTTAGCCAGGGGTCGTATAAAAATTGATATTCAGACATAATTTTCATTTGTACTGGGTATGTTTCCCTTCTGGTAAACATTGAGCAGTAAAGATGACAAACATAACCCCCACACACACACACACACACACACAAACGTGGATGTCTACCAACGCCATTTATCACGACTCGTCGCAGCGAATGATGGCCGGTCCGAGCCACTTATCATATCTTGTTTACATGCCGTTCTAACTAACCTATGCGATGTTTTAATATTTTTATAATAATAATATACAAAATTTATATAGCGCCCTATATAACCCATAAGAATGTTACTCTAAGGCGCTTATTCACGATAAAGCTGCTGAGTTTACCGTACAATGTAACGCGTGTTAGGTTGACATCCGTTTCGGAAAAGGGGTGTGTTTTAATCAACCCAATCATTTTTTATTCAGAATCTAGGCCTTAATAAATACAAGCTGTGTCATCCTACTATCTTCTTTTATTTGACAGGCATCAGCTTTTATTTGTCCTTTCCTTCTTCCCTTCTTTATCACTTAGGTCTACTTGTATTTCCCCTTTCCCTGGATAACTGTGTCTTAAGCCTTAACAGATGTTTTGCTCTTCTCACTTCGGTTGCCTATTCCCTCCTGTAAGTCATTCATGTAAGATCTGTCATGGCTCGTTTTATATTGTGTCTTCTAGCCTTGGTTTGCTCCACCTGACATATTGTCCTAACATCTGTTAGTGACACGTATGCAGAAGAATCTGTAGATTGTTTTTGACAACTGGTTTGGTGGGAATCGGCCTTTACTGAAACTAGTTGCAATACTATTTCTTAATTAAAATTGAAAAAAACTAGCCGTTTGAAGTCCATCAGGGTTAAGCAAAACAGACGCCTTCCCATGAACAGGAGGTAGTTAGCCAACTCATCCTCCTGCTCTTGACTGAACACAACCCTGGAAATATACATTTGAAAATTTTAAATTATTAGGGCTATTCCATATTAACAAGCATCAGAGGTCGATATTATTACATTTATTTAGAATATATTATCATGAATTAATTAATGCCATGCATACCATTTGAATACATAGATTAGGAATACCAATATTATAATATGCTTATATGCTGTGCGAATAGTCATGTTCACAGTGACTATATTCCTGTCTTAACCATATCATAACAAATCTTCTGAATCGGTAAATCCACAAGCTCTGGTGAATTGATTAGGGCCTTTGGAAGACAGATAAGTTCCACGAAAACAGAAACTTAATCAGTATTATCCACCTGGCATAGGATTAACAAGGGTACGCTACAACTGAACACGTCAAAACCTATAATTCCCACAGATTGAAGATTTTCCAATACATCTTTATGTGATAATGCTTTCATTTCAAAGAAAAATTAATATTAAACAAATGCGGGTAGAAAACTGTCATTATGCAACTTTGAGATTTCAGACTGTACAAATATCATAAGAATTTAATAATGTATGTATGCTAGAATTAAAAAGACTCTTAATAGAATCTTTATAGCATTTGTTTTTTATCCTTTAATTTCATACAAGTAGCCCTTAATTTACCTGAAACGACCTAGTTTATGTTTTGAAAGCGTCTTAACGTCGCCACCATCTTGTTTAACTCGTCTCAATAATGTTTTTTGTTTTTGTGGCACGTCAGTGGTGTGGGCTGTTGTATCCAGGTACATTGTTTTGTCTCGGAATTCTTGAATGGCATTCATCATTGACTTCTCTCGCATTTGTGTTGATCCGTTTTACATCTGTAGGTCTGGATCATGTTTTCTGAAATAATGATTATCAATATCGATCAAATAATCTTCTGGTGTAAACGGATATGGGTTCCATGTGTAGCAAAAGTTTACGCGTAGTATTTAAAACGACTTTATATGTTTTGGTAAGGATCTTTATGACACCTTCTGGTGTAATTTATAAGAAGGAGCCACCAAGTTATATAAAGCTTTAGCTTAGGGGGTGTAATGTTTAAATGGCGTTATATGGTTTGTTACGTACCATGATGAGATCCTAAGCTATATAAACATTGGAGGCCCCCTGCTAAAAGGTTACACCAGAAGCTCTGGCAAAGTCTAAATCGGGCATTGATATATATATATATATATATATATATATATATATATATATATATATATATATATATATATATATATATAAAACTCCGCATAGTTCGAAGGCCAATGGACCTACGAAAATACTTCGATAACACGTAGTTCGTAATAACCGAAGTTATATCAATAACATTTATCAAATAATTAATGAAATGATAATATAGTCAGAAGAAGTCAATAACGATATACGTACATGTAACATATCAATTTATTACTCACCCTAAAATTCAATTATCTACGTGTACATGTAATTATGAAATACAACAGTATTGTCACAACATTTACATAAAAAAGTCAATGATATGTGTTTGTTTTCTAGAGTGACATTGATTGGCGCAGTTGCAAATGCTTTCAGTGAGCTTGCAAACGCGAAATATTTATCAGAATTTGATTGAGTCTCTAGGTAAGTATACATTTTATCACACATGCCCAGCGTTCCGATGTTTTAGCACATAGTTAGTTTCAAATAAATTGTAATTAACATGGGTGGGAAAAAATCCATAGTCTATTTCCGTATTTAGATGTCATTTTATTTCGATGAATCATTATTACATCATTACTGAATATAGTATACATGTATATTAGTCAAGGCTGAGTGCGTCCATCATAATGTGTTCTAAACTGTAAGATTCAATTATCGGCTGGTTGAAGATTTTGGAAAATACCAACAGTTGTTTTTCCAATGATTTCAGCTGCACGTGTAATATAAGCTGAATTTATACGGAATTTCAAAGTTTCGTACCTTTAAAATAATACAAATAAATAGTAGTGAAAGTTGATATTTTCTTGTTTAAATTACCGATCTTCAGCAGATGATTTGAGACAAATTAATAAGAATGCATCAAACAAATTGCATAAATTATAAATTCTCGATAAAGAGATGTCTACTCAGCAACTTTAGCGCTCATGAAAATCATTAATTTCGGATTATTGACCTTTTATTATACATTACCTGTGTAGTGAAGTGATGTTTATTTTCAATTTCCAACAAATAGTTGCACAATAACAATATTAATATATAAAATATAGGAAAAGCTTTCATAAGGTCAGCAAAAAAGGAAATTGAAGGACCAACGTAGCCTGAGCTGTCTTCCCATTGGCCCCTAAAACATCCATAATAATACATATGTAGGTGTCACATCACTGTCCGGGGAAGAGGGGGGGGGGGGGCAGGTGGACGCATGTTAAACAAATTCAAAAGTTCAAAAATAGGATCAGGTCAGCAGATAAATACATATATGAGAAAATTAAATATTTAAAAACATAATCACACTATCACCGCCAACATGAAGCTCGTGTGTTTTGAATTTTTAATCTTGATGGGAGTCTCTGCAATATTTTGTTTGTGCATTTCACAGATTAATCATACGGTGAAAGTAAATATCCCTTCATTGGACTTTTTAGTTTGTTACGTGAAGTAAAATCAGGAATGGTGTGATTGCATTAATTCCACACTACAGGGAATGTGAAATGCGGCTGTTTACTGGCAAAAATAGAGTTACATTTTTCAATAAATAGAAGGCTAGACTGTCTTATCTGATGGCTCTATTCGTTACCTGTAAACGCTATATCTGTGGCTCAGATTCCGATGGCAGGTTGGCAAAGACGGTGAGGCAGAAACTGAAAAATGTGAAATATTGTTATTTTACTGTCACCAAATAGGTCGAGCGGTTTCCAGAGATGATGGGGGTGACGTTATTGGTGAACCACGCTTCAGAAACTGCTACCAAGTAGAAAATATATCCAATATGGACAGCGTTGTCTTTGGAATTGTCACATCCACTCATCTCTCCTCGGTAATTATTCTCTCATCCAAGTTTTGCATTTGGAGCTCTTTAGACAAAAGTGCTGTTTACCTTACAAACACTACAATAGATGATGATGATGATTATTATTATTGATGTTTTACGGCCACTATTGTGCACATGGTAGGCTAAATCGGCCGAGCGACCCCCCGAAGGTGATGAAGCGAAGTCAAAGATGAAACACCCTTCAGATAGGCCTATGTCGAGATTCGAACACCCCAATATAAATACGGAAATCCATCAACCATTTACTAATATATCGGGTACTCACCAGTTGACTGAGTAATAAAATGAGTAATCTCATCTTGAAAGGAGATGGGATGTTTTGTCTGTTGTGTAGCTGTAACTAGTAATTATAATACTATATTCACCGGGAACCCGATAAAGATACCTTACTAATGGTACAAGCCGAAGGTGGTGGGGCAGAGGGGGGGGGGATGCGTCGGGGATAAAGTGTAAACAAATCAAACGTTTAGATCTATCCAGAACACAAAGCACGCCAAAATAATACAATAACAACGTAGTCGCTTTCCTCGTATAAATCATTAGTATAAATTAATTAATAAAATTAGATGGGTTCGAATCCCAGGGTTAGCCGTATCTACTGGATGTTTCATCTAATCTGATCATTTCCCCGAGGTGTATATCCTCCGGCGGCCATATATTCCAGATGAGACCGGCGCCTAGAGACTAATTAAAACTCTCACATCACCGTCGAACACCGTCTAGATATGACTAATATTAATATTATATTTACGCTGTAGTAAGTAGATCTTACCATCCACCATGATCAGTTACACGACATATTATGTAGTAATGTGTCATGATAAATAGGATATACTTAAAATTAAACCCTTCCTTATACAATTTCTTTATTTAATCATCAATAACAAAGTCCGCCAATAGAAGTGTCGTGTTTCCTAATGTATTTAGTCTGGGTCGTTTTATGGAGGGGGGGGGGGGTTGACCATGGTTCTGGTTTTAAGTATTCGCGAAATACACGACCTTTTCTAAACTAACAAAAGAAGGTCGTGTCATCCATTCTGAAATATCTATATCAGTAATATTAATATGTATGTCATTATAGTTCAAGACGGGATAATGGGCGCCTACGTGGTCTAATTGGTAGCGCATTGGACCACTGATCACTACCACCTGAGTTCGAATCTCGGCTTGGGCATATCTGAAGGGTGTTTCATCTTTGACTTCGCTTCATTACCTTTGGCAGTCGCTCGGCCCATTTAGTATACTATGTGCACAAAAGTGGCCGTAAAACATCAATCATCATCATCATCATCATCATCAAGACAGGAGAAGTGTATAATCGAGTTTAATGATTGTGTTACCCAATCTCCTCAAACACGATATGATTCCGACTTCTCAAGTCGATTTTTGAGTCCTTTCTCTGGACGAAAATAGAAATAAATATGATGATATAATATTCAGGAGGTCGTAATGGCGACGTTTATCGTCAGCATATTTTAGAAATAACCGGAAGTTTATATCATCATCCGGAAATACGATTAGATTATAATGTACGTCTAATGGTGGCTGCTCTTTTTCTTGGTCACGAACATCCAGTATGATTTATTCCTTCAATAATTATATAATCTTGTCGTGACGTCCTCATCACGCAAAGCTGGGACTGTATTGGAAGTAATTCCATTCTTGGATCATATAACAGTAATATTTAGCCTAACAGAATTAATTATTAATATAACTGAAACATTACGTTGGAATCGGTTTGCTTAACCTCGGCTATAGACACACTTCTGACGTGTGGACGATGGGAGACTTCCCGGGGAAATATCACACAAACGCAGATATGGCTTGTACTCAAACTCACAATCTATAAATTGACCTCGCACCGCTCCAGCCACATCATTATTGGAGTACTCCACCGTCACGGTCGAATACATATCTATATTTCTATTATTGTTGTTATAAATCTTGTCAGTGTGCTAATATTAACCAGTATTTTTCTACTACTGGGTGTCTTCATGTCATAATTGGTAATACAGTTAACATAACATTAAAGGCAATATACAAAATGAACCGAAATAGCAAATAATATCGGAAAAAAAACATTAGAATGAATTGGTTGGAAGATACTAACCAGAGATATGTGTACGTTTTCATATTTTTAATATACGCGAATACTAACACGTTCAAAGCAAATATGGATAATTAATTTTTTCATTTGTTACGATCCTGGCAGAAAATATTATGCCTATTTATAACTTATTTCCACCAAAGGCATTTATAAATGGAATGTACAGTCTGAATAACTGGAATGAGATTAACTATGGCCAGGATGAGTGCCGAAAAAAACAACCTATTAAAATACATAATAATACCAATACGTATATAGGGTATACGTGAAATAGATAGTTATCTACACGGGTTATTTTTATGGTATGTATAGAAATATGTTATATAAGAAAATAAGATTAGACACCAAAAGTGTGTTGTAATTTTATGTGCATTTATAATAATCATGAATGTATTTATGAATATTTTCAAGATACAAAAGGCAGTAAATAATAAAAACATAAGAAAAATATATCTGAAATCAGTTTAAACCGTGACAACAAATTCGGCGCCATTGATAAAACAATATCTCAAGGTTTGATTAGTTGGTCGAAATTCTTTCAGTTTGTTTCGGTTTTTAATTTATCAAAACTCGCTTAGGTGTTGATGTTGCTAATGGGTGGACCGTGCCACAAACCTATAAGCCGCGATAGCGAATCGTCGAGTTTCCTTCGTCGGTGGGATGTTTCAACCATCAATAACGGATTCACGCTCGAGCATACCAATGTCCTATGATCTAGTCCCTCGGACGTCTGTACTGACGTTCGACACTTAACAATTCATCAACTCGATCATAATTACTTAAAAAATAGCGTTGCGTCGGGTTTCAGTGAGGTCCTAGCAGGCTTCAGATTAGAACCGACTTACTTGCGTTCTCCTGTGATCTCGGCGTGTCTTGTTCTGGCGGCGAATACATCCGGGAGAGGGTTAAAATTAACATTAAGTATTCTGCCAGTTTATTCTACCATATTTAAGTAACACTTCTTTTAACACGATACTACGCCCCTTTCATCGATGAGCATCGATTTCCTCGACCAGGAAAAGCTAATTACTTTCTAACACAGTTTAACATTATAATTCCTAAACGTCGGCTGGGTAAGACCTATACTTCGACATCATCCCTTAGAAATATCCGACTAGAATAGCCACACATTAAATGGTAGGAGAAGTCAGCTTTAACTCGTGTCCATTCAAAACTTTACCAAAATAAAAGTCGCCCCAAATCCGGGAACATTAAATGAGCTTCTATTGCGATGGTCTATCGTGAAAAACTCAGTGGTACATCAGTGGTTCAACAGCGGTTCAACAGTGGTTCATCATTGTTTCATCATCGGTTCAACAGCGGTTCATCAGTGGTTCGTCATTGGCTCAACAGCGGTTCATCAGTGGTTCATCAATGGTCTATCATATTTTCCTCATTGGTTCCTCATTGGTTCCTCATTGGTTCCTCATTGGTTCCTCATTGGTTCCTCATTTTGGTTCCTCATTTTGGTTCATCATTGGTTCATCATCAATTCATCAGTGGTTCATCAGTAGTCGAGCAGAATGGGAAAGTTGTCAAGTTTGTCTAAACTGATATATGATGAGACAGTTAAAAGGACGTTAGCCAAGGGTTCTTTAAATAAGACACCAAGTAAATATTCAGTCCAATAAAGAGAAATGATTGAAGGATTACGTGAAAGTTCAGCTAGAAATGACATTTATTATGAAATTCAGTTATTCGATAATTATTGATCTTTGTTGTTTTTAAATTGTGACAAAGTGGACCTACATTTAGAGTTAAATGAAAACATCTGTTTTTTGTTATTGTTGTTGTTATTGTTGTTGTTGTCTGTTTATTTTATATTAGCAGATGTTCTTTAGACATTTACACTGATAGAAATATCTTTGTTGATTTTGTTGGGTTTTTTCCTTAATATTTTAAAGTTATCAGAATGTCACTTAAAATGACGATGGTAGAGTGGGCGGTAGAAACCTATCAGAAGTAGATTAATGCCTTTTTCACACAAAAAAAAATAAATTCTTATTTAAATACAAAGAACGTTTAATATTTAGCTGTTTGTGTTCACATCACTGATACTCTAAGATATTTTGAGAGTTGTTGTCATTTGAGTGGTGTGATTGTGTGAAAATTCCTGGACGGAGTGCCCATTGAGCTGGAAACATTAAGTCGCATAAATGTCGCAATTTCAAGGTCAAATTTGGGAAGACGGTCGGTTATCCCAGCCAGTCTTCACAGGTAATGGGGTTATTAGAAAGATGAAACATCCAACAGATACAGCCATATCGATATTTAAAGTTCGGGCCATAATAAAATTCAACGTAGAAATTTTATCTGGGAGGGTCATCTTTCATCACTCAAGATGGCCAACACACTGAAGCAATGGACGTCGTGCTGTAATATGCTAAGACAATAAACTCTAAATATCAGACAAGAAACGATATGAAACCGAATATATCTTTTGTTTACAGGCAATAACATAATTATTGTCGTTTATAATGGTTTTAATTGGAACCACCAACGCGATTAATGAATCTTCATTTTCTATAAGGCTATCCGAACAACAAATATGCAACTCTACATTTTAGTTTTAAGGTGCTAAATAATAAATATGTTATTTAAAAGGGCAGCCTCGATGGCCTAACTGGTAGTGCAGTTGACCACAAATCTATAGCACCTGGGTTCAAACCGCGGCCGGGCTATGGCAAAAGGGTGTTTCATCCTTCACTTCGTTCCATTACCTTTAGATGTCGCTCGGCCCACTTAGCCTATAGGCCTTGTGCACACAAGTGGCCGTAAACATCAACATATACATTTTTTTTTAAATTTAAGACATGACATATTGTGAGATAGTACAGTTATGTACGTCATCAATTATAATGTCGACGGTGTGTTGGTTTATGGCAAGCCAAAGTATGTCTAAAGTGATCGTTAAATGACAGGGCTGTCATAAAATATGTCAACAACGAATGCAACAGGTCGCGAACTACCGCTGTACAAAACGTAAACAACGAGAGAAACCCGTATTAAGGTGGAAACTAATAGATAATTTATCCACATCTGAACAGGTTTATCAGACGGCTCACAACAACTACCCATAGTTTAGGGCGCAAATGAAAGCAAGGGATGTAGCGAGCTTGCGAAACTCGACTCGAAAACCGAGTTCCGCTAGATGGCGCAGTCGTCGCTGAAATAGTACTTTTTGGTCGCTTAATGGTATATGAAAATCGAAAAGGATGCATAACGTCGCTAATCCCACAGGAACCAAATATCGCTATAAAATATGAAACGGTCCGTGACACCTGTCGTTTATTATCCGTTCGGATGCAACTAAATACAAAAAGTGTAAATTAATCACAAAAGTAAAATGTCCTATTTTAGAATTGATATCTGGAACTGTTTGAAAATCCAGCCTGGTGGAGACTTTAATAAACGGTCTTACATAAATGTTTCCGGATTTGCAAAATTCTGGTTATCCAGAGACTCTTATTACAAGACTTAACTGCCACAAATAATAATAATAATAATTATTATTATTATTATTATCATCATCTCCACCAACTGTTCAGTGTATATATATATATATATATATATATATATATATATATCTTGCTCATTGGTGACTTGTTGCACTCCGATACCTATTGGCTCCATCAAGGAAAGCTATCAGTGTAATCTACCTAAACACTGCTACTTGCTTCCATTGTCTGGCGACCTCGCACAGCAGTCAACGGTTAAGTCAAAAGATGGTCGCTCATATCATCACACGGGTGGAAAGGTTTCACTAAAGAGACCTTTCCTATCCAAAAGCGCCGAGTAAATAATTACAGCAAGATAGGTGATATCTGCAGAAGCATACGGTTTTATTCGTTTTTGGTCGTAACAAATTTTGGTTACCAAATGAATTAAACAGTACATAAAGTTAGAACTTCGAATGCTATAAATAAACAGTTAATGGGAAAAAATATACAACGTAGTTTTGTGTACATTAGCGGATTTGACCAATTACACGTGCCTGTCGTGTCATCAGTGATATGACTGTTCTATAGTCAGTATGCTAATCGACTAGAAGCTATTTTTTGCAGCCTGCTAAGTAAGTCACCGCGTAAACCCAAACGGGGAATTTTCTGTTAACTTGCATTAGATACGAGTTAATAGAGTTTACAATTCTACATATTCATCGATGTCGCTAAAGTCGCCCAGCAAAGCTTTCCGAATTCGCGCCCCCCATCTAGCGAATATCAAAGGAACTACGGCTGCGGGTTAGAAATGATAACGGACAATACTGGGCTGATATTTTAAGCCGTTGAAGCAGCAGTTCACCGATGTGAGGTCACAAGCAAGAACAGTAGTGTACGTATATAACAACATAAACCTTATAGATAACTCCGGATCAAGCCGATATTTATTACACGAGAACTACGACTGATCACAAATGAGATGCATATTTTATTATACAAACCTCTAAAATTTGAACTAAATGATGAATTATTATATAATCACCGGCAGTTTATCATCTAGTATTTATTAGCCAGTAATAAAAGCAAATAATTAATAAAGAGATGTGCTGCAATCGATCGGTCCTATTCGAAATGGGCCTTGCTCCATATAATTCATTGTCTGTCGAGTGCCATGCTGTATTGTTCTTTCAATAATATAGTTTTCTGTGTTTAACAACTAATTATAACATTTTCAACGGCGTCTAAATGAACGTTTAAGTGTCTCTTGTTTGCCTTGATTGTCTATTAAATGTCGAGTATTAATTACTATCTTCTAGTCTATACAGTAATGCGTACAAATGGATCAACGGAGCAGATCCACACAATACTGCGCCTATTCCCATATTACGCTTAAATCTTCTACCCCACAACTGAGCCAGATACCCGATGAACCCCCCCCCCGGGATTTTTCCATTAGCACTGACTTCAATTTAACAGGACGTTACTTCCGAGATAAGGATTTTTGGCTTTCACTTACTCTACTTCACGTAATTGAACATTATAACAGATTCTAATCAGAAATTACTCTCTCTCTCTCTCTCCTCTCTCTCTCTCTCTCTCTCTCTCTCTCTCTTATATATATATATATATATATATATATATATATATATATATGCTCTTTCTCTCTCTCTCTCTCTCCTCTCTCTCTCTCTCTCATCTGCTCTCTCTCTCTCTCTCTCTCTCTCTCTCTCTCCCCTCACTCATATCTATTTTGTTATATCCAATTAAGCCAGGTGATTGAAGATGAACGATTAAAACAGATATGCCGAGTTTGTTAGGTAGCATTTCCTGCTTGATGACAACGTGTAAGATTTCTTTATTAACCGATCTATTAAGACGAAACCTGGCATAGAAGTATTGCTATAATAGTTCTTCATTAGATATAAAAGCGTTGGCATTCATTCCATCCTATTTACATCCTGACCAGAGTTGGGGTAATCGTAATCGGTAATCTTAATCGATTGTAATCGATTACATGATCTCAGGTAATCGTAATCGCCATTTCCAGATGCAATGTAGTTGTAATCGATTACATTGTGAATGTAATCGTAATCAGCGATTACATTTCACGATTACACAAAATTATTTACCATGCTATATCATGCCAGAGATATGGTTTGGTATGTAAGGCAAAAGTTAACACTCGAACTGATTTACCTACCCATTGGCGGACTGCTGTCATATGATGATGATTTGTCAGTTTGTTGGTTCTATGAACATGAAAGGACAAATGTGTTGAAACGCTGCTTCAGATGTTGCCGCTATTAAAAGTCATATAAAAAATATAATTTAAAGCATAGCAATAATTTAAGACTGTGAAAAAGTGGTCCATTTTCAGAGGTGGTGAAGTTACAAAGGGGTCGGATGTGGGGGCTTTGACTATATTCTAATGATCTCATTTATTAAATAGACCTTATCTGACTATAGTCACGCCACGCGTGATGGTTTTGTTGTTCCGGGGAGAATCCCCAGACTGTCGCTTAATCAGCACAGCCTCTATGTTGGAGCGGTTAAGAAACCCTCCCCCACCACTCACAGGGGAGCAGTACGGAAAGATGGAGCCGAAATACCCCGAGGGTGGTCACTGCCGGAGTGTTTTACGTCCTCGGGGTTTTTTAACATCCCCCTTTATTTTAAATAATTCAGTGGAGACGGCAGCGCCATTTAACTTGGTCAGCCACCCACGATGTAGTGAGCCGAGAAATTAATCACTGGAAAAGTTTCGACCTCTTACGGGGTTCGAACCTGCGACCGTTGGCACCAAGTGCCGAGTGCTTAACCACTAGGCCACCGGAGCTCACTACCCACGCGTGATGCATTTCGTTACTAAATATATATTCAAAAAAAATTCATTGATATTGTTTTCATTAATCTCAGTTATCTCTATAAATGCATTATTTGCTCCTTTGCTCTACGGTGAATATTAATATCAGAAATAGTATAACAACTTAACGTCGTATAATGGTATCAAAGTCTTTTGTACATTTTCATTTCAAGAACATACCATAAAATGCATCAGGTTCGTCGTACAAAGCAACACGTAAACACTGTCGCACGTTTATATCGGCATTATACATGTAACCGAGTGAACATAGACGAAGACTCACATTCATGTTTGTGTTATATACATTGTAATCATGATTACTTTAGTGTAATCGATTACATCAAGAATGAATGTAATCGTAACCGTGGTATTCTCAAGTAATCGCAATCGTAATCGATTGCCATGGTCCTGTAATCGCCCCAACCCTGATCCTGACGCAAATCTGGGGAGAGTGGAATTTTAAAACGAAACATTTCGATATGTTTATGCCATTAATTGCCGAACGTTTACAGGAAATAGTAAAATGCTCTGAGAAATTAAAATAGCATTTTTCAACAATTCTACCAACTGGTTGTTTGAGCATTTTACTGTCGACGCATCAGCGTTTGTGCTGAATTTTCTCCACGAGCTGATAGGATGCGATATGAAAATATTGGAACGTTATGACGCTCGCCGGCAAGCCGCACTGGTACTCGCGAAAGGTTAATTAATGTCTGTACGTCGTGATTCTGAAGTTTTCACATTATTTATTGTTCCTACTAAGATGTGTTCGTGATTTTATCTCGTCTGCGCGATGAATTAATCCGGAGTTTCTACAGTCTTAGTGCAGCCGATGACATGCGAGTCCCAGATTAGCATGACAACTGTCGGGATAAAGCAATCTCACACGAGAAACAATGCCATAGGCATTGTCTCGCACGTCATCGATGAATAATGACCATAAGCCAATTTTTCCTACTGAATATCGCTGAATACTAATATTATCAGGCGCCACGATGATTCACCTACGTCACACACACGCGCGCGCACACACGCGCACCCACGGGCACGTACACGGTAGTAGATTGGAAATAAGTTTTGTTTATTTATAACAGCATTTATATTTTAAGTTCATCGATTTGCAGGTTACGTAGCCTTTCTTTTTGCTCTTTGCGATGGCGTAGTAATATTGATGTTTACTCAGGAATATGCCAAGGGGTTATTAATTCTGATGTCATTCCGCCGGTACCACAAGGTAGAAAATAGTTCAATCATCAATTAAAAGAATTTACAATAATCAATCACCGTCTATCACCAGGGATTCGTTTGAACACGCCACGGTAACAGCCTGCGGGCAGATTCGAACGGATAGTGTTCAAATGTTTAGTCCTATTAGCCGTTTCAACTTAATCTATGACCACAAGGCTTCGCTATTTATTTTGTGTTTCCAAACCCTGCATCACTCCAGTTGCGAATAGGCTCGAGTGAAGACTCATCGTTTTCGCCATTTGTTTCGTGGCTAGTTTTAGACTAGAAAACCCCTTCTCTTATCTAGCGGTATAATTGTAAAGTTCTGACATAGGCTGTCATAACTGTCTTTAATGTCCGACCTAGAAGAAATATCAGAATTGTGTTATCGATCTCAGTTAGAAATATACGACCATTCCAAATCTTGATGTACCGTGTACTTTGGCTAAGAATAGCCGCCGTCGGGGTGTCACCGGAAGAGGGGAATTCCACGTATGATATGACGTAATACGTGACGTAAGAGGAGAGGAATTCTTCCACCGAAATTTCTCTCTCATCCGCGCGAATTCTCAATCAGAGCCGGCAGCCAGGGAAATAAAACCGGTGCCGAAAGGGACCTGAGACGTTCGCTTCAAACATCTCCGAAGCCGGACTATGTCGTAATGGCGTTCTGACATTATAAACCGCGTTATGTTAAACTATGAATAATTCCATGCAGCTGAACTGAAACGCCAGAAGCTCATACGGAGCTGCCGGACAAAAATGTTTCCGAAAGCAATCCGAGAACAGATTGGTTCATGTCCGAGCTCGGAATATTCCGAATAATGAACAAACGTACGATCGCATAAATCTCTTCAAGTGTCCCTACTCCATGACTAACACTCGTGTTTCTTGGAAGCTATCGATCCGGCTCTCTGTTTGTTTTCGTTTCCTCTCGCCGTGTAATAAGTTCTCGCTGCTGATTGTCCACTCATAATCTCCGTCCACCTCAAATGCCATAACGACGTATCGATCGCTCGCTCTGGTGATCCACTTCCGGGCGATAATTAGCTGGCATTCAGTTGACCGTTTATCGTCTTGGAGCACCGCCAGAGGGCGCTATTAGTTTTGCTTGTTGCGGTTTTTGTCGCGGGGTTTGTTCGTCCTTCGAGGAATATTTGTACTTTAAGCCGCGTGTCATGGAATGACGATGTGAATCAAACTAAGTATAAAATTATATATATATATATATATTATATATATATATATATAACAAGTGTAACTGCATTTGGCTGTATCACAGTTCTTGTGCATTGCACCGCATACCTCCAAGTCATGAGATCGAATCCCCGTGTTATCTGTATATGTGGGATGTTTCATGATATCGTCCCAATTCCTTCGGGAATCGTAGACATGTATGTGCAGAGTTACGCATAAATGAATTCGTTTTATATGTTAATTCGGCTTCGGTGAACTCTTTCGATGAGGTGTTATTAACAATCAACACTGATCAAGTTTCTTCAAAGGTATCTGGATTCAAATTCCGGCCTGTTTCATCTTTCACTTCGCCTCCTTACGTCTGAAGGTCGTTCGGCCCATTTAACTTACTATTTGTACAAAAGCGGCTGTAAAACATTGACATATCATCAAAGCTATGTGTTCATTTAAATTCGTTTGTGAAGATTAGATCTACCAATTGTTTTCTTTCACCTTGTATATACGGATACACACACGCACACGCACGCACACACGCACACACACACGCACGCACGCACACGCACACACACACATGCACGCACGCACGCACGCACACACACACACAAAAATATATATATATATATATATATATATACACACATCCAGCAATGGGTACTCTAAATCGTGTCGGCGTCGTTTTAAATTGGCGATTTCTTTTTGCCATTCGCCAAATACGCCAACTTAATACGACCGTCAACATTTGCCGATCTACAGTATATAAAATATGCCTTATCTTATTATTACGAGATTTGGCGGCAAAATATCCAGACCCGTTTACGCTTCCACACCGATGGCCTGAATGCGCATTTCCGTATCCGGAAGATAAGCCTACTTGTCGTCGAATTTACTGGCCAGTCCTGTCCTCTCGGTCACGGCAAGTCATCGTATCCGGACGGCGTGTTATTGGAGAAATATTGAGCGTCAACGTCGGTCGGGCAGCGCTGAACAATGGCGTTATGCCGAACGTTACTCAATGCTCTGTCTGAAGCTCACGCGTTCGCCCCCCCCCCACACACACACACTCCCGCTCGCGCGCACATACACACACGGGACACAAGCGGGACGTTGGGATCGTTCGGATTGGATACTTCTGTGCCACTTGAGAGACGGAGAAAAAAAATTCTGCGACATAACAGAAGTGTTTCGATGAAATGAATCTACGATGTCTAGTCTGTCAGGCGAGACACAGAGCTGAGAGGATCTTCAGGTGTCTTATGGTCATATAGAGACGTCAACAATTAGAACAATGTCTGATCTGTCAGACGAGACACAGAGCTGAGAGGATCTTCAAGTGTCTAATGGTCATATAGAGACGTCAACAATTAGAACAATGTCTGATCTGTCAGACGAGACACAGAGCTGAGAGGATCTTCAAGTGTCTAATGGTCATATAGAGACGTCAACAATTAGAACAATGTCTGATCTGTCAGACGAGACACAGAGCTGAGAGGATCTTCAGGTGTCTTATGGTCATATAGAGACGTCAACAATTAGAACAATGTCTGATCTGTCAGACGAGACACAGAGCTGAGAGGATCTTCAGGTGTCTTATGGTCATATAGAGACGTCAACAATTAGAACAATGTCTGATCTGTCAGACGAGACACAGAGCTGAGAGGATCTTCAAGTGTCTAATGGTCATATAGAGACGTCAACAATTAGAACAATGTCTGGTCTGTCAGGCGAGACACAGAGCTGAGAGGATCTTCAGGTGTCTTATGGTCATATAGAGACGTCAACAATTAGAACAATGTCTGATCTGTCAGACGAGACACAGAGCTGAGAGGATCTTCAAGTGTCTAATGGTCATATAGAGACGTCAACAATTAGAACAATGTCTGATCTGTCAGACGAGACACAGAGCTGAGAGGATCTTCAGGTGTCTTATGGTCATATAGAGACGTCAACAATTAGAACAATGTCTGATCTGTCAGACGAGACACAGAGCTGAGAGGATCTTCAAGTGTCTAATGGTGCCACTTGAGAGACGGAGAAAAAAAATTCTGCGACATAACAGAAGTGTTTCGATGAAATGAATCTACGATGTCTAGTCTGTCAGGCGAGACACAGAGCTGAGAGGATCTTCAGGTGTCTAATGGTCATATAGAGACGTCAACAATTAGAACAATGTCTGATCTGTCAGACGAGACACAGAGCTGAGAGGATCTTCAGGTGTCTAATGGTCATATAGGGACGTCAACAATTAGAACTGTGTCTGGTCTGTCAGACGAGACACAGAGATGAGAGGATCTTCAGGTGTCTAATGGTCATATAGGGACGTCAACAATTAGAACAATGCCTGATCTGTCAGACGAGACACAGAGATGAGAGGATCTTCAGGTGTCTAATGGTCATATAGAGACGTCAACAATTAGAACAATGTCTGATCTGTCAGACGAGACACAGAGCTGAGAGGATCTTCAAGTGTCTAATGGTCATATAGAGACGTCAACAATTAGAACAATGCCTGATCTGTCAGACGAGACACAGAGATGAGAGGATCTTCAGGTGTCTAATGGTCATATAGGGAGGTCAACAATTAGAAAAACTGTCTGATATGTCAGACGAGACACAGAGCTGAGAGGATCTTCATGTGTCTAATGGTCATATAGGGAGGTCAACAATTAGAACTGTGTCTGGTTTATCAGACGAGACACAGAGTTGAGAGGATCCTCAAGTGTCTAATGGTCATATAGAGACGTCAACAATTAGAATTGTGTCTGTCTAATGGTCATATAGAGACGTCAACAATTAGAATTTTGTCTGTCTAATGGTAATATAGGGACGTCAACAATTAGAATTGTGTCTGTCTAATGGTCATATAGGGACGTCAACAATTAGAATGGCATACCTCGACGAATATCTAACAAAGTGTAACGTTTGTGTGACTGAAGGTCAAAGAGGTCGCCAAGATAATGGTGATGATTATGACAATGGGCATGAAGATCAAAACGAAGATGATCACGACAATGACGATGATGATGATGATGATGATTTATTGAGGAGCGCTAATGGAGAAGGTAATCGTGTCTTGTTAGTTCGGTTTGCTCTATTAAGTGTTGTTGTTATTGTTGTTGTTATTGTTGTTGTTGATGATGATGATGATGATGATGATGATGATGATGATTTGTTGAGGACCGCCAATGGAGAAGGTAATCGTGCCTTGTTAGCTGGGTTTCCCTATGTTAAGTGTTCAAAACGAATATTTACCTATCCACAACTGACGTATAGTATTACATTTATATGAACGAAGTCGATTTTCCCAGCCACACATGGGACGTTTAATTTTGTACGCTGATCGTTAACAACGTCTGTTTGTCAGTACACGCACGGCCTCTTGTACTAAGTCATAATCCGATCTGGCATTGATCCCGAGAAGAAACGTCGTTTAATATAATGTCCGCGCGTGTTTCCCCATTAATTTACATGCTACTATTAATCCGGCGAGAAAGTTCGAATTTAAACACGTATTTCTAGTTTATACGTTAAATCAACCAACGGCAAACAAGCAACAAAGGTATCGATGTTCCCCATCCGTGGCCTCATGGGTTATAGCGTGGGATACCTTACTCGTGGTCATGACGTGTGGGAGGTCGGAGGTTCGAATCCCGGTCGTGGCACTATAGTAGGGGCAGTTTTTCACCCAACCAGGCAACTGGCAATGTTTTCTCCGCGGAATATGCCATCTATTGTAAATTCTATATTTGTTTTAAATTAGTTCTCGTAGCCAAGCCACGTAAAATAACTGCTAGTTCGGACATTAATATTATATTATAGAGAATAAACTGTGAAATTGTGCTGGGTTTTTTCCCGGCCACTTTTCTGCCCGTGATAGACGAAATGGGCCTCCAAAGATTACGATCAAAGAAGTGCTACTGGTTTTAATTTTAATCCGCAGATAAGTCTTTATTGTGATAAATTGTTGCCAACATATCAGACGATCCACTGAGATGTGGGGCGCCTCCGTGGTCTACAGATCACGTGTTCGAATCTCGAATCTGAAGGGTGTTCCATCTTTGACTTCGCTTCATTATCTTTGGAGGTCGCTCGGCCAATTTAGCCTACCTTGTGCATAAAAATGGCCATAAAACATCAATTATCATCAACCACCTCGTTCTGTTTAACATTAATCTAACATTTATTATATATTATTTCATATTTTAAACCAGAAAATAAAAGTCGGCGAATCATACCCCAAAAAAAAGAGATAAATGTATTTAAAATTACGAAATACTTTACCTATCTTATTAAATTATATTTTGGATGTGTTATGTGACTGACAGATCTTCGATTAGGAGAGCAATTTCATCAAATCGAACCCATAGCCGCAGTGTTGCGGTTTCTTTGCAATGATATTAAATATTCGTGACATCTAGAAGATGTTTTTTTTCCGATCATTCGAGAACGTTATCACTTCGCTGTAAACAAGAAATCAGAAGAAATTCAGAAGAAATTAACTTTCTTCGTTCGTAGATCGGAGAAAATATCCTTTTTTAATGTAATATATGTTTAATTAAATTTAAAATGAAAACGTGATCGTTATTCCCATATAATCCCTTCCTAAAACAAAAAATAAATTAATAAAAGTTTTATAACCAATTAAGTCCCTCCCCTCTTCGCTTTATATGCGTGAATGCGTGCATGCGCATGCGTTAACGTGCGTGCCTGCCATGGAAGTTTACTTTTATGAGTGTCTGAGTCATGGTGCTCTGACCCATAGCCATCGTACAAATGCATCATAAATCACAATTATATATATATATATATATAACTATATATATATATAATCTTCAATATAGGTTATATTACCCGTGACTCACGCTATGTCTATCAGGCGGCGTGTCATCGTTTTCGTGTCATCCCCTACCACCAGGCGGCAGAAGGATTGTCCGGATCCGTGATACGTCTGGATCACATGAGACTGCGGCCGATGGATGCCAGAACGCTGGCCATCGCCATGGTGGTGCGTATAAATACGTCATCTTGTCTCGACCAGAGTTTATATAACCCGGTTATTGCCAAAAATTTATCGAACTTAACATCTTGCAGGTTTTAATGTTTTCAGTGCAACGACACCGTTACAACGCTGCAATTGCCTGGCAACCGAATTGGACCGGAAGGCGTCAAATGTATCTGCGATATGCTCTCCGCAAACACCACTCTACAAGAACTGGTTAGTCTTGCAAAACAAATGATAACTGTCACGTGACTTATATATGCCCAATAACAAGTGAGAGTATTGTTATTAATCTGAACCTCGTTGTGGCTAGCCTTGTCGCGTAAATAACACGAGTTATATATATATATATATATATATATATATATAGTATATATATTAGTATATGTACCGGTTCAACAGGCTTATACCGTGTGTGTCTGATATAACCAGCAGTTACTACTACCACCACTACTACTACTACTACTAATATTTAGTTATGAAGCCAATAATTTCTTGTTGCAGGATGTTTCAAACAATGGTCTGTCGTCGCTTGGTGCAAAATACGTGTGCGAAATGCTGAAGAAGAATACAAGTTTGAAGAAGCTTAATTTATCATGTAAATATTAGAACATCAGTAACTTAATATCTTATTTAAATGAACTTGATTTCTAAAGAAATCGTCTTTCAAGTATTTCCAGTGCAAAATGTACAATGGAGCTTCTAGAGTTGGTATATTACGTATTGATTTTATATGCTAACGGTATATATATATATATATATATATATATATATATATATATATATATTTACAGCTTGAGTAAGAGTAATGAGTTTGTTTACATTTAGGGAACAATTTTAAGGATATAGACGCTCGCCTCTTCGAAGAAGCTTTATTGGTGAGTAAACACTTCTGGACATATGCAGATTTATGCGTGCATGTACGAGTGCTTGCGTACGTTTTGTCTTAGTAACAGTACAGTGTTTGACAACGTAGATCTCTGGATCCCTGGATTAGCCGTAAGATCACGACGGGGTTAGATACATACTCGTTTACTTTATAAAAAAATCCAATTAGATTATAATGTATCCAAATCTATGTAGATTCAAGTGGAGTACCATTCCAGAATACAATAATATATAAAACGAAATAACCCGCTAATAGAATGAGTATATATATATATATATATATATATATATATATATATATTATAATTATTTTAAAACTTAGAATAACTTAATAAGTGGAATATTTTAATTATTATAAACATAGCAACTACTCTATACATAACGTTAGATAAATTGGTTACAGATGGATGACGTTGTTGGGTTAATTTTGTGATTTCTATTGTTATGATGGGTCCTGAAAGTTATTGATCTTTTATATGGAATTGTTGTAAACAAATATTTTGCAATCGATGATATAGACACACTATATTCCAAGTAAACCGTATAGGATTCGTTGTTGTATTTCGCTTAATTTCCCCAAATTAGTACGTAGACATATTGAGGATAACAACAACGATGATAAAGTAGTTTGTATAGGGCCCTACGCGTGTCATGATTCAACCGCAAATTAACAATGTTATTATATAGGCTTGTCACAGTACCTTAAACCAGTGATGCCGTAGCGTGGTAATTAAGGCGGAAGGTACGTGGGATTAATGCCGACATATTTAGTTAGATAATTATAACAAAGAACTCAGTTTACTTAATTATTCATTATTTTATAGGAAAGATTCTATCGGATTCTAAATAAATACGATCTCGATTAAAAACGTAATACGTATAAGTGAGCGATAATATGTGGGGGAAAACTGGTTAGAGCCCATTTACTACATCTATGAGATCATATCGCCGGTATGTCGCTGCCATTGACCTATTTTCTTTCAGGTCAAAGGTCGCTGCTTTCTTTAAACCGTTTCTTTGTAATTGTTCATCTTACTCCTAACTATCTAATTCCCGATTAAAACAGTAGATAAGATTAATGTCTAGTAATTTTATTAAAAAAACTGCGATTTTATTCAGCCCTGGAGATATTACAATAGGTGGATATTTTAATTGTGGGTACAGAGCATTGACCTAAATATAAAACTAGACCGAATACAACCGCCAATTTGATGGCAAACAGGTCCCAACTTCCGGTCGAGGAAATAGGAACGCAGATTGGAAAAATCAGATTTATAAACGTGGTGAATTATTGTTGTATCGCTAGTTGCATAAGTTGTGTGCCTGGAAGTAATACAAACGGGATGTCTTTTCATCGGTAAGTATAAGGAACACGTTTAAAATAGCTGTTCAAGCGGGGTTTTTTGGCGGGAAATTAAGCTTAACTGTTATTATATTTAGCCTGTACGACAACCCCCGGCCTATCTCTGGCGTTTGATCCCAATTAAACTAGATCGACGGACTTGAATAAAACGACTTTTACATATTTCATGGCATATAATAGGAGAGGAATAATACAGATTGTCTGCACACACAAAATTATAATGCACACATCACAATAAATGTCCGTATTCGTAGGTTAAAAACTCGAAGCGCAGCCGCTTCAACTCTGCTTTTTCTCTTGCCGGAAGTCAGAGCTGTTTGGTCATGGCGGCCAATTCAAACGCTACTGACTGCTCGGTCTAGTTTTATATTTAGGTCAATGGTACCGAGAAATTCAGATTTTGAGCAGCCATCGTTTTCCATATAAGGCATCCTCGTGAATATTCGGTTTTGTCCGTTTTCACCCGGCAAATTCCGCGGCCAGAGTTGTGTACCGATTCCATCAAAATGTGTGCGTATTGGTATAATTGTTTTTACACACATACATACCCCTTCTCTCTCTCTCTCTCCCTCTCTCTCTCTCTCTCTCTCTCTATATATATATATATATATATATATATATGCACCATTGTTCATTCATATTTTATTTTAAAAGCTATACACATGTGGTTTACCGTCATGCGGTATATTAATCAAATCGTCCAGCCTTGACAACACTGTATCATTCTATTTATGGAATTGGTGACATAGATCTTTTTTAATGATTCAAATGTATCAATGGTTTAGAATCTAACCTCAAAAGTGACCGTATGCCAATATGTACACCATTGGGGGAGCGAAGGTTTGTTGTCGTATCCTTGCATCAATGGGGGGGGGCGCTTCCTTGGTCTAGTTGGTAACGCGTTGAACCACTTATCACTGCTACCTGAGTTCGAATCTCGGTGTGGGCATATCTGAAGGGTGTTTCGTCTTTGACTTCACTTCATTACCTCCGGCGGTCGCTCGGCCCATTTACTGATTTAGCCTAGCATGTGCACTGAAGTGGCCGTAAAACGTCATCCATCAACATCACCGTGCATCAATGTGAGACTTATTAAAAATATACATATTACTATTTACAGCAGTGACTGGCAATATTATAGACGATGCTTTCTTTCATTTTCAAACTCAAAACGAAGATAACATCGAAATGTTCACGTAAAGGCTGTTCTAGCAGAAGCTCGGGTTGTTTCTGTCGCTCTCTCGACGCTTTCATGTCGGATACAGGCGCACTTTGTTCGATCAATGCTCGATAGTCGGATGGAAGTCGGATTTATTTCGTGATCACGGATTCGGTGTTTGTTTTCTCCGAGCCATTATGGCGTGAGTCAATCGCCAGGTAATCATTCTTTGTTTGTCGTCTGCGCCGAATGGCCGCCACCATCAACCGGAAGTCCGAATTCCACGGGCCGAGATCATTCTATTCACCCGATAACCGATATATGTCAGTTCGCAATCAATGTGCCATTAGACCATTGTCCGAGTTGGTATTAATATCCTGAAAGAAATACGAATATATCGATTAATGGCCGACCGATTCGGGATCCGAGGTAATATATCAAGTCATAAATCAGTAATGACCTTCTTGGTCAATTTTGGCTTCGAGTTAATGAAGTTCGTAGATAAGCAAATTGTAAATAGATCTAACTGGGCTATTGTTGTAGCTTTTGCTGGTTATAATTGAGGATAATAATGTTTTCAACTCACCCACTATTGGTTAAAATAAATTCTCAGGTAGAATATAAATATGAAGATTTTATTTACTACTTTTGCTAACACAATTTTTTTAATTTTACACAAACTACTAATACTAATAACGTTCCTGATGTTGGTACTGCATTTATTATTATTATTATTATTATTACTTTTTATTAATCATCATCATCATCATCATTACTATTAATGTTATTATTATTATTATTAATGTTATTATTATTATTTTCATAATCATTACTATTAATGTTATTGTTATTATTATTATTATTATTATTATTATTACATAATCATCATCATCATCAATCACTACCACTATCAACGCTACCGTCAACAACAACAGCAACAACAACAACAACACCGCCATCCATCACCAAAAAAGGTATCACCAACAATAACACCACCATCTACATCATCAACCCCACCACCATCAACGCTATCACCACAACCACAACAACAACAACAATACAAATGTCATCACCATCACAACCACAACAACAACAATACAAATGTCATCACCATCACAACCACAACAACAACAATACAAATGTCATCACCATCACCCCACAAACAAACACCAACAATACAAATGTTTCCCCCCCCTCACAACCATCACAACCACAACAACAACAATACAAATGTCATCACCATCACAACCACAACAACAGCAATACAAATGTCATCACGATCACAACAACAACAACAATACAAATGTCATCACCATCACAACCACAACAACAACAATACAAATGTCATCACCATCACAACCACAACAACAACAATACAAATGTCATCACCATCACAACCACAACAACAACAATACAAATGTCATCATCATCACCAACAACAAGAAACCATACATCACCAACTCCACCACAAACAACACCATTACCACCACCACCACGACAACAACGACAACAACTCCATCATCACCAACACTAACACCACAAACACTACTAGCAACGCCAATAACATCATCATCACCATTAACATCATCACTAACATTACCATCACCAACAACATACTAACATCTTGATAATATCACGTCGATCTAGTATCATCATAGCATCATCGTCATCATCATCATCATCATCATCAGGTAAATACCACGATGTAATCGATAATCAACACTCAACGACATATCTGACGGAGATTTATAGTCATACTAGATCATCAACGACAAGTCTTTGTCGATATCTCCACGCTCCCTCACTAACACACGCGCGCGCGCACACACGCACTCTCTCTGATACACACACACACACACACACACACACAGAGACATACACACACTCTCTCTCCACACACACACACACACACACACACCACACACACCACCACACACCTCTCTCTATCTCTATCTATCTATGTATATCTATGTATGTATGTATGTATGTATGTATGCATGTATGTATGCATCTATCTATCTGTCTGTGTGTCTGTGTCTCTCTCTCTCTCTCTCTTTTTTCTCTCTATATATATATATATATATATATATATATATATATATATATCTGAACTCAGTCAGTCTCTTTCAATCCATCTATCTATCTATATCTCTATATATATTTATTTCACTCTCCCCCTCTCTCATATATATATATATATATATATATATATATATATTTTGTGTGTGTGTGTGTGTGTGTGTGTGTGTGTGTGTGTGTGTGTGTGTGTGTGTGTGTGTGTGTGTGTGTGACATTCACTCAGTCTTTATCCATATATCTATCTATCCGTCTATATATCTATCAACCCCCTCCGAGCTAGCTCTTAGCTACTTTGTATTCGGACATCAATATTTGGAGGCTCGATTCTTGTAATCGTTAACATCCGGTGACGTTGTTGACATAGCGACCAACCAAAAACCGCCTTATGACTTTCTGCCGATTTGAGGTGCTACTCGATGGCTGAACTGTTAGCGGTGGTGGTCACAGTCCTTCTGCGCCTGGATACAAAACTCGATAGGCCTGCGTCAAAGGGGTGTTTCATTTTATATTCTCATCATCCACTATCTTCGAAGATTATTTGGCCGGTTAATCCAATGATATGTACAAGAAAGTGACCATACAGCGACATGAATATTTGTATCTGCCATTTTCAGATGACGATTAATGAACCAGTCAAAGATGGGGGGAGCGGGGGGGGGGGGGCTTAGAATAACTTCATAAAGCTTAAAGAATTACAATAACAAATAATGCCAAGTGCGAATTATATTCGATTGGTCAATGGACGTGATCGATACACTGATAATACACTGAATTCGTCTACAAACATACAGCTGACAGAGATTATATGATAATAATCGAAACACTAATTATATAACTAATTGATTGATTAACTGATTGACTAAATAACTAACTAACTGACTAAATATATACAGGGTGGTCCATAAGTTGCTTTGCTATTTAGTATTTGAATAAGTGTTATGATAAAACGACTTATGGGCCATTATATATATATATATATATATGTATATATATATATATATATGTGTGTGTGTGTGTGTATGTGTGTGTTTTAGGGTACATAGTAAGAGGCAACAGGCACAGAGCATCAACATATCTAAACATCCTTCGAAACCTACCTCCATAAATCTAAATACAACTATACATACATTAGCCTAAAAATAAAATGTTCCATACCTCCACATATTGATAGATGTGTGCGTATACCTAAGTATGTGTCTGGTCTACTCATCAGCCTGTGGGAACCAGCTAATTCGCTTTTCGTACGCGACAAATATGTCACGCCCACAGGAAAGCGGCTACATGCAGGCTACGTACAAAAAGCGGAAGCACGTAAAAAAACATACCATTTGATATCACAACTCGCAACAAACAACACGTGCGTACACACAAACAAACGCTTATTCGAAAGACATTACAAAGTTTCTTTTTTATGCTGTGACCTATTTATCTCAGAACAAATATTTAATATCAGTAACATCATCACTCTAGTAAAATTAGGACATTATTTTTACCACTCAAAAATAACACATAGTTTTGTTAATATTAATTTCAAGGACTATATATGGCGTTCTATATGCATGATTGAAATGCATAAAAAATTTCGTCGTTATCAAAACCAAAAAGGTTCATGTCTTTCCTGACTTATTTCAAAACGGCAATCCGCTCTCGATTTCTGTAGCATGGTTGGGTTCATTTCTAGATTCTGGATCGCCGAGAGCTCGACGTGCAACATCAGATTCAATTTTCATAAAATTAGGATTTCTCAAACGTGTTACGCTGGTGTGCCTTCGGTCGACTAAAAATGTCGAATATATTAGAATTTTACACCTTTACAAGTGAAAATACGACTACCCGATATCTGGTGTGTTCTGGGGGGGGGGGGGGCAGGGCCGGTTATGGGTGTGTTTGCCGGATACAAATACAATTTATTCATGGCTATTGTTGCGATTTTGTGCCAATAATTCTTTTTCAGGTTTCCGAACGTGACCGCCGTTTTTCCAATATATGTTCTGTTTATGCAAATATTTAACCCTATAAACAAACCCTTATTCAACTTTATGCCCCGTCTTTGATTCAAGACGCTCCTTCCAGCATTGACGTCGCCGTAAAAACATTTTCCCAGTTGTCCGAAGTTTACTGTTTCACATTGTCTGGTATTCACAGGAGACGAGCTACCTGCGCCACTTGAACATTAGTCACAACGAATTCCGCGAGGAGGGTGGCATAAAACTGGCCAATGCCCTAGGTACGTACGCTAGTAATCAATTGCCATAGGTCGATTCATCTTCCCGTCGAATTCCGCATTCAGCTCGGCAAACAAATATCCACGCACTCTCAACCCACAGAGTTCAAACGAGTACGACACACGGATTTAAAAAAATAAAAATAACAGATTAAATGGCTTTTTAATTTCCAGTTGGCAATATGGGATTAGAATCTCTGGATCTCAGCTGGAATCATTTGCGATTGAAAGGCGCAGTGGCACTGGCGCTCTCTCTCAAGGTAAATCCCGATGATTTTTTTATAGGGACCCGCTGGTAACCGTATTTGTTGGCCTTCGCTCTTCTTTCGAATGGCTAATCTACGGCAAGATTAGAAAAGACGCGCAAATCAGTTAAATCGAGCTCAGCCAGACTTCCATTATTCCGACAGGAGAATGTTAGCCTCAGATCACTGATAGCTTCTTGGAACGGCTTCGCCAACGACGGGGCGAAAGCCATCGGTGCGGCGCTGAAGGTCAACATGACCTTGACCGTTCTGGATCTGTCCTGCAACCGGATCAACCTGGAAGGTTCCATTGCCATTGCGGAGGGCCTGCGGAAAAACGAAAGCCTGAAAGTGTTGCAAGTCAGTCGAATCGGGTCGCTAAAACGCGTCGGCGCGTGCGTGAGTGCGTGATTGTGCGCGTACGTGTGTGCGCGTGTAAATTTGATGCCAGATTTGCGTATTTTTAAATAATATGGCGATATCATACGATTGTTGTAATCTAGCTCAATCGTATAATAGCATCAATCACATTATTAGAATATGTTTCACCTACAACAATTATATATATATATATATATATATATATATATTTATTCTTTTGTTTTTAGATTAGTCGGAATCCGATAACAACATCCGGTTGTTGTCATTTCCTTCAAGTGCTCAGAGTTACGCCGAGCTCAAGTTTAAAACTTCTAGAATTGTTGGTAGGGAACAACAACATTAACAACAACAGCAACAACGACAACATTAAGAATAATCATGATGATACTACATATTTATTTTAGACGATTGAAATATTGTAATTAAGCAGTCAGCTGTTGTAAACCTTTTTCTTGCGTAAAAACAACAATGGCCGAACTACTCGTAGTCGGGTTGACCACAAAACTCGATCTTCGGGGTTCAATCCTAGCTATGTACGAACGAATTAATGGGATTTCATTTTAACCCCTCCCCCCTCCTATTACACATATAAATCGCTTGGTCGATTGAACATACACACAAAATAGCTGTTAAACGGCAACATTTCAAATTTCCACTGAACTAACGCATTCTTATCGCTAAAGTTAGTAAACGAATGATGATATTTTGAAGGACATTGAGGTCAATCCAGCATTCGAAGAACTCCTGGAAGAAGTCCGACTGGAGCATCAGATAGAAGTGATCCACGGGGGCAGAGTCAGCCACGCCGATCCGTACGCCACACGCGTCGGCAGGAAGATACCAGCGACACCTGGCGATCCATTGGCGCTGCTCCTGGCTCACGTGAAGAAGAGTAGCCTGAGGCTGATGGACTTCTTCGCCCAACTGGACAAAGACAACAGCATGAGTGTCAGCAAGTCGGAGTTCAAGAAGGGCATGAAGGTACGGTTTGAGTACAGGGCCGTCTTAACGCATGGGCCCAATTGTTGCTGGTGTCGTCTCCTCGGGTGACACCCATTTTTGGGACGAGGCTATGGGCATGGATGCAAGATTTCGCCCCCACACTTAGAAATAACATGCATACAACATTAATACTGTACATCGATATTGGTTATTATATACCACCATGGCATAGATACCTAACATGTTAAGGTGGACACTGTGATGGTGTTAGTGCAGTACTGTTATCGTTATATAACAACATGGCTATAGTAAGGTCGTAATAACTATTTAATATAGTGTGTGGCGATCTAATACAGAAAACCTTAGATAATACGTCATTAATTATATTTAAAGTAAAGAATCTCCACTACTACCACCAACATTACGACGACCACTACCCCCATTACCACAACAATATCAACAATTACTATTACAACAACAATATAAAATGAACACTATTATTATTACTGTTGTTGTTATTGTTATTATTATTATTATTATTATACAGATGGCAAAAGTTCCACTGACAGATGAACAGATCGACAAGTTGATGGAAAAACTTGACACGGATAAAAATGGCGAAATAGATTTTTCGTGAGTATACCGGAAGTGTATGGAGGTTTTTCATCAATATTTTACGTTCTTGCTAAGGGGAGTGTCACACAGCAGCGCAATATTAAATTACCTGATTAATGTAATCATCAAAACTGTGCGTGCGTGCGTGCTTGTGTGTGAAAACCAGTTCTAGCAATACCCGCATTTTCCTTTATGTAATATACATAATTTCAATAAGAACTGAATTGTAAATAAAACCAAAATACTAAAATGGCAATTTTATTATTCTTATACATCTGGCTGGTTAATATTTGGGAGAAAACAAAACGGGAAGCTAGCTGGATTAAATCAGTACGACCTATCCATGTTTACCGAATACTTAGGGAATTAGTGGAAGGACAAAGGCGTTATCGTGAGCGGGAAAGGCGAAGAGTACAGTACCAGGGGCCACCAGCCACAATGAAGAATGAAGCTCGTCCACTGACACAAGGCGGCGTTATACCGAAAGAGAGGTCTCAGATTATCTCGATGAGTAGGTCAGTAGGTGATGATGCGTGTGTGTGTGTGTGTGTGTATGTGCTGTGTTTCCAATAGAGAAGCCATTTTTTGTTTGTCTTTAAAATATATGTAGTTGTTGGCAGGCAGGAAGACAGCTATTATATATATACACCCGACCATTGACCTAAAAGGTCAATGTACCCGACTCTCAATTTTCACTTTACTATTATGCCTAATGTGTCATCCGTTGTTTGTTAAATCGAGTTTATGAATAAATTGTCTTGTCTTAAGCTATATAGATCTATTATTTAGTTTAAGTTGATATAGTATATGTTAGTCTAGCTAACTGATCGGTTGACTGTATAGACATTTACACTGTATTATGTATTACATGTGACGTATTTACTGTATTATGTATGACATGTGACGTTTTTACTGTATTATGTATGACCTGTGACGTCTTTACTGTATTATGTATGACCTGTGACGTCTTTACTGTATTATGTATGACATGTGACGTCTTTACTACATAAATGTACGCCATATGTTGTTGTATAGTTTTATCATACAGTGTCCTTTGAATTGCTAATTCTATCTAGGACACTATGGATTTAAATTTATGGAATTATTATTATTGTTATTGTTTCTACTACTACTACTACTACTACTACTAATAATAATAATAATATTTTCTCTCATTCACGATCGCAATACCTCTCAAAAGTTGTCTAAGCAAAATTCCATTCCCTTTTGTTTTACTTCTTTTATCATCACCATTGCCACCCTCCTCACCCTCATCATCATTGCCATAATCATCATCATCATCATTCATCATTACAAATATATAATAATAAAATAACTATGTGTATATTTAATATCTTCATTATTACCAACAAACTTCTGTGAAGACCTAGCGTTCTTCTTCTATAAAAGACAAAATTTTGTTTCTAATCTTCATGAGAATGACATTGTTTTTACCATAACTCATGTTGTACATTACTTCTCAGATCCCTGGGAGAGATAAGCAGCATATCCGGTCCCCTGTCCAACATGGCCGCTTCTACTTCAAAACTGGACACTTTGGAGAAAATATCAGATGAAGAAGGAACGAGATCAGAATCTTGAAGTACAGCCGACACAAACTTATTTAATGTTATAAAGTCGATTATTTTTAATTTATTCTGTGCCTGCATCAGTATCCTGAGTTAACTCGTAATCCTGTAATCTAAACTTGTAAATAAAACTTATATCTATAAAAGGAGTTAGTAACTCTTGTTTTTCGGTCAGTTCCCCGCAGTCTTTATCCATCTCACCTCCAAAAAAATGCATACTCAATTTTGTACTGCCTCAAAGTTAAAAAAGATTGAATCGAAAAATAAATAACCGTATTTTGCATTTATTCTTATATTCAAAAACCGTTGAATGGTGTGTATTTATTGAAAGAGAAGGATGGATATTAATTAATTAATGACTAGGAGACACATTCGTAAAATCGCTAGTGAACGCCAGGATACAGAAAACTTTGTTGCCGAGAAACATTTGTGGTGGAATACATAGGCAGGCTCGTGATCACCATTTCCGGAACGACTCTTTCCGGTCTCGTCACAAGTGAAGCGCACAAAGATGGACCACCATAGACTCGAAAAGTGGTCATTGCTAACGTGTTTTAAAGGTGTTAGGCGGAGAATTGAATTTGATACATATTTATATCAGATAAGAGATTATGATGTTATCATCTTGAACTTATATTGTGTATTATAACCGTTATCACTAAAAGACCACAATGCAGGCTAGTTTTCGTCTGCTTGATCTGAATCTCGCGTGATGTCGCTAATTTGTGTGCGAAGCCATTTGTGCTAAACAAACCCAGACACAGTTTTATATAGGGCCCATTTAGCCTATCATGTGCACAAAAGTGGCGGTAAAACATCAACTTCCATTTATACTCGGATACCACATTTCATAAATATGGTACAGTATATGGCATTTGGATATCAAAACAGAGGGGTATTATTGGCCATGCTATGCATAGACTTTTTAAAGAACCAACTCGAAAGATGATAGCGATAAGTAAAGAAATTTTAACATATTTGAAAACAGAAATGATCACAACAAACAACGGTCTAAGCTTCAATTGTTTTCTATCAAAGACATCCGTCAAAATAAAATTGGTATCTTAACTTTTTATGATGCTGCATTGATTATACTAATGATCTGTTATTAACAATAACTATATAATCCTACTTTAAATCTAATTAAGTTATATATATATATATATATATATACTAACTTTGATACTAACTTATATACTAACGTGCTCTTTGAATATCCTCGAATAACAAACCGAGCAGTTAGGATCTGGCTAGCTTTGGGTACTTCCCAATGACGTCATTGGGACTACTTGTTTATGATAGGCCTCAAGCTGAAGAAGTCTGTTTGAAGCTACTATAAACAATTTTAGGTTTGAAAGAATAAACGTGACATTTTCAACAAGAAGAAAAAAGCAGGTCAAACTAAGAACTAAAGAAAGCTGAAATAAATGTCATCGAACTTCGGAACGAATAAACTTTGTTGAACTAAAGCTTATGGTTAATTGCTATTCTTCTTCTTCTTAATAAGTACAAAATCCAAACTTGGATATTGGGTACTGGGTGAGCAGGTTAGAGTGGTGGCAGTGTGACTGTACAAATTTAAGTCCTCCATGGCGTGTGGCTACAGCATCCATACAGTTAACGGACAGTACATAAAGAAGTACCGGAAAAATTATTAAGGATGGCCAGCAGTCAATGTTTGGTAGATACGAAGCGTCCTTAACGTCACACTTTTAATTCAATAAGACAGCCACCGTTATTTAATATGATCAGTCACTCGTGATCTTGAGATCCGTGTAAATAATCCACGGAAGAGCGTCGACCAAATCACCCAAAATCATCAAATACGTTTGCTCGAGCAAATTGATCAACACATTATATAGGTTTAATATTTAGGTTATAAACGTCTGTTTATTCTAAATTACTAGGATCACTACTAATTATCAAGCACGCACGATTACTTGCCCAATCCAACATACATTTTAATACATGCGCGCGCGCACAAATATCCTATGCAATTTAGATCAGTTACTTATTAAATTGGTTCAACTAAACTTTGAATCGAGACGTTTCGTTCGACGTCTTACAGCCACTTTTCCGCACAAAGGAGGCTAAATGGGCCCAGTGACCGCCAAAGTTAATGAGGCGAAGTGAGAGATGAAACACCCTTTAGACACCCATGCTGAGATTTGAACTTGGTGGTTCAGATCTGTGGTCAACCGCACCACCAGTTGGACCATGGAGGCATCCATTGAATTGAGACAAAGCAACATTTGAGAGGAACAAAAATTGAATTACCATAATTATAAATGTTATAAAAGACTTTTTATCCAGATATAAATACCAGAATAATAGTGGGGCGCCTCTGTGGTCTAGCGGTGGCATGCTGGACCACAGATCACTACCACCCGTGTTCGAATCCCGGCGTGGGCATATCTGAAGGTTGTTTCGTCTTTCACTTCGTCTCATTACCTTTGGAAGTCGCTCGGCCCATTTAGCCTACCTTGTCCACAAAAGTGACCGTAAAACTTAAATCATTATCATCACCAGAATAATTGCAACAAGATTAAAATATCCAGGTTCTCATTTCCTTCTATTCTCCCCAAAATATTTATGAAAATTGCTGACAAATATCAATACAGACAATCAGAAATACACCGCATGTACTTAAAAAAACAATAAAACACTGCAGTACGGAATATAACTGTAAGCAAGTAATTTATTTTGATTAATCGGTATTTCATCATAACAGGCTGAATATCTAAAATAACATCACTGACATCAAACAGAAAGAATTGCCTAACAGGTTTGTAGACACAAGAAGTAACCCTGAACAAAGCCATAAATAATTACATACAATATTTTACACACTTCTTTCAAGCTGTTCGGTCGACTTCTTCCAATCACATATTTCGTTAACATTGTAAAACAAAACACAACATCGTCAACAATTAGTGTTACAATAAACCATTTATATGTCAATTACCTTATCACAAGCTAAAAACCATACACACAGAACAGTTAGTTTCAAAGACTAGCTACACATTTTCATCCACACTAGCTGTAGAATGACCTAACGGTTGACCACTCAAGAGAAAATGCATCCAAATTCAGCTTTCATTGATAATTTCAAGCCAACCAGTCACTCCTGGAACGCGATCATTAACATCAAATAAGATGAGTTTCTCTGCGTCAAATTAGGACGAGGTTTTTTTTCTAACTTATATTTTGTGGGAAAAAATAACATATCACACATTTTTCAAACAATCCATTAAAATACTGTTTCGTGTTTGTATAACATACACGTAAATGTCTCCACGATGCTTAGAATCCTCACCAAATTTCTCTCTGTTGCTAAATCAACAAACAGATGAAAGAGTATTACAGTGAATTAAGAAAATCGGAACCCGACATATACAGCATGAGGGTTACTACTAACAATGGGTAAAACAGCGAAAAGTGCATGAACACATTATCTGTAAGGTGTGCCTCTTGTAGTGATAATGCATGATGCGCATGAACCATAGCTTAAATATGAAGCTACTTTAATGCACATGTATTGCTTGCTGCACAACTTGTACTAGTGATAACAGGCTAGTGAAAATTCAAGAAAGCCAAGAAAATCTCCATCCATTATATGACAGTAGGACTTCAGGATGAACTCGACACGGCAAGTTTCTTTAGATGTTCCATGAACACTTGTAAGCTGACATCATCTGTCAACACGTGGCCGCCACCCTCCTGTGATAACAAAACATGATGATTACAGAACAGTAGCATTTATAGTAACTTAACTCCTGACACATACTGATTTTACTTTTGACCAAATAACACACACAGACACACACACACTTATGCAAATTATTATAACAGTTTAACATAATTTAATTTTGTCACAAATGTTACTTATTAAAGACTGATAGACAGAATTTTGCAAATTACCAGTGTCAACGTTAGTTTTTGGTTATATATAATACTTGGAACTATAGTTATGAGAATGCATGCTTTCAACCATCAAATTCATGACTTTCAATTTACATTTCTAGTACTCTCCAATGTGTATTCTTTTCTACAACATAATCTTATAAAAGATTTTAGTTCTTTTGGAATAACAGGTAGTGAAAAATAGTTGGTGATCTTCGTTTTTCAATGTTTCAAATTAAAAGCCAAAATGACGATGTCTTGTAAATAAACAATAACTATGTATGAGTGAAAGATATGATTCTTGCAAATATGATTATATACATTAAATAACCCTTAAAGTAAACCGCTTTTATACCGTATATACTCGTGTATAAGACCACCTCATGTATAAGATAGACTGTATTTACAAGCATTTCGAGTGAAAGTGAAAACAAAACCATGTTTAAGAGGAGTGGCAAACCATCATTTGTCACGAAAATAGAAATTGTCACAGAAAACTACTCATTTTCACTTTTCCCGTTCATAGTTATAAATAACCTTATGTCCAAAAAATTGTTCAAAGATCCTATCAGATTTATTCAAATAAAATCTGCGAAGATATATTTGTACCTGTGGCTTTGAGATGCCAATAGGACTAGGTGACGTCCATTTACTTTAGAAGCTACCACAATGGATTTCAGAGATGAACTTGATATAAAAACACCAAACAACAGTGAATTCATTCACTTTAGAAACAACGACAATTAATTTTGAGGTATCGTCTGATCAGTTAATTGGCTGCGGAAATTAAGACAACTTTTGCTGTACAGCGTTTGACCATTTATTCCACGCCTGAAATTTATCCCGTCGAAATGTATGGTCTTGTGCCATTGGATTTTAGTTTGCGTGGTATGAACTTATGGTGGATTTGTCTGTTACCTGTTCACAGAGACTGTGATTATATACGAAATAAGACAGGTATTTTATAAGTATGCCTCATAGCTATGTTCGCTGAAATAGGCTATGTCAATGTCCTATCAGCCATAGGTATTCATTTCTTCCATTATGACCCACGATAGTTTGATTTGTTCCTCTGTAAATTCCTTCAAATATTTTTTACATTTGGATGTATAACAGTTTTATGTCAGGATATACCAGGATTACTTCCTCAGGTTAAACACGAGTATATACGGTAGGAGGTTTCTACGGCTAAAACACCAATGAGGTAATATGACCCAAGCACATGATTATCAGTGATCATAATGATGATGTCAGACTAAGACAAGAGCATTGACAGGGTTCAGTATTTGATCAATTATGGACTGATAGAGAAAGGTAGGCCAAGAGAGAAACTTGTGTGTGCATGTGTGTCACTCGCTGCATGCGTCCACGCCTACGCACACAACAGAAACAAAAGATGAGAACGAAATGAGTAGAAAGAGAAGAGAAGGTTTCGTTCAGATGGTCATAACCAAATAAAACAAATGCTGGCTAAACTGACACAAGGGAAATAACATACGTAACATTTACTACAGGCATACCACAAATATATATATATATATATATATATAAAATTATATATATATATATATATATATGTTACAGTTAATCTGTATAATCAGGTGATATGTATATTACATGACATTTTCAGGTAATGTGTATTAAAGCTCAGTTAGCAATACATGGATTACCTGAATATTTCAGGTAATATACATATTGCCTGAGTATACAGAATAATTGTAATATATATATATATATATATATAAACCCTCAATAAATATACTTTATACCACATTTGCAATACTCTTAACATTCTCTAACAGCACTGATACCATAAAGGGCTGTACTTATAGAATACAGGACACAGACAAGAGCCATCACAGCATCACGAAAGGAAAAACCAATATACTGAACAGAGCAAGATAAACTGCATTAACACGAACCACATTTGGAATAGAAGGCAAGCTACCATCAACATTCTGAAAACAGAACGGTTAACATATCGCTAAATGAGAAGAAAATTAAAAGATCTGCCGAAGGACTAGAATATAAAGAAAGAGCGGCCACACTGCGCTGTGAACGTTTCAATGTTAGTGTATTACGAAGGAAAAACTAAACCATCAAGCAAATCAACTATCTACATCAGTTAAATCTGTACGCCGTTAAACGCACAATCGAAAATTGACTAGTCATTCGAATAAGGTTCGCTCGGATGTTAACATATTTTAAGCATAAGTGCACAAGTGAGGGAGTGATTAACTGAGCACTTTATTTAGCCTCGGGCTATGATGAAGGAGGGGGGTCCTTTTGTGAAATGAGATGAAATCCCGCAGTCATAGGTAACACTGGGATTTGATCACATGATCTGGTAGTCTACCAGCTGTACAACGGGAACGCATCCAAACTGTATACATGTGTAGAGTTAAACATTAAGGTGTTGACCTGAATTGTTCAAATCATGCCACATTCGATTCATGTCTGTGGTCATAATATGTGCCAAAAACACATCAAAATTAATAAGTGTGCATTCATATATATATAAAACATCTTTGGACAGCAACAAACATAACCAACTTTCTATTACCATGATTGGTAACAAATATCTTCACAGATATATTATATATAACTGATTCTATCCAGGAATAAAATACTGCTTAACTCACAAATATATTAATTACACAGTTCCTGAGACATGCAAAAAACACAAGCACGTTAAGGTACATAAAATCTGATGATTTAAGACTTTCCGCCCGAGTTAAACAATCAAAACAGCAAGAGCACATGTATGTGTGGGTACCAAAACATAACGAAAACATCATAAATACATACCTGACCCCAGGCATACATATTGTTATGTGTCTGAGATGGGTTCACTTTAGATAAAAGGAAACGAGCCTGAAATATGACAATAATAAATGGGTTAAACATTTGGTCCATGGCCACACACACACTATACATATATTTATCACGAAACAAAAACAAAAGCAGACAGTCG
The DNA here is from genome assembly GCA_025642065.1 of Paralvinella palmiformis. Classification (NCBI taxonomy): domain Eukaryota; kingdom Metazoa; phylum Annelida; class Polychaeta; order Terebellida; family Alvinellidae; genus Paralvinella; species Paralvinella palmiformis. Next base: position 327,690 of record JAODUP010000111.1, on the reverse strand, counting down.
GGTCCTCAAACACTGATGAGTCACCAAGACTTATTATGAATGTGTTAAGGTTCATTTATGTATGGAGCCATGTATGTGTAGATTTTGTGCAGGTCAGGTTTATGTAGATTTGTGTTTGGATAAATTTATGTATGTGTAGGTTTTTATGGAAGTCTTGACGACAGTATATGTAAACCCATAAATATACATATTTTTATCAATTAAAAGGAAGAAAGAATCCAAGATACCCAACAGTAAAATTGAACTAAACTTACCTGTGATCCACCGCTCTCTGTCTCTATATATCTCGGCATGGGGAATCTAGATTGGAGAATTTCTTGAGCGTCATTCACTGGAGCTTGGAGTAACTGTTTGAAGTTCTCGTATTCTGGTTGATCATGATATCCAGCAGCCTTCCACTGTTTTATTGTCTAAAAAGAATAACAAAAAAATCTATTCAATATTGTCTTCATGCACTGTGAACTAAGTTCATATATGAACTTGATTAAAACATTGTGTGTGTGTGTATGTGTGTGTGTTTGATGTCTTTAGTCCTGTATGCTTACATCTCCATGATATATGAGGATTTGGAAGAAAGTGTCCATCAGCAAAATTCTGTCCTGCTGAATGCTACTCGTATCCAACAATACTGGCTGTAAGATGAAAACAAACATAACTTCATAAACATAAAAACAGTACCACACACACACACACACACAGACAGAGAGAGAGAGTGAGAGAGAGAGAATGCTACTTGCAACAAGTTATACTAGGATTCAACCAATTTATTGTCTTAAGAATTAATAAGACTGCACATAAATGATGCTGTGCACACACAATACAAATAATCATCCCTTACCTCTGGCGGTCCATTAAATGAGTAGGCATAGAGTATTGGTTGGATCATGATCAAACTTTGTGTCAAGTCTTCAATTAATAATTTGTGTCTGAAACATTTAGTGATCATATTAAAATGGGTGACACAGTAAAAATCTTAGATTTGATGATCACCAATATTAACAATCTTATCTGCCTTGTATTATTCACAGAATTCACATTTATACACTTGCCTGTAGTATGATGTCTCATCTGGACTGTTGTTGAATACCTGTAAGAACTGTGACCTTCTCAGATGGAACATGAATTGGGGATACAGAGACAACTGCTCCGAAAATCTAAACGAGTTGGGATCATCTTTGTGGTAATCACCAAATTTCTGACACTGGAAGTGGAGAAGATGAGCAAGATTGGTTAGAGAACAAAGTCACAACAACAATGAAGATTTAATTTCACAGCATCACTTATTTACATACAATTTACATACTGAAATAATTTACGTTATAAACCTGCTTCACATATGTGAATGACCTAATTTCCTATACAATGCATAATTTATACAATAGATGTCGGCTTCTAATATCACCTACCAATCTAATGAGCATCCTGTCTAGCCATCTTAACACATCAGGCCCATCGTCTGTCTCAGCTCTGAACGATGCTATTCTTGCCATAAGTACAGCAGCTGCCTCTTGGTCAAAGCCCGCAGCCACATGCTGTGTGTTAATGCTAGCGTCCACCCAGCTGAGGAAAGAACGATGAAAAGTTTAAAAACAGTAATGTGTATGATGGAGACAAACTCCGATGAGAAAGATTCGGATGTGAAGCAATTCCGGACTGTGCTAAGCATGGCTTGGCTACATGTGTTTTATTAATGAGAATAACTTGGCACTCACTTTCTTGCAACGGTTGTAACACGAACTCTCTTCTGGCCACTCGAGTGCTGATACTGGGTTATGAACTGTATGTAGCCACGTCCGCCTTGTGGTATAGGAGCATTATGCTGTAACAGAACAATAACATATTACCACTGTACATAGTAACCTTGTTTATTTTTACCAGTTATTTATCAAAACGTTCTGAGGAGATTCTGGTTGAAGGGTTTATATGTTTTTATTTCCTGGTGGCGTAACCCCATACAATCTAAGACCATTCTTAACTCTCCAGGAAGTATACAATCTGGATCTGTCAGTTCTAGGCTCATATTCCACACCATCATATGATCACCATCTAACAAAATACCTGAGAGTCAATCAGTAAACAACTGAGAGACCGGCAGCTGATTGGTGGGAAATCATTGGTTCAAAGCCACTAACCTGCTGGTTAGCGGCTTTGAACCGATGATTTCCCAGTTTCTACTCCAGAATTTTAACACCAAACTATTACAGTTCTTCAACTACACTTCGATACCGACCAAATTTATGGCAAATGATGAGTTGATCCCAAAATGATAGACTCACAGAGTGGCAGCAAAATCTATGTTATTGATATGAAGCAAACATTAATCAGTTTATATATTAATGATCCTCACCTGGCTAACCACCTCAAAGTAGAAGGCATACGTGGTTGTCGGATAGAGACCACACATTCTCCACTGTGTTGTACCAGCCATACCGAGCTCAGTATCTGACACATTAACTCCTTTGACATTCAGCGAAATACAAGAGCCTATGCATCCCTGCAACTTTAACTCCTTGGATGTCTGAAAATTAAAAACAGTTCAACCAAAAATGTGTAAAATATTTTAGTTGTACAATAAAAGTTGTCTAATCATCATATGGCCAAAGATGCGATAAAATGTCCAACACTAATTGACATGCTTTATAAAACAATTTAATATAATAGTTATTGTTTAAATAAATATATCATATGTCAAACAAGCAATAACACCACAGAATGTGAGATGTCTTGAAAAAGGAGATATGATTTTTTTAAATTATTAATTAAACATTTAACCTTTTCCTAAGTGTCTATAACTGCCTTGGTACATACTAACTGCACGTGTACCTGTTATTTTTGTTGAGGTTACACACATATACTTTCTTGTGATGCTCAAAACACACACATTAATTCTCACATCAGCAAATACTGATATAATCCAAATGCTGTTTTTAAATAATATATTTATCTATGAAGTTGTTAATGTGTAAACCTCTGAAATGTCAGTAACATAGATAGCTGATTTATTTGCAACAAGCTACCTGTCTTCATCCCAGTGCAAAAAACCTGTAACAACATGTGTACCTTGATTTCAATATTGGCACCAAAAGCCATCTTGAACTCATTCTTCTGATCCTTGGCAAACACTCTTTGGAAGGTCTGCTTGAACAGTGATGTGTTAAATGAGTCGCCCATCACCATGTGTCCCCTGAAGGAAAAAATAGTTATTAAAACATTATTCAGAAAATTGATCATTATGCTCTGTGTACACCTGTGGCAGAATGATGATGATGATAATAATGTAATTTCCTTACCCAGTGTAGGTTGGAAGATATCTCATCTCATGCAAACCAGTCTGATCAAAGGCACATGAATAGAGATCTATGCAGTGGCCATTGTTAGCTGAACGATTAGCCAGTGCCTCGTAATGCTGCAGACAAATAGAAAAATTTGAAATATAGCATGCCTTCTCACACAATGAATGAAATGGCATAATAGCAAAAGTACAGTCCAGATCTAACTTAAACTTGACTGTGTAACAGCACCGTATGGTGAATCACAAATATGATTTACCAATAAATATAGTACTAGTAGACAATCTGGCAGGTAAAGTAGTATTCAGGACACACGCACACATGTCCAGTGTTTAAGTTTCAAACAGTTTAGAAAAGACAGTGATTGTTTTTTTCAGATGCTATTAATGAGGCCATGCTCAGCTTCCATATGGCCATAAAACATCAATCATCATCATATCTATTTATACTAATCTAAAACGGACAGCAGATTTATTTTCAAACTTGCCTTCATTGCCTTCTTCATGTACTTGCAGTTGTCCTTCTCTATGTCATGATGTGAACGTATCGGATGCTTCAGCTCATCGTCCACCACCATACCGGGACCTTGTGTGCACGGACCGCCACAGAACAGCATTATACGAGCTCCAGTATTGGGATAGGTGCACTGTTAGAATCAATGAAGTGTAAGTGTCGTTGTCCACACAGAACCCAACTGATGATGCTTGATAATGAATACACTCTATACTGCGTGACGGGTGATAGCATTAATTCATTAACGACTGCCATGAATTTATAGCATATGATATGATAGCTAACCTCGAGCAGTCCCACAGCAATAGACAAAGCTACCCCAGTAGATCTGAGAGGACGCTTGCCCTGTGCTACTGGCCATGGATCTCTCTGTAGCTCACCCAGTAAATCTGTCAGTGCCATATCACACTTGTGTACTGGCTGTAGAAACCTGGATAACATTATTGTATACAATTGATGTGGATGAACAAAATGTGTAATATTTGTATATTTAAAAGAACAAAAACATTTGGAGCTTCAACCAGAAAAAAATATATTCTAAAATGAACTTATGCATATATTCTGCAAACTGACAGCTCCTATTTAACAGAACATTACCACCCACAAAATTATATCTCATGTCATGTTTCATTTATAACCAGTCACTGTGAACAATTCACACATAAGCTCACCATAAGTTTATGTGTCTGATCAGAACATACCAACATGCAACATCAAACAACTATGGCAACGAGGCAAGAGCAGAATTAAACCCTTAAGCTTCCAAATCGGTTGAATTCGCTATCGTTTGGTGCTTTTTGTTTCAATTCCATTTCTGAAATCCATTGTCGTGGCTTTTAAATAGCTTTCATTTAATCATTTTGTAGCGCCAAATTCATTATTATATCTGTCAGCTTTTAATAATTATAAGCCCCTAATAATTATTAAACATATAATGCCACAAGAACGAATCTGTCACACATGATCAACTGATAAGAATATCATAGAAATTTTATCTGAATCAATTTTACAATTAATTCTTTTGGCATGATATTATTTATATTTTTATACGAATGTGAAAAGACAGCAATCTTTTCTATGATTAATTAAGTTTGCCACTTGACTTTTGACTGAATGCATAAACACAGAAGTACAGAAGTGTATCGAGTATTGAAAATACATATTACAAATTATGTATTTTCTTTCTCATGTATCTTAAATGAACTAAGCATTTATTTTTCCTTTGTCATCTTTCACACTCATTAATATTTCAGGTAAATTGTATTTAACCTGAGAAAACTTACAGGAATACAAGTGTTATTAATGTTATTATTAATAGGCTTCTTTCATCTGTTCTTCAATTTAATTGCTCTTTTTTTTTAAATAACATATTGATTAGTCAGATGAGCTATTCAGTAATTATAAAATTGTATTGGTTCCTATATTGAGTAGATATGATATCTAGTTAATTTCTGTGTTCCATTAAATAGTGTCTTTCAGTTTTTTAAGGATACCAGATTAGCAAAACATTACTCTACCTGTTGCTAGGCAACTGTTGTTGTTGTTGACCTTGAGGGTTATGAGGCTGTTGCACACGGTTCTGCTGTGGTTGTGCCATACCTCGTCCTATACCTAGCATCTCCTAAAAATGATGTAGGATACAATATTCAGTTATAAATAATTCAGCAATATGAAGATACATGTTAATATATCCCTACACGCAATAACATAAAACTTATTTATAGGCCAAAACTACAAAATCATTTCACGTAACGTCAACCAAATCAAACCCTAACATACCTGTATTTGTTTAGCAGTCAGATCCTTTGTGCCTCTGAATACGTAGCTTTTAGAATAACCCTCAGTACCCAGCTCATGGACTTGTACCATTTTGCCGTAAGTAATCAAACCAATAAGAGCATTAGGTGGTAGCAGGCTCAGAGACATCTGCAGGGACTCCTGTTAATGGCAGAAAGTTTATTTTTGAGTAATATACACCTTTACCAAAATGATTCGCACAGTAAACTTTCCTGTGAAAAATAATGAATCGGGGATAGATTTCTAGTGCTCGGGTTTAGATGATGTGCTTGATAAAACGAATCTTATAATTAGGTATTTTCGTTAACTTTGGCTCCTGGCTATGTCCAGTACATTTGTTATCATTCCATGTCTAGCCTACCTTAACTGCCTGTAGATCTTCCTCATCCATACAGGTATCCAAAACAATCAGATACACAGGCGGATGACATGTTGCCCTCTGAAAAATATGTCAACCATACTTATCTAAACATGTCAACTTATACATACATGCCAGGGTTGGCACTGATTTAATCAACATGAAAAAAATCAAGATAGTGATTTTTCCGAAATTATCTTAAATTTATACTTACCTGATTACTCACTTTGCTACTACCAGTTGATTTAACTGTATGTATTTTTAAATAAAGTTTAGACTTGTACATTATGATATTCCACATATTTATTTATTTTCAGAATTACATGTTATTTCTTATAAGATTGTCAAGAATGTTGAAAAAATGAAATAAATCCATTTAATTGAAATAATTTGATTTATTGATTTTCCGCAACCCTGGTACACGCAATGGCATGAAAATTCAGCAGTAACGACAGTCAGTTCAAAATTCAAGATGCAAGCCAAGTGCCACACAGAAATATTACCAAGAAAAATAATTATACAGCAGACAACACATTTAAAATTTCAACATATGATAACTTTCCTATTTTTATTACATAGTATCAACCACCACTAATATACCCTCCCTGAGTATGGGTAATGGCAGACAAAAACAAACCTTCCATTAGTTACACGGACTTCACCCAAACAGTTAAGTGAAACAACATGAAGTACTTACAGTTAGCGTGTACTCAATTGTAGAGAACTGGGGTATTAACTCTGCTGGCTGGTGCTGCTCAGAGATAGCTGCATATTGTGGCGGAAACTGGAAAGAAAATCACTCGCTAAACTGAAGTCTATCATCTTCAAACATTTACAAAAAAGTCACTTCTCAATAGATAGCTGGCTCCCAGAGTCAGTTAACTACTTAATAACGTGCAATATTTCACTGAACCTAATTAACTCTGTACTTACTGGATTTCGCTGAAAGCAGAAATTGCAGGTCCACACTTTGGCCCGATAGTCAACTTGGCTAAAAGAAGAGTGAAAAAAAACTAAGTTGGAAACCACTGACAAAAGAAATATTTGGTATTACAACCCTTTTGCTGAAATTTACTGATAAAACACCCAAATTGGAACACAGTCTACATACCAGTAAGGGTTAAGCACAGCCCTACAGCTGGGTCGAGTACACACCACTGGATCATACTGTATGGGTGGTAGATCTGGTCGTTCCTTCAGTGGTGTGTACAAAGAAGCCAGTGGTACAACCATCCGAGTGCCTTCGAGGCGACTACTTGGCCACACATTCCAACTAAATCGGACACCATCACGGTCCTCATTCTGCTGTATAAATTCTTGATATGTGGCCATCCTTGGCCTGAAATATATTTTTCATGAACAATGTTATTACCAAGTAACACAAATTTGTATTTAAATCAATTAAAATGCGAGGGTCATTTGGAGTGGTATTTTAACTTTATTTTAAACTACTACTGACAATTAATTATGGAATTATTTAAATAAGTAATGCTAAAATAAGATTTCAATCAGGGTTTGCAGGTTTTGACAGTGTTTTAAACCACCAGTTAACTGGTTAAAACTGTCATGCCCAAAACAGTTTTTTTGTCAAAGACTAAAGTAGATTGCTTCTAAGAGAGCTATTTACCCGTGAACAATTATTGACAAAAATCACAAAGCAGAAGGTGGAACACTTAATTTCCAATAATATTATTAAAAACCAAACTCCTAACAATATAAATAAATGCATTCTTAATCTTATCACAAACATGGGCATCTGACCTACAAACATGACATCCAAAACTACTATAGTGTTTTTGACTGTTTTCGTACCAAAAAGGGTTTTTTCATCATTCAAACAAAGTTGTTGACAATATCATGTCAAAAACAGGTTTCTGACGTCAAAAAACGAAATCTGTAACATTAAATTAAACGTGTTGTACCACTGCCAGGTATACTAATTTAAGAACCACGCAAACAGGAAACCACGATGAATATAAAGCAACCAAAGATGGGCAATACATCAGAAGTGAAGCAAACTTGTGCTTCATGTATCACATAGAGTACAAGTGATAAATAAAATACCCACCCACCAAGAAATATTAGTTTTGTACAACTGATATTAGAATTAAATATAAAAGAAAAAATGACAATAGTCACATGATGTCAAGTTCATGTGGTATCAAGCACTACACAGTTAAACAAATCCATTGCTATATAGAACCATCACTATTTTATTGTATTTCATCATGATGCTTTTTTTCACAATAATTATCTTCAAATATGAATTTGTATCATAAATAATTATTTATATCATATATAATTGGCTAGTTTAACCTTGAATAAAGACATATGTCAGTGTACAATCTTAGTGGTATCCGGGTATTAACACAAAACGAATTTAATATTCAGTAGTGTCTGATCAAAAGGTAGAAGGATATTGGTTTTTTTATGTCGTTTATCGGTGGATTGTCCTGCTTGATAGTGTCTAGGTCTCCATTGGTGATGACGCAACCATAAAACCGAGTGGCACATTGTCTTGTGTATTGACAAGTTCATGAACCTTGAGCAGTTAACTATATCCAATTTATCTAAATGTGTTTCTACCTGGTATCATATGAAATTTACCACCTTCTTGGGGACTTTTGTTTATGGCAAACCACAGTATAATTGTAAACCTAGTCCAGTTAAAATATAACAAGCATTTACTGTTAGGCTTACTATTCTTGTTTAAAGAAGCTGGACCCAGACAGTTTGAGTTCAATAAAGAAATACGTGCAGGATTAACCATGAGAACAAATACTCAAGAGTAAAGAGGTGAAAGGCCTAAATCTGTTTTTAAATTATAACCAAGGGAAGGAACTGGTCTAGTTACTAGATCTATGGTCCACTTTGATTTCATCCCAGTAAATTGTAAAATCATGTTGACGTTACAGCTTAGATATTTTGTTACAGATCAACAGGGTGCTATTTCATGAATTCTTAATTGTCTGGTGACTATCATGATTATCCTAATCATGATGAACAACTCTGATTACCCTATGGCTTGTTATATTTATCTGATACCTGTCATAACCAAGATGATGAATATAGTCTAGATGTCAAGTTCGTGATTACGATATTTGATAAAACTAGTTTCTCGCCTCGGTCCTGTCACTGTCGAAGAATTAACACACTGACGTCTGTATTAGTAAACAAAGCTCGGCCGGAAGAAAATGCGCATCAAAACATTAAAAATAGGACCTACCCTTTTGTACTGAAACGATATTAGACCGACGAGGTAAGTAATCTATCTGAATCAACGTCCACGACAACCTGCCACGAAAACAACCGGAAGTTTTGTAATACCGGCTGGTCCTACTAATCACCATAATGATCGTCAATGGCTAGAATAAGCTAGCAATAATTATATTTTTCCCGCTTCAACACCCTAAACCTCGATAAATAAAATGAAGCGGCATAAAATACTGATCGTGGCATTAGCAAAGTGTCAACATGGCTTTATTAAGGGGAGATCTATGTTACGCAGCTATATTGGATGTTTTTGACCACTGTACTGAAGCATCAGAGGTTAGTAAGGAAAGTATATGGATATGCCATTAGTGGAAATTACGTTGGTCAGACCATTGCTCATAGGTAGAAGACAGAGAGTCTCCATAGTTGGTGTATCCACATAAACCCTGAATTAACCTAGAGCTCATGCAGTCAATACTGTGAAAAGCAGGTCAACAAATTTAATATTGGGCTTGATACGCAAGTTCAACTGGTTCAACCCCACCTTAGATATCGTAATGCAGCCTGGAGGGCCGTCTACAGCAAAGACACCAGATCATATCCTACTTAAAAGTGTCCAAAAACATAGAATACGAGGATAGGCTGAAACTACCAAGCCTTCAATACCGCAGGACAAACGACGATATGATATAGAGTTGTACAAAAATTCATTCAAACTGGTCAAAGGACGTGTAAATAAAGGGGTTCGACAAAAGAGTTCCTCAGCCATCACCAGAGCAACTATAATTCACGGAATCGACTATACCAGCTGATGATGTTGTAAATTCATCAAGTCTAAATGTCTTTAAAACAGGGTTAGATCAAGTCCGGGGTCGATGGAAATGCAGCCAACATTCGGCAAACGCGTTCATTCGTTATGACAGTGTGACCCAAGGCAGCTAGGCCACTTATCTGTAACAAGTAAGAAGCCTACACTATATATATGCAGGACGAATATAAGCCATAATGTTCTATTTGCTATGAACAAGAGATCAGATGAAACATCCCCCGCGCAGACGCTTCCTGGGCAATATATTATATAAATATAATTAGCTTTTTGCATCTGAATAAAGCGTCGAAAGTAAAAGATAATAAGTATGCAAGTGTAAGTTAATCGAATTTTGGGATATTATGTTGAAACATATCAGTTTTATGGAGCATCTTCTATAGCAAAAATATAACTAAACATAACATAATTGTTTTTATACCAACGATAACCATTAGGATTTAGTTTCCATATTCTAAGTGCTATAATTTCCTGAGTTACCACACTATAAATACAGATTTTTATTGGCTCCATACTATAGGGACATACAAGGATCGATCCATACGAGGACAGACTTTCCGTTAGAAAAAAAAGGTCAGATCAGTTAATTAAACAATTAACTTTTCTTGGAAAGCGAACCTAATTAACGCTTTTTCGAGGGGCTGATTATCTCTTCTCTGGAAAAACATTCGATTTGTTAATTCCTCGGAAAAGCGGTTTTCCCACATTTGGTTTCGGTTATTTCGGCTGCGTCTTATAATTTATATGTTTAGTTGTAAGAAATACATGTTTGTTTGCTCGTACATGATTTAGTATTGTTCCGAGATATGCTAATTTCCATTATGTATAGTCATGTTGATAGGATACGAGTAATTAAACAATCACAGACCAAACAGATCGATTAAATGTTGATAATTTAGTTAAAATGTCATTATAAACACGCGCGCACGCACACCCATATATGACTGAACAATAGATATTTTTATATAATTAATAAGAATGCCAGTCCGTGAGTCACTTGTGATGCCTGATGATGATGATTGTTGTTTTACGGCCACTTTTGTACACCTATTGTAGGTTAAATGGTCCAATTAAATGACCTCCAAAGGTAATGAAACGAAGTGAAAGATGAAACACCCTTCATGTATGACTACGTACGTCGATATTCAAACTCAGGTTGTATCACTAATGATCTGTGGTCCAACGCGCTACCAGTTAGACCATGGTGGATTTCGGGTCACATGCTGATGAGTGTCGCCGAAGCGGTAACGTTGATGACGCACCAATATAGATTGTGCGATGTTTCATTATATAACCAATTAATTAATAGGCTTGGATAATTAAGGCGCAACGTATGTTTTTCAGACCTAACACAGATCTTTGAAGTACACTCTATAGTTGAAACATATACACCTGAGGGTGGTATGTTGCGAATTATTGTATACATATAATCTGTATTTCAGGTATTACTTAATCTAGGGAAGGTCATACGTTTATCGAGATTTTATATATATTGCTACTGGAGCCACTTCGTGAGAATGACCTGACCTACATCTGAAAGGCGGCATGCAGAGAGGTCGAGCATGATATAAGCATGCACTACCGTAAACTCTGCGCTACCGGAGATTCTGCGATATCGTGGTAGACAAATGAAATTTACCGCTTCGGTGATAAAATGATCAAATTGCCGAGTAAATTAATACGTCTCTTTGGGTTAAACCCAAGGTGCGGGAGAAAATCTCGCTTTTATATGACCATTGGAACGAAAGATCACTATAGGGGACTCCATCAGCAGTTCCCTTTGTAGAGATCCGGTTCTCACATATTTCATGTTTACACGCAAGAGACCCATTTCAGGTTTTTGTACCGCTTTCGATTTAAAACAAAGATAAATAATGAACCCACCTGCATTCGAGAAAAACTTAAGAGAATGTCAGAAGACAGCGATCTGGACATAGAGGTCATGTAGACTTGCGATCAGAAACTACGTAAGGTTACCAAAAAGTTGGCACAGGGAGATTAGGAATAACATTTCTCTGATTGAACACTTCGTTAACTTGTCTCATACTGATCACATCTTAGTAAATATCACTGAGGGCAATATTTCGCCAACATCAATAATAATAAATAAATACAACATATATACAGTCCATAAAACACATGCAAATAAAAATGGTACATTATGAAGTATACTCTTGTTCCGACACCATCCAGTGAAGTATGTACATGCATGTGTACATGCAACACTTGTTTATATATATATATATATATATATATGTGTGTGAATGTGCGTGTAACTGTTATTTTGTTAAATGTAGATAGAATCGATATCATCTGTTATATAGAATATTTATTTTGTTGCTATAGATGTTGATTTGCATTTTGAGTAAAAACCACTTGCTATTACTGTGAGCAGACTTATGGGGTCAATTCAATTGCTTATTTAAAAAATGGAATTGATAAATTGGGAATTGAAGATTGCTGAAAAAAAAAACCTACTTCGAGTACCTACTCCAAGCAAGCCAGCATTGAGAAGCGGTTGACCCCAAATATTATGAGGTGGTGGACGACTTCAAACTGGCTACAACGTTTTCAGTATTATTACCACGACTTAAAAATTGTCTCATGCACCAATAAGCTATTTTGTATGCCGAGTTGACATTGAATCGTTTTCATAGGAATTCATATGGTTGAAATAACGGCCATAAGTGTAAGATCACCACATATTTAATGATAACAAAAACCGACTGAAAAATTATTTTTTATAATTGTAATTTGTTTTAATGAAACCATCAAAATCAGAAGTGAAACTCTTAAAAATTATGAATCTTTTTTAATTATTTAAAACAGTATTCCAAGTCACAAGCAAATATCTAATATTCGTCTGAATCTAACCATTAAAAAGACTTCCTACAGATAAAAATCTTTTAATATCAAATAACACAGAACTGTATCATAATTATACAAATCGATACAAAATTATGACTGGCCTTGGTACACAATTAGTTCCAGTGTTAACCAAATGTTATAGTCGATGACATCTCCAGTTATAAACTGTCTTATGGAAAGAACTTCTATAATCAACCGACACTGGACTAAACATATCCAAAATATCATCTGGTGGTGCTTACATTTAGACATTTCCACAGAATCACCCGTTCTTATCTCGGTATTTATTAAATAACATTTACTATTTGAAATTGCTAACAATTGATGACATTGTCTAGCATTTCAAATTAATTATCAGAGAATCTTACATCGAGATAATCATCATTCAGCATTCAGTTTTATTCGGGTTCACATTAACACGTAAAACCAACTACACAATTTACATCCAGTGTACAGTTACTTCAGGAGGCTTCTAACTAAATTTAATTTACATAAAGTGTACAATTTATTTGACATAATTCACATCACGACAGAATAGGCCAGTACAACTGGACAGACGCAGAACTCAATAATAACACAAGAAATCAGTATAACCTCGAGCTAAGGCTAAATAACAACTTTACATAGCAAATATCTGAACATCGTTACCATGCAATCGGCTACCACACACAGCCATCAGATTAAATTGGAACATTCGTCAGTCACCACAGACGCGCCGATGATATCAATGAATACGCTTGCTTTGAACAACAATAACAAATGCTGATAAAAACATATGGATAATTGATTATAGAAAAAGAGTTAATCTGCTTTCAGAGGTGGATGGCTACCCACGACACAACCAACGACATCACAGCAACTATAACTCTTCTTCAGCTTTCTTTCAACTCAGGAACCGAATGCTCATCTTTTGCTCTATGTCCACCTTCTCGAGCACCTGGAATCACGGAAGTAGTACATTCAGTTCGTGTCATCCGTTAGCAGTGATACTGCATAAAATAATCTTCACCAACCAGGAATGTTTTTTATTAAAATCATTTTAATTTTTAAAACAATGCATATTGTGCTGGGTGAATTGAAAGTGGTCATATAATAAGGATTTATAAGCCAGAATCTCTCTGTTTGTATGAAGAACGTAAAAAGAATTTAGTATCAACTATAATAATCCTGCATGTCACACATTAACAAAAGTCAATGGTTCATGCCGATATGGCAATAAGTAGGTAGATTGCAATATATTTCAAGGTAGTTTTAGCATGCATTTTAAACACTGGCTTTATGTCATGGTTACCAGCTAGGCAATTGTTTTCACCCACCTCAGTTGATGGATGGGTGATTATTTTGCACTCTGATTACAAATTATGTTAAAACCTCTTCAAGACAGTCAAAAATCTTTTCAAAACACATACAAATAAGTCAGTTATGCATGCTAAAAGCACGAAGAGTTGACAGTGAAAACTCGCCAAGAATCTCCAAAAACTATTGAGAAGTTCACATTTAAAGCCCAAAATATCTAATCACCTTTAACGGGTGACAGTAAAGCAGTTACCTTTTTAAATTCGGAAAAGGCAATAGCCCCATCTCGATCTTGATCTGCTTCCTCTATTGTGCGGTCAGCAATGTTGCCAAGCTTAGAAAAGGAAAAAAAGGATTAGCCTTTCAACATCATAACAGCTGACTTGGTCACTGTGACTGGTGATGATAACATATATATTTTATTAGGCACCAACTGGGAAATAACTTTATATTTATATACATAGTTATGTAGGTGATAAAATGTTTTCTTACCTGTTCTTCTGATATATTGGCCCCAACCATCATATGTAAGACAGCCAATAGTTCTTCTCTTGATATCTTATCATCGCCATCCAAATCATACATTTTAAAGGCGACTGGAACATAAATTACTTTGCATTATGATGACAAATAATTACCTTGGTTACAGTATATTGATAAAGAATACAGGTCCAGCAAATATGGCGAATCAACGACGGTTGGTTTGTTTAGTCTTGACTCCTCATGTAAATACACCACAAACATAAGTTTCAGCCAAATTTGATATATATATATGAATAAACCTACATTTCAGTTTCTCATCCCGACTGTTTATACCTTCATTGGTACCTTCTTTAACGGGTCGGAACCTCGCCAAAGTTCTCATGAAGTCGCGGAAGTTGACCCCCTCCTCATTACTGAAACATTAAACATACATTATTTCCTATACTGCTGCCTTTGTTATGATAAAAAAGCCAAATTAAGATGAACAGATTAATTACTCTGTGGCTAAAAAGGGTTAAATCATTCAATCAGAACTTACCCATACATAAAGAAGGCATGGACGATACGATCACCAAGAGGATTGATTGCAAGCTCTGGAATTCTTAGAAAATCCTCCCGACTAAAACCAAAGCAAAACATTATAATATTCTGCAATGCTATTCTGTAGTTAAAAGCAGATACCAGAATTGAACCAACGAAATAAGAACATGACTTATCAACTAATTAAATGTAATACTTATTATATAATTAATATTTCGCACAAAATATCAGCATCTAATGAATGTTGAATCTATAATCTTTAATTATGCTAGCATTATTATAAAAAATTAGTTGATTACCTCAGATATCCATTATTGCTTTTATCAAGACTTGTAAATCGGCTGTACAGTCGTACTATCTGATTATGAGAAACTGAAAATAAACACATTAAGTCAACAGTAAACCAGTTTTTATAATATATTAAAACAAATATTTTAAAACTTGTTGTGAATTAGTTGCTAAAACTAAGGAAAATGATTTTAAAGAAAAAATATACTTCAGATCAAATTGAACACAAATTGGGTAATTACAGGGTAAAAAAATGAATTGTATGGGTGAGTTAGCATTTTGGTCAAAAAGTGTAATTATAGGTACATTTTCAAGTTGTGAAATAAGCACTTGACCATCATCTGAGGTCTGTAACAATATTGCTGGACCTGTAACTATGACACAAAGCCAGCCCAGTCAGCTGGTATTACCTTAGGGTAATCTGCATATAAACTGTCTATATTTTAACATAATACTGTGATAACATATGGTCAGGATCATAAATAAGTTTTTTTTTATAAATATTTAATAATAATGGGGGAAACCTTCATTTGTATAAGTGAGTGTTTCGTTTAGCTTTTGTACTGATCGCATATGGGGTATATAGGAGAAGGACTATCAAAACACTGATCAGATGAAACATCTTACAGACATGGATAACACCGAGATTTAAATTCCATTCTGATGCTTCGTAGCATAGTCCACTATGAACATACAGCATAGGGCAAATATTAATTTATTGATAGTTGTTGGTGACGTGTGTCAAAAGAATATAAAAAATAAATATAACATAAACAAATTAAGTTTATAGAGGGCAGACAAGGGTTATTGCTCGTGTTTATTTTAGAGTACATCTCTATGTTGAACAAACTGGTGAAATGTATCAATGATCAACATACTGACACCTATACTGGCTACAGGTTGAATATTTGAACTGTTGACCAAATATACAAAATGGGAAACCAAAATCAGAATTACTACATTCATGCGGGAAAGTCTTTTATTGAACGAAGTAGTTGCATAGCCAAGCATCAGAAACCTGTTCACTGTCGCCAAAGGTCTGAGCACTTAATGTGCATGCGCTGACTCCCGATAGCGCTGATTGAGCACTTAACGCTGGCTCCCAAATCGGGCAAACCCCAGGCCTTCGCCGTAGGGGACGGCCTCTTATAGGGGTTTGTTAATTTAATGCATGATTTACTGCAGGACATACGGTCATCGCTGAGTGCTCGGATCTTTATATCCTCGTCCGAGCTTCCAAAACAAGTCAAAATAGTGCTCAGTGAAAGAAAACTTTTTGATGCTCTGCTTCCTACTCCGCATCCGAGCACACCAAAAAACGCACATTTGGCGCATGCGTACTGAGTGCTCGGACCTATAGCGGCAGTGAACGGATTTCAGATGCTCGGCTATCCAACAGCGTCCTTTATTGAACGGTAGCTTTTAAATAATCTTGCTCATCTACATATGCATACATATATGCTCATCTACATATGCATACATATATGCTCATCTACATATGCATACATATATGCTCATCTACATACGCCTGATTCACTGATTCGTGACCTAACTGATGCAACGATATTTCTTTTCCGGGGCCGAGCTGACTTGGCCAACAAGGCCCCAGGCCGAGTTATTACTGGGTCAAGTTGTTCTAGCACCAGTTACTGAGTTAGTTACCCACCTGTACATATCTAGATTATCAGAAAGGCTAGCACATTCCAATTTATTCCTGGCATTTAATAGACTTTTTAAACAGGAAATGATAAAACAATTAACTGAATTATGCAAACGCCGTTGATACAGTCAATGAACACTTACAACCGGTATCTTTCTGAATTTCTTCTATTTCTGACGGTTGAAGCATAATAGACGCCTTTGCACCCATAATGCCTATATAAGGAGACTTCAGTGTTCAGATATTACAGAGAAACAATCAAAAGCTAATTTATAATCGTCTGGCAAAGTTAAATGTGTTGCAAGCGAAACATAAAAGCGGAACCACTATTAAAATCAACATTGATTAAAGGTCAGGGTTGTTTCGGACATACTAAACACCAAATTGTACATTTTATTATCCAAGTGAAGAACATCAAATTTATTTTATTCCAACGCATCTAATAACTCTTCAAGAAATTAATTTATAGATTTGTGGCTATTTTGGTATTGTGCTCTTAGTCAGTGCTAACACACACACACATACATAATCGCGGACTTTAAAGCTTACTCCATGTGTGAGCTAATTAGGCCTTCGACCCGTATGACTAAAGCCGAGATTCTATATACCTGGTGTGCGTTATGCGAATGCAACAAAAATGGAACACAGTTAAAGGCAGAAGCATGATTCCACATGTGCGACTGCGTATGCGACAAAATGAATCGCTCCGTGTAGTGATTCGCGCGAATCTGAACACAAATCGGACGGTTGAATCCTAAATTTTACGACCCAGACAGTCTTTCCCAGGCAAAATAGATCAGCATGTGTCCGAAAATGCGTGAATATTCGTTTATATGGAAGCACCCAAATCGTATACTGCAATTTTGCATTCGCATAGCTCATACAGCCGAGATTCCATACATGCGGTATGCGTTATGCGACAAAAATGTAGCACATATAAACGTACGAGTGCGATGCCATATGTGCCACTGCGAATGCGAGAAAACGAATGGCCCCATGTAGTGATTGGTGCAAATGCGAACACGATTTGGACGATTGAATCCTGAATTTTATAACCCAGGTGGCTTTCCCAAGGAAAGCAGGTCAAACGGTGAGAAAGTGAAAAGGTCAGAAGGTGTCCAAGTGTATAATTCGTAATATGCCAAAAAAGTGTAGTATCAGATGTAAACTATGTAATATTGGTTCGCCAAAACACAATATTATATGATCCGACGTGCAACGAATATAAGAATAAAAAAAGATGTACACTACCTGGTAGAATATTGCTGAAATTAGTGAAAGCATGTCAAAAGACCACAAGATGGCCGGTAAGTTGGTGATAAATATCGATGTTTATGTAATCCAGTTCTCCACAGTGACAGTGTACACTAGATCTATATGACTATGTATGTATATTAACTGATATGTTATCACAATGACCATATTGGCAACATAATTACTGCTATTTGGTCAACATTAGCAACTAATAACCGTTGACTTAGGCCTAAATAAATATAAAACTGATCTATTTCATAAAAAATAACATAATATATTATGTTATTTCTTTTGTAAAGGTAACGACTGGAAAAAGAAATGGGGAAACTTACGGGACACTTATGTAAGAAAAAGGCGTGAACTCAGGACATAAAATTATAAAAGTGGAGCTGGGCTGAAAAAGCCAGTAAATGGATATTTCTTGATATATTGAACTTCCTAGACACGTAAGTGGAAGAATGCAGGTAAAACATAATTTGATTTATTTCCTTATTTAGATGTAATGTAACACTGAAAAAACGATGTAAACACCAGGCATGGGGTAATAGATAGTAATCGATTACATCATACATGATGTCAAGTAATCGTAATCGCCATTTCCAGATGCAATGTAATCCTAATCTATTAGATTTACATTGTAAATGTAATCGTAATCAGCTATTACTTTCACGATTACACAAAGTGTTTGATTATTGGAAGTCATTATTCACCCGGCTGCCGGTTCCCCGGTGAAGATTTTGCCACTTGCGCACCTGGCCAAGATCGATTTGGAGGCGTCTATTTGTACTAAGTTCACCAAAGATGACTGTCGAACCATCGGAGTTACTAATAAAGGTTTAGGCACAGGACAGACGCGATTCAGAGAAAAAATCATGCATTTTGCGATGACCCAGCTGGGCTTGCCGGCCACCGAGTGAAGATTTAAGTCGTTGCGCACCCGGCAATACCGATTGAGCAAGAACTAAATTTAGTGTTGTGTACCACGGCTGCCGGGTAAGCAGTTGCCGATACCTTCCTTCGGGATCCGGCTGCCGGGTAAATAATACCGGCCTTGATTATTTACCATGTAATATCATGTCAGAGAAATGGTTTTGTATGTAAGAAAAAGATAAAAATAGTACTGATTTACCCATTGACGGATTACTGTCATATTTATACACATGTTGATTTGTCAATTTATTGGTTCTATGAACATGAAAGGAATATGTGTTTAAACACTGCTTCGGATGTTGCCACTATTATAAGTCATATAAACAGACATTTCAGATGAACTCTTGTTGTTTTCATACGGTTAGGCCAAATTAAGCTATTCACGCAGTCAGCAATCATGCATGGCTTCTTTGTGACACGGTCGTCTAACTACAGCTCCAAACGATCCGGATGACAAGCAGCCAATTAAATTAACGCATGCGTTAGTGAACATAAACAAGGCTATATTTTAGTCCCGGGTCGATGGCTGTGCCCAATAGGCGACAGCCAGGGGTCTCTCCCCTAAATTTCAACAAGTTACAAGGCCTCGGTTGATATACGGGATAACAAACGTGGGCATTAGACGGAGAGCAAAGGTCAAAGTAGGGAGTAGGCCGAGTTATAGAAGAAAAATATAATCTTAAAAGATTGGAGTAATATAAGACTGTGAAAAGGTGGTCCATTTATAAAGGTGGTCAAGTTACAGAGGAGGTCGGATTGGAGATTTGACCGTATTCCACTAACCCTATACATTTCTTCGTCAGATCTTCCTCCACATAGTTGGGGCGCTTTCGTGGTACAGTTGGTAGCGCGTTGGACCACAGATCACTATCAACTCAGTTCGAATCTCGGAGTGGGCACACCTGAAGGGTGTTTCATCTTTGACTTCGCTTCATTACCTATGGAGGTCGCTCAGCCCAATTAACCTACCATGTGCACACAAGCGGCCCTAAAACACCAATCATCATCTTCTTCTACATCGGACAGTACTTGAACAAACTGTTCTCTGGTCAGCCCGAAATACTCTTTGAACTTCTTTCCATCCACGTGTAATTGCAACTTGTGATTATGATACCCTACCTGTTGAAATATATTCCTGATTATGCCACGAACCCACGAACGATGTTTTCTTTTGTTTCGACGCTTTTTGAACTGAGGTAATATATATATGCCATGGCAAACATCAGTTGATCCAAGCTTCAACTTCAACTGGTTCGCCATAGCTTCAGGTCAAAAGGTGTCCGAAAATACATCGGTATTCGTTTATATGGAAGCACACAAATCCCATACCACATGTCGCGTTACACATACCGCGTATATGGAATCTCGGCTTACCCCCGTATATGAAATCTCGGTTTAATGGCATAGAATAATAATAAAGAATTTTAATGAGAAAACATCACCATATATATATATATATATATATATATATATATATATATATATATATATATATATATATATATATATATATATATATATGATGCAGCTATAAAATATACTTTATTGTTATGCCCACAAAATATTTAACGAAGTGGTTACGTATCCGAGCATCGGAACCCTGTACCTCAACGTTATAGGTCTGAGCACTCAATGCGCATGCGCCAATTGTTCCTCGTTTGCTGTTACTTCCGCTCAAATATGCCGGCCGAGCATGTATAGTTGTTATATTTCGGTTGAAAGTATGACGTTGTTGATGGTTTTGAAGAGGTACAAACGAAAATCAAAGAAATAAACGATCGATAGAACAACCGTGCGGCTTTACAAATAATCGGGGTTTCCAGGTGTCCTAGAAAACCTGGAATATAACAAATTAATTTTCCCGGTCCTTGAATTTGACAAAATCTGAAAATCTCAGGGAAAAAATACTGCTTTTGGAAAAAACCAACTTAGAATTTAAAAAAATATATATAAATAGTATACTTGTAGAAAATAATATTTCCTTGGCTGCAGAACCATAAAATAATGCATTTCTTATAAATGTCAGATTTTCTTTTTAATCTGATTATAACTCTATTAATAGACTTAATCTAATATCTTTATTAAACGCTAGTAGCAGTAATTACAAATAAGCTCCCGTCTCTGACACTGATACGAGCAGATGAAGAATTAAAAACGATCATGAAATTGCGCAGATTTATAATAATATTGATGATGTATGGACTATGGTTCAGATGCTGAATGCTCGGATCTTCATCATCAACGAACACGATTCCAATGCTCGGATACGTAACAACAGCGAATATTTAAATACATATCATTATGAAACATAATATAAATTTTCCTCGGCATTTCTAAAGTTTAAACAGAAATAACAGGACTATTGAAATATATTTGTGTTTGTGCAAATAAATGCGTACGTAGTTACGCTAAAACAAAAAATAGTCATGTTTTATGATAGTTCAATGGTTCGTGGTATCACCATAGTTTATGTACTTGTGGGTTACTGTTGACATTGGTGTATATAGTTAAGTGAAGCGGATAGGCCACCATGGCTAGTCGTTATTTAGGTTTAATTTCTCGACAGTATCATCGACCACTGAAAGCCTGCTTGGTTAACAATGTGCCAATATGTCAGCAACAATTCTCAACAACTTCTGTAAACAAACTGAAAGAAAGTAAGCACATTACTCTATTATCGCTCGCCTTTAAGTTTAAGGTCAAGACTAAACACGGTTGCCGTTGAATCGTTTAGTACGGCCCACGTTTAGTACGAACCACTTTGAATACCCACCATAAGTGTTATATTAATTCATCTTGATTCATTTGGATTAATATTATTTTCCTTGTTTCGTGTGATTTGTACTAAATAAAATTGTAGATCCTCTATAAGTGGTAGATCTATAATCATGTTTACACAAACTTGTGATAAAGTTAAAACTTAGACTCTACTCACTTAGTCTTAGATTCATTTATATTTGATACAGTTCAGTATAATAATATACTACCCAGCTGTCATTGATAGTCAGTTATTTAGATCTGATCACAGTCATTAGGTAAATCCCAAGCATAGACATTATGGACTTCACAGGACTGGTGAAAGCCCGCACCAGACAAGTGATTTTATTTAATTTTCTTGTCCAACCAGACAAGTGTGTTTTCTCCCATAAAATCATACCGATCAACCACAAGTTACAAAGTGCCATGATTATCAATTTTCAAAAGACGCAAAGGTTCAGAAGAATTAGTTGTCAAATGCTTTATTAGGCGACAAAGAACAATTATCGTTGTGTGTCTGTGTAGTTCAGTGATGAAACAAGTGCATTTCATTAATCAGCATGTTCTCAATCAGTGATTGAACATGTCTCTAATAGTGTCCTTGCCTAAAACACACA
>JAODUP010000111.1:255000-302500 GCA_025642065.1 Paralvinella palmiformis | reverse complement strand
AGTAGTTTGTGTTTCCAAATCAAATGAGGACAAACACTTTTAGGAGTTGTTTACTTTCATAGAATTGTTCTGCATCTATAACGAGATAATTAAATTAGTCAACAGACTTGCTGGAATACCATTATAATCTTCCCATAGTTGTATAACTCCCATTACAAATATAATACAGATTGTGGGTGGGCCTGAAGCATGAATCAAATTGTGAATTGCATATTATTGAAAGCAGGAAAGAAATGACTGAAAAAAGAATGGTTTGTACATTATTTCAAAGATAATTTGAACCATCACTCATTAAAATATAAACTTGTCACTGCTAGAGTCAAATAAAGCACAGCCTTTTTTACAAGTTATTTGTATTGAATGAATATCTCTTTACTTGAGTTTGTAGAAGGTGATGCAATTTCATCAGCAACCACGGGCTTGTACATTATTATGCACTGGTCCCATTTACAATATGGCTTAACAGTGGTATTGTCTCATTTCAGGTTTATTGTCCGAATTACGACCACCATTACCCGACGATAGGCAGCGAACATCTCACAAAAGTAATTACAAATGGAGAAAATACAACATCTTTTACGATGATGATTGAAATTTCATTTTGTCATATCTGGCTAATTATCATTCTCCTTAAATAAATCTGACGTTGTTGAACTTTTGTTGTTTAATATTGTTATACATTATGTCATTGTTAGGTGTTTCGTCACCATATTAAACGAACAGCTTCATTTCAGAATTTCAGAACTAATACAAATATGCTCACACAAATTATAAATGATGTCAAAATATGAACACAATAAATCACATTCTTTAATTACAGATATTTTCGTGATAATCTTATTTCTGCAAAATATTAGACGCGAATGTAAGTTTTATTCGTATGATTCGTGAACTAATTTTGCCGTTTACATTTAGCAAAAATTCAGAAGTCGGTGACGATGGCTTCAGTAATACATGTTGATGATGATGATGATTGATGTTTTACGGCCACTTTTGTGCACATGGTAGGCTAAATGGGCCGAGCGACCTCAAAGGTAATGAAGCGAAGTCAAAGATGAAACAACCTTCAGATATGTCCACGCCGAGATTCGAACCTCGGTGGTAGTGATCTGTGGTCCAACATGCTACCGCTAGACCATGGAGGCGCCCCTTCAGTAATACATGTGCTGGCCACCGTTCATTCTTACTCTCACTATGATTGGCTGTTACAATTAAGATCCCGTCCAATCAGAATAAATCCGTCGAAGTCTGTGGCAACGATGTGACGGTGTGGACTCCCCACAAGTGACGCATTGGGATAATTATAAATTTGTTTGCTGGTTGCCCCCCACGGAAACAATGCAATGGTCAGTTGGCAATAGATTTTGAATTGGCTTATTTTATTTAGCGCTTTCCTTCACCTCTAAAGCGGGTTTATCGTTGTTGAATAAATATGTATATATTTCTGTGTTCATGCTACATTAAAGCATGCAATAAAAACTTTTTGGCGATGCCCATACATGAATATAAAGCTCTGTGAATTGGCTAATGGGTGGGGATTTCCAAAATTAAGATAAAACATCTGCCGAGTTGTCAGATTAATGTAAATGAACCAGATATGGGGACGATTGGTAGTTAAGATGAGCACAAGTTCAGGTAATGTCACGTAGGTGCCTAAGGCAAAGCAGCTGTTGTCCTAACTTGATCAGGACTGAGATGGCTACATAATCCTTGTGCTATCTAAAGTCAGAACACATGACTTTTTTCCTTCCCGTTATACAAGCTGGCATTCGAAGAAGCTGTAATGGCTACCCTCCAGTAATTAGGATTATTTCCTTGCATCTATAGGTATAGTTCGCGATTATTACAGGGGGATTTTTGAAATTCAGAAACATTAAAAAATTTAACTGCATCTGACTTGAAGCAGTTTGGATCCACGATAGTGCATATTTATACAGCGAACCCTAGCCATATCCATTTCATATGCCATCATATATAAAAGTAGTGTTTTCACGACATCGTACAGTTTTTCTTTACAATTTTTCACAGCACCGTCATCAACATTAGCACTCTTCATCTTGGCCATTTTGGGAGAACTGTGAGAAACGCGAGTAAAGGTCTTTTGGGATTATGAATACTTTATATACAAAAGCAGTTACCTGAACAAGCCACCGGCCGGCCTTGACAAATCCATGCTAGTGGACATTGCACTGAGCCAAGGAGATAGAATGGCATATTAACTGGTCTTTTATTAAGTGTGAAATATGACATTAAACATAATTTGCATTTCAATTAATGATCTGAATTTAAATGTGTAAAATTTAAACTGTTTGTTTGGGAAGGATTACATTTTTTGAGGTTGGTATTCTTCTACAAAAAGATGCGAGGGCACTCTGACAACACCGTGGATAGAGCATGTTATACCCATGTTTTTGTGAAGTTTTGCTTATAGTCCCGGGTGTGACCAGCACCTGGGCTAAAATAGCTGGGATATGGAATAAATTTCAAACAAGTTTTCAAAATTACTCGTCAATATTGAATGGGAAATGCCCTGAAAACATTGAGATGTGATCGTCCATGTAGCACAATGCATCTTATACGGATTGATAACAAAATAATTAAATACATGGATTCTTTATTTTCCCAGTCAGTTCTAAGCAAACCGTAATCTGTTGCACAAGGGGTGCATTAATCTCGGTTGATCTACTAAAAGTTACAATATTAATAAACATGATTTTTATATGATTATTTGTGCAGATTAGACATGAAAGGGGTAAGAATCCTGATATTGTCATTTCAAATATTTCAAGATACATCAACTAGTGGGGTTTTGTTGGATCACCAATGAGTTGCTCAACTGTGCGTGCCCTCGTTGACCAGGACGGGGCAACAAATAAAACCTGTCCATTATGATATATATATATATATATATATATATATATATATGTCACGTGAGTGCATTATGATGCCTTTGCTATCAATTGACGTATTTCATTTCGCATTACGTCTACCCGGTGTACGGGCACCCCCAGCAGACTCAGACTGATATACAGACCATGCTATGACAAAAGCCATTCGAAGTTGATCTTTCTACATATATAACCCTAACTTAGCCAATCCTAACCGTAACACGGAGCCCACGTGACTATTCCTGGGCTAACTATTTTCTGATTGGCTCCGACTATTGATGGCTTCGCTATGACGTGTGCAAAAAGCGCAGCTGGCATTTTGAATATGGCGTCGGTAATCCGGAAATGACGAATGACGTAAAACGAACACACTATAACTTACATATATGACGTTATTTTATTATAGAAATTAACATAATCCCTTCTCAGGTTGTTCAAATGGCGACATCTATAAATCTACAACATTGTTTCGAGGTTGTAGTATTATTTATCCCACCACCACTGCTGCCATCTGTCAAACAATATGGCGCCGAGAGACAAGGTTCCGATGTGGAAGTATTATTCAGAGGAATTGGGTCGTAAGAACCGTCCAGCGATCTCGGGTCCAGAATTTGGCTGCTGCACGTGTCTTCCGGTTTTCGGATGAAGCTTCCGCCGTTTCGGACGACCGAATTCTCCGGTTTCGGTGTGGATGACCTAGAAAGCGACGACTGATAGGAGAGATCCAGAATATCGGCGGGTGCGGCAAGTATCGGTTCCGGATAGTCGGGCATCCCTCCGTAGGTCGATCCGGGCGAGGCGAGGGGAGATTGTTTGTTGGCGACTCGATCCGCGTAACCCTGCCACTGGCCGGCTAATGGAGACGAGCCCAAATCCGAATCTCCGTACGGGCCAAGGTACGCGGGCGAATGTGGTACACTTCCTCCGGCGCTTCCGCCGCAGTGCCTAGCGACGGACTGCATGGGGCTGATCGGGTTGAAGCGTCCCTGGTAACAGTCGTAATCGTCCTCACAGCGCGGCGAGAAAGAGGCGGCAGTTCGCGGCGATTCCCGCCGCCTCTTCCTCTCCAGCGTCGACAGCGCTCTGTCTATGACGTCACTATCGCTGTCGGTGTCCGTGTCATCGGCGACGCTCTCCTTCTTGTTGACGGAGACCGAAACGCGGGGAGGATCGCGGGTGTTCCGCCGGAGACACGGAAACGCTTCCCTTGTAGACGAAATCGGCGAGCACCACCTCCCAGCGGTAGTGAGCGAACTTGCCGCCGACCGACACAGCGTAGAAGATGAGATGGCCGACCATGGCCAGGACGACGAATGCCGTGAGACAGAGTGTACACAACGTCAGTCCCGTCGCCGCCGAGGAGGGCCAACTGAGGCATCTCGAGGCGTAGAAGCCGTCGATCAAGACGGCCAAACCGACGCCGAATCCGACGAGCAGCGCATCCAGGGCGGTCAGGATGATGTAGGCGTAGAGGATGGCCCGGTACATGTCGTACAGGACGCTGTACGAGTGTACCAGCTTGCGCTGGATGCCGATCCACACCATTCCCGACACCGATATGATGACCGAGGCCAGAGAGAGCGGCAAGTGGAGGTGTCCGTACGATCCGACGTGGAGCTGGGAGGAGCTCGGCGCGACGCACGAAGCCGGCTGCTGCTGTTTGATCGGCCCCAGATAGGTGGCGCTGAGACAGAATAGTAACAAGTGGCAGACAAACAGCAGCGCCATCATTGCGAAGTGAACGCCGCCGTTTATCTCGTACAGACGATCCAACTTGTCCAGATACCGAGTGATCCGTCGGAAATCGGCGGCCAACTGTTCGCATTCCAAGGGCGCCACCACGTCGTTGACGACGTAGCTGACGGCCTTTCGCTGCTCGACGTTTCCGAGCATGTTCCGGACCCTCTCCGACAGCGACCAGAATCGCCATTTCTCCTCCTTGTCCTGACGGCTGTTCTCCTTGAAGAAGGACAGGATCAGCGAATGGGTAGTCAACGACGAATCCCTGCTAGGATCCGCGATACCCACGTGATCCCGAAGGTACTGTGCCAAAAAGAAGAAGTACAATGGCTGGTGTTATTTTAGTATTCTTCATTGTCTTAAATCTTCTTTTATATATTAATCGTAAATAAACAAATAAAGCCAAATCTACCTTTATCGCTCGGAGACACTTCCTCTTGCCTGGATCTTCGGTCAACTTGCGCAAGAGTTTCCTTTCCAAGTGGTCGAAAGAAACCCGCCAGTAGTCGCCAGCTACCACCAGATGGCATTTCCGGATGTCGGCGCACGGTCCGCATATTTCCGGATCGAGTTCCATATCGCCGTAGCCCTCCAGCGGCCATCTCATAGCGGGATTGGCCTTCTCCACTGGGATGGCCAACGTTATGCGTATCCTGACGATGAAGAATCCGACGTCTGGATGCTGTCGTACTTTCTTCAGTCCGTGTCTGTTCAGCAAGCCGCGGCTGGCCACGGCGGCATCGATCTTCGAATAGATCGTCAGCGCCGATCCGGAACAGCTGATCTCGGCGTTGCTCCAATCCGGATTCAACCAAACGACGGCGGCCTTAACCGCGTCGACGAAGTCCTCCTGGACGCGGCGGGGGTTGAGTTCCTGGCGGTGCTGGCAGTCGCCGCACTGGTCCACAATGCAGCTGGGACACCTCCAAACTGGGGGCACTGAGCCCCTAAACGACGCCTTGAAGTAACACCGACCGTACACGTTCGGCTCCGTCCGGGGCGTCAGCGTTTCCGGTACGACGTTCGCCCATTGTAGGTCGTCGAAGCGCAGACTAGCGGGAGACAGCTCGAGCAGATAGTTGTACTCATTCGGATGTTGCAGTTTCAGGCCGTCGAGGTAACTGGCGCAGGACCGCAGCCGGCCAACGAATCTGGCGTCCTTGGCGACGACGGCCTTCAGCAGCTGCTGGACGAGCTGTTCGACGCAGGTGGCCACTTCCTGGACGTTCGACTCCACCGCCGCCCGGTATTCGCCGAAATGCGTCACCACTCTGTTGGCAAACGTCGACAAGCCCGTTCGGCCGTCCCCGGCCGCCGACGACTTCCGTTTCCGCTTGATCCGGTTTAACTTCCGGATGTGTCCGAGGTATTCGTTGATGGACATCAGTTCTATGGTCCGTCCGTCCGTCGGGCCGTCGATCGTTTGAACGCGGCCCGTTGGAATGCCATCCCCGAGCTTGGCCGTATTACTAGCGTGCCGTTCGGAGTCGGGGTACGAAAAATCCGTGGGCCGAACGCCGCGGCTGTTATCCATCGACTCCGTGGGGTTCATCCTGACCAACGGCCACCGCTAGATCGTCCCCTCTGTGTAACCCCGCCGTCGGGTGTCCAAGAGACACGGTAGGTGTCGTTACGGCTTTGGTTCACGTCCGTCTCGTTCGTCGCGTCGTCGTCGTAGAGCATCCGTTGGTCTGTCTGCGTGTCACGCCTACTACCCACCAGGTGTCCTCGTTAATAAACATTTACCTGCGCGGTGGGCCACTTTCGAATGATGATAATGGTTACCTGTCTCTAATGATTCGTTGTCCTATATTATTGCGTGGCCATCATTCACACAAACATACACAGATACACAAACACGGGCATGCATGCATCATCATCATCATCATCATCTCCATCGAGCCGTTACAGCCAGAATGTGGTCATTTTAACCGAGGAATGTTCATGCTTTACCTCGTCTTCGTCGTCGTGTTTACAATTTCATCCTGATAGATGCGCACCATTCACCGACTAGCGAGCTTTAGATACGAACTCTAATTCACGGACCAAGGAATTCTCGTCGTCACCGCTACAGCTGACATTTGATATCTATATATATATATATATATATATATATATGTGTGTGTGTGTGTGTGTGTGTGTCACGGCTAGCGAAGCTCTCTGTACGTAGAAACTGGCACCGGTGTGGTTGCCCATTCGGGTCATAATCAAGAAACGCCAGAATATATATCTAAATATTGCAACACGCATACGAATTACGACCATTAGCAATGGATATATATATCTTTTACATGCGCGCGCTGATTGATCTTAACACGCATATTTAATCGTCTTTCTTACGCCCGTCATATTTAAATATTTAAACGCATCCGTTTTAGTTCACCACTACCGATCTTCGTTTAATTTGTTTAAACATTCCCTGCATAGCATCATTCTAATTAAGATGATGATTGATGTTTTATGGCCACTTTTGTGCATAAGGTAGGCTAAATGGGCCGAGAGACCTACAAAGGTAATGAAGCGAAGTCAAAGATGAAACACCCTTCAGATAAGCCCACGCCGAGGTTCGAACTCAGGTGGTAGTGTTCTGTGGTTCAACGCGCTACCAACTATACCACGGAGGCCCCCTCGTTCTACTTAAGAAACATGGCCGCCAATGCAAGAGATTATTTCATTATTCGAACTCAGAGATCGTTGTCATCGATAACATTTCGTTACTGATAACAATTGTTTATCCCAGTGCTTTTCAAACGGCATACATTAAATTAACAGCCAGCGAGCGTAGTTTTATCGGCTGTCATCGGTTGAGCGGGCCCTGAACTATGACCCGGCCGGCCAACCATAGACGAGCGACATCGGCGCACCGAACAAACGGCCGTAGATCGTTCTCGCCCGAGGGCCGAGTTTTGTTCGTTCGCCATGCGACGTGACTTCAATAGACAATGAACGTTTTTTCGAACGTTTTTCGTCCGACGTCATTCGTAGGTTCAGTGACCAAGGCTTCGGCGTTTGTTGTTACGACCGATATTGTACGTATTATATTGATGACCTTTGACCATCCACACACACACACACACACACACATATATACACACAAACAGAGAGCTTATATACAGTTTGATACACATTCGCTGTACTATACGGTACGTGACGACTAAACACCAACAATAATACTATTAGCCCTAATTCGTTTCGTCCCGTACCTCGCCGTCACGTGTACCGACCAACTCGGGACGATTTCATTGAGCTGTGACGTCATTTAGCCTCAATCTGTTCGTTTATTTTCCCAGGACGCCGCTCTCCTACGCTATGCGCTTAGTTGTCCAAACTGTTATTTCGCTTTATTGGCGCAACGATTTATGGCGCAATTTGAGCCGATTTTCGCCGCATTTCGCCCCAAATTGCTTAGGCCAGGTAAGGTTATGGGCATGCGCGGCTAATGACCAGACGACACGCAGAGGTCAAGGTGATTGCGTCATGGTATAACGGTACGAGCTCGTTTGAAAGTGACAAAATGATTGGCTAGAGGGCAATGTAATAAAAAAGTCCGAATATATATATATATATATATATATATATATAGAGAGAGAGAGAGAGAGAGAGAGAGAACGCGAGAGAGGTTTAATTAATAATAATTATACCGGGAGCAGCCAGCCATTATGCTACGCAGTGATGTTTGTTTGTTTGTTTGTTGGTCTCAAAATGGTGCATCTTTTCGCTGTATTTGTCTTAAAAAGGAGGGGGGGGGATCAGGAGACAATATTTAACATTCTGTCCCAAAATATAGATAGACGAATAGCATGACTATGTGAGTGAGTGAGTAAGTGAGTGAGTAAAGGGGTGGTTGGTTGGTTGGGTTGGTGGGTGGGTGAGTGAGTGAGTGTTGATTGCGTCAGTGAGTGAGTAAAAGGGTGGTTGGTTGAGTGAGTGAGTGAAGGATGGTTGTATGAGTGAGTGAATGAAGGATGGTTGTGTGAGTGAGTGAGTGAAGGAGTGAGTGATGAGTGAGTGAATGAAGTGAGTGGTGTGTGAGTGAGTGAGTGAGTGAGTGAGTGAGTGGTATTATTTTACGGTTATCAGCCCGAGAACAAATATTTTCCTAGAATTCAGAACACCCCCCCCCCTCCTTCGTCCCCAGCCACCGACCCACATACCAATATAAATATATTACAGACCTAGAGCGACCTGCCTATTTAGCCATTATTTAGACCACAAAGTCAGATAAACTGAATGAACTTTGGTTTGCTGGTAGTCGGTTGTCTCTTGGTCCAGGTATATCATTATATTTGTACAGATCTAACTGATAACACACAACGGTGTGTGTGTGTGCGCGCGCGCGCGCGTGGGTGTGTGTGTGTGTGTGTGTGCGTGTATTATTGCTCATCTGAGCGAATGTTTAGCTTAGCATCGGTGCCGGTCACACGAAAGGACCGGCTACGTTAGGAAGTGGATTGATGGAGGGAGGGGGGGGTCGAAGTCTCCTACTGATGGATGAAACGTCCCGCAGACACGGGCAACACCAGGATTGGAACCCGCGACGTGGAGGCCGAAAGTCCGGTGTGCCGTCAACTCTACCGCCGGGGCCTCCCCGTTCCGCGGCCCATTGCTCACCTGATGATTCAGTGATAACATAGAGAGAGTGGATTGTTATTGTTATTACCCGCAATAATGTCGCCTTATCATTTATTCAATGTTATTTAGAGTCGAGATCGTCACGTAGATTGGCGTTTGTGATTTGATCACAAAAATATAAACGTAGCCAGTAGACCGGTCTGAAGCCGAGATACCTTCTTTATCATTCGATGTTAGGTAAATTGTCTTTTATTATATGTAAGTTATTGTTAACAGGAAAATAAGATTGGTATAAGATTACAGATAGGATGATGATGATAATGATAATAATAGATGTTGTTTATTTTTGTTGGAATTGTTTTTTTCTTCTTTAAAAATGGGGAGTCTTTTTTTAGGGGGGTGGCATTACCGCGATATGTCTCGCTTCGCGTGCGCATTTACACCCCCCCCCCCCCCCGCCCCGTCCACACAAATACAGATGGGTGCGGGTTTGGACAGATGTTGAAACATCCATCATCTCGGGAATCACGCATCAGATTTAAGCCTAATATTCAACCTAAACACAATAGTCATTATCAATATTGTTCATTGGTTCGTGGTATCACCATAGTTTATGTACTTGTGGGTTACATAGCTAAGTGAAGAGGATAGGCCACCATGGCTAGTCGTTATTTAGGTTTAATTTCTCGACAGTATCATCGACCACTGAAAGCCTGCTTGGTTAACAATGTGCCAATATGTCAGCAACAATTCTCAACAACTTCTGTAAACAAACTGAAAGAAAGTAAGCACGTTACTCTATTATCGCTCGCCTTTAAGTTTAAGGTCAAGACTAAACACGGTTGCCGTTGAATCGTTTAGTCCGGCCCACGTTTAGTACGAACCACTTTGAATACCCACCATAAGTGTTATATTAATTCATCTTGATTCATTTGGATTGATATTATTTTCCTTGTTTCGTGTGATTTGTAGATCCTCTATAAGTGGTATAAGCATGTTTACACAAAAAGCTGAGAAAAAGCTGACCCAGTCGTTTCAAACTCATGGTGTCAGCAAGTGCTTGGTAAATATATCAATATCAATTGCTTCACCAGCAGCGACACACACACACACACACACACACACACACACACACACACACACACACACGCAGGATTTCACTTTGATGTTATAACTAATATAAATAAACAAACTTGTCACACCAAACACACTTGATTGTAGACTCCCTTCAACTGGCTTAATTGTTATTAATTAATTGTTTCACAGCAAGTGGCAGATCAAGGTTTGCAATGTGAACAGTGATTTCTATATTATAGCTAATGATCTAAAGGTGCCGGTAGTTAACAGCGTCTGACTATCAAGTATTATCACATAAAGACAGGCATGTTTGTAAGATCCAAATAACAGTTTGGTGAAAATTAACTGTTATTTATTGAATAATAATGGATTAGTAGGCAGTGAAGTGATGATTTTATTCCAACTCTGGCTCTTATTGGGTTGAATCCTATAGTGTTGTGTGTCAAAGGTGGCCGAAAACATCTTTCCTTCAGCTGGTAGGATATTTGACGCGTGTATAAGTCGAGGTGCTTCTGAGAACTGCCTTTTCACTACCCAAAAAATTGACTTACACGCAAGTATATACACTAGATGATCTTCATTCAAGGTTACATTTATTAAACAATAGACCCTTTGCATGATGACGTCAAAAACCAAAACAAACCAGGTACGCTTTACTTCTGTGTACCGTTTAACTCTGCTTCGACACCGAAAAAGCCGGCACTGTTGAAAAATTGTATTCCAAAACTGAAAATCAGATTATAATTATATGCTAATCGTCCGTCATTGCTACTTTATAAAATGATAGTAAAGTGTGATATTCAACATTGTAAACCATAGTACAATAATATTCACTGCACATAACAAAGACTGTTAAAATGTAGTGTTCAAAGTAAATCACACTAAAATTATATTTAACGAAAAGAAGAAGAATACAGTCCGGTATATTGGTAAATTTAATTTATTATTTATGGATATAATATATGTGACATGCACACACCCATATATAGTCTACCACACACCCATATAGAGTCTACCTGTACTAATATTACAATTACACAGACAACACCCACATACACCGATATTACAAATACACAGACAACACCCACATACGTCAAAGATTAAGAACACTCCCAAACATATTGTGCAATATCAAAGTAATTCCCGCGTGAAAAAAACGCACCATGCCACAGTGGCTCCTCCATGTGAATAACAACAAGAACACAGGTATCTGACCCCTATAAACAAAGACTGATTATATTTAAGCTCTCTGCTATAAACTAAGTAAGTGTGAATAACTGTGTATAAAGTGTGAAGTTTGTGTTTAATAGACCTGTGTATATATGTGACATGCACACACCCATATAGAGTCTACCTGCATTCATATTACAAATACACAGACGACACCCACATACACTGATATTACAAATACTCGGACAACACCCACATACGTCAAAGATTAAAAACACTCCTAAACATACTGTGCAATATCAAAGTGATTCCCGCTTGAAAAAAGGCACCATGCCACAGTGGCTCCCCCATGTGAATAACAATGAGAACAGGTGGCCGATATGCGTCGGCGGCCGATACCTGTCTATCCCCAGTTGATCAACTGTGAGTACCCTCGTTGATCAGGACTGGACGACAAACAACACCTGTCCATTATGATCAACGTATATGATGACCTTTGACCACACACACATACACACACCCACATTTGTCCAAAATGTTATTTCACTTTATTGGCGCAACGATTTATGGCGCAATTTGAGCCGATTTTCGCCCCAAATTGCTTCGGCCAGGTAAGGTTATGGGCATGGGCGGCTAATGACTAGATGATACGCAGAGGTCAAGGTGATTGCGTCATGTTATAACCAAAGACTATTTATAACAAGACGTGTTACTTCGCGTTTTAACATGGTGCGCCATTTTGAATTCATGGAGCGCCAGAGCCCTAGCGACCGGAGGTAGATTGTCACGGGCAGCTCCCTTCGTTAATGGCACTGGTTCATTCTGTGCCTCTTTCGGCTGCAGTAACAGGAAAAGTATGCACAAATGAAAGCATTCCCGAAAGTAAATGAAAGCTAGTGTAAAAATTTGATATAATCTGGCTTTTTTTAGATAAAGGATATTTAAAAAATAAGCATAACAATTTGAAGGAGACACGCCCCTGCTTGACATGACCCAAGCAGTATAGGCCCAAGCAAGATCTATCTAGATCTATATTTGTTTCAGACAAAATCTTATTAAATTTTATTGAACAATATCAACCTATTAAGCACAATATGGGTATGTAAGATATACATAAGCCTACAGTTACATGTACTGGAGCCACTGAAGATGTTATGGGCGGGAGGTATATTTTACTTTGTTATTGTTAATAATATAATTGGACTTCAAAAATTGCATTACTATAATCAGATAATTTTCCCCTAATTACAGTAATTATAAATAGCTGAGTATTTACACGATCACCTGCATCCATATTTATTTTTAAACGTAAGCAGTTGGACTTATTGATATATGGACTTCTATTTATAATTTAAATGTTATGAAATTAATTATTAAATACCTCAACTAGTGGTAGAAAGATTCATTTTGTTATTTTTTTTCTTGACAGAAGTAAAAGATGGGTTATTAATTGTTGTTGGGCAGATATATGATGAGGAAAGATTTAAATTACTTGAATACTAATTCACTGAAACGGAATTCCTGAACCAGACAAGAGATAAACTAGAATGCCATTCCGACTATTTTTGATGTACCAAATCCACCGCATGCATCCACTGAACTCAAAGAGGAAGGTATTAACAGATAGGAGACCTATACAGGAGACAGGGCTAGTTGTGATGGTAATTAATATTTATAAATATTAAGGATGAAGATTGATATTATAAAATTACTTAAATAATGAAACCCATGAAATTTTGTAAGCCCATTTCATATCTTAATACAAAAAAAAATTATTACCAGCACCTGAATTAGTACCTGAATGTTCAGCTCATGTGCTTTAATTGGTATACTCCTTGGTCTTCATAACTTAAATGCATATCAAATCAAATTCTTTAACCAACTTGAAAAAATGGAAAACATGTGTTTACACATTGTGTATGCACTTGATTCAAGTCATTATTTTACAAGGTGTTGTTCTGTTTCAATCTTTGAAGTTCAGTGATGATGAGATACCATGTAAACAGGCCAATCTCTTGGATACAGATTTACTGGTGTTGGATGTGATAGATGATTTTGAGTTATCTGTTTAAACAGTTTAATTTTTGCTGTTGGTCGCCTATGTGAAAGTAGCAAAATAAAAGGCTGAAAATAGGTAATGGCTTTACAGTACGCATACCTCCCCACCCATTGACACGTATGCACAAAGTTATAAATGTTTATATTGGTACATGTATTCCTAGGTCCAAACAGAATATTACTGAATGGCCTACTTGAAAAGATGGAGGAAGGATCAAGCTGAAGTATTGACTTTTTCTGAAGCTAATAGCAGTGATAAGGATGAAGCCCAGTGTACTAGTAGGTGCTAGTGTTGCTCCTAGTGTACACGAGAAAGGTGATACTGACTCATCTTGTCATGTGGATGGTAGAGATGACAGCAATACACAGGATTCTAATAACGATAGTGGTGATTCAAATGATCAGGAATCAGACAACTTTGACAATGTGATATCTAGTTATGGATCTGAGAATTTGTCAGATGATGATGGTGAAGTGTTTGATATTGGAAAGGACTTTGCAGACTGGGAAGTAAGAAATGCATGTACAAGAACTGTTTTTCAAGAAGCGATTGGAATCCTTAGACGACACTGGCATCATGTTCCAAAAGATACTTGCAGTCTTTTGCATACACCTAGACATGTACAGTTAGAAGATACGTGTGGTGGCTAATATATTTATTTTGGACTGGAGTCGGTTATTATAGATGTTATTCATACGTTTGCAGCTATGGACATATTATGCACTTTTGTTATTTTGAGGAATATCTCTTTTATCAATTTGGCTATGTTAATAATAATTTCACCAAAATAATGTAAAATGTACTGAACAGATTAATCGAATTTGATTGGCAGAGTGCCATTGTGTTGGCATATAACTTGATTGTGAATTAGACTACTGTATGATGTATTGTACAAAATAGAATTGGTATACTTGTATGTTGTCATGTTCTAGATGAATATTCAATTCATTTTGTATTTTGAACAAGTCTTATTGCAGCTGTTTTTAATTATCATGGGTGTGTCATATTGTGCACCTGATTTAACCATAATGAAATTTCATCCAAAATAATTTGTGGCGGGTGTAATTGATGCATATATATATATATATATATATATATAGGTGTGTGTGTGCGTGTGCGTGCGTGTGTGTGTAATGAAACCTTACTGCACCAGTCCCTTACATTCCAATCAAACATGATGCTTGTATAGTAACAATATCAATACTATTTGTTGTATATATATTATTGTGTTTCTTGTGTGAATGTGTGTATAAATGAGAAATATATTATATAAGCATTTTGATATTGTCAATTGAATAAATATATTTACATCAACCATAATGAAAATTTCTGTTATCCAGTGTTGCAAATATTACGTTGATCCAATTTTCAAATACAAACAATTTCATAACATTGGTCCAACGTTGAAATCCTATCGTTGATCCAATGGTGTACATATTACATTGATCCAAAGTTGATCCAATGTTTAAAATATTACATTGACCCAACATTGAAATCCTAACGTTGATCCAATGTTGAAAATATTACGTCGATCCAATTTTCAAATTGGAGGACAACAATTAAACAATACATTAATTTACTTTCCTTGCATAAAACACTTCAAAGTGGGCACACGTCATATATATATATATATATATATATATACGAAAACGACCATTTGGCCAAAGGACCATTTTAGCTGTTTCTTCATTTCATTTGTGTGATATATATTTTCACCGTCCTGTACCCCCCATGGACCCAATTTAAAACAACAATATTAATATGATCACTGCATTGACCTAAAAGAAAACTAGACCGAACACGGCCGCCGATGTGATGGCAAACAGGTCCCAACTTCCGGTCGAGGAAAAAGGGAACGCACAATGCAAAATCAGGTTTATAAACGTAGTGAATTATTATTGTGTCGATGGTTGCATAAGCCATGGGCGTGGAAGTAATACAATATATTTTCATCGGTAAGTACAAGGAACACATTTAAAATAGCTGTTAAAGCGGGATTTTTTGGCGGGAAATTAAGCTTAACTTATATTTAGCCTGTTCGGCAACCCCCGGCCGATCACTGACGTTTGATGCCAATCATTGACCTAAAAGAAAACTAGACTGAACACGGCCGCCGATTTGATGGCAAACAGGTCCCAACTTCCGGTCGAGGAAATAGGAACGCAGACTGGAAAAATCAGGTTTATAAACGTGGTGAATTATTGTTGTATCGCTGGTTGCATAAGTTGTGTGCCTGGAAGTAATACAAACGGGATGTCTTTTCATCGGTAAGTATAAGGAACACATTAAAATAGCTGCTAAAGCGTTTTTTTGGCGGGAAATTAAGCTTAACTATTATTATGTTTAGCCTGTACGACAACCCCGGCCTATCTCTGGCGTTTGATCCCAATTAAACTAGATCTACCGACTTGAATAAAACGACTTTTACATATTTCATGGCATATAATTGGAGAGGAATAATACAGATTGTCTGCACATACAAAAGTATAATGAACGCATCACAATAAATGTCCGTATTCATAGGTTCAAAACTCGAAGCGCAGCCGCTTTAACGTTGCTTTTTGCCCCTACCGGAAGTCAGCGTTGTTTTTAGTCATGGTGGCTCATTCAAACATGATTGACTGCTCGGTCTAGTTTTCTTTTAGGTCAATGGATCACTGACTTGATTGAGACGATAAGGTTGCAACAGGATTAATTAGAGGTACCAATGATCATATATTATCCTTAAAAAAGAATGTTGTGTGACCTTCATGCGTATATAATTCGACTACTGCAAAATAATTTAATAATAAAAAGTAGATTTCGTGTTATTATACTCATTTATCGCCCGTGTACACACACTTATCATCATCCATAAATCAATGTGAATTCATGGGTAGTCAGGTCACCACCCTGGATCTCGTCCAGCGGCATCACGGATTTGTATTTGATTTTCATACTCATGGGGTTATTTGCGAAGGCAGAAGTAGGCTAAGAGTAAGAGGTGCTCCAATACTTGGACAGCTCTAGCCAAGACCAAGTGGTTAAATTTTTATATTTGTTGTAAAATTCCGTACAATACTTAAGAGTTAGGGTTTCTTGTGTCTGATGGCACCATCTAAATGTCATGTCCATATAGATATACTTATATAATATCGCTCGATTTTGGATTAGGCTGAAGGAACTCGACTAGTTTCCATCACAATCAAGCCACTTAGTTGATTGCCAATCTAACTGTTAGGGTTGTGGTAGTGATAACCGATCTATTCTTATTTATTCTATATGTGTATCGTTCAGAGGAAGAAACCAGTAACAAGAGGCAGTGATGCCTAGTTTTTAGGTGGTTATAATTTAATTAATTAGTAGAATGTTTATCGTCTCAAGGTACACATATTCCACCCAACATCAAATTCAACACCATCAAGGTTATTAAAGTTTTATTAAATTAACATCTAAATGGTGAGCTGATAATAAATGCATTCTTATTTTTAATACCATGTATCTCATTGATATACAGAGCCTGTTATGATGATCTAAATATCAGTTTTCATTAATATATACAAAATAAGGAAGTTCAATATAGGTATTATCACCAAACACGATATAAATGATCAAGAACCATAACATAATTGTTTATAAATTATCAATAAAAAGAAGGGGTCGAATCTGACACAAATATATCTGGCTTGTGGAATATCCACAAGCATGAACAGAATAATCACGCCAACATAATCAACATACAGAATGAATTAACTGACATCATATAACAACATACAACATAAATTATCAAAAATCATTTATCAACATTCAGAATAAATTAACAGAAATCATGTAACATACAGAATAAATTAATAGAAATTATGTAACAATAAATTATCATCAAACAATATTTTGAGATGATTGAAGCTTTCCAATTTTAAAATACACTATTTTTAAAAGCAATGCTATAAACGACCTACCGTATATACTCGCGCATAAGGCGATCCGGTAGATAAGTCGAGGCCAATTTTTGACCCTGTAATTCTTTCCTCGTGCATATGCTCACCGTATAAGTCGAGGTCAAGTATTAGCTTAAAATCCCTCAAAATCGGAAGCATTGTCATCATTCGCAAAAAAGATGGCTGGCTGATCTAATAAAATGGGCAGCACCTCTTAATGGTAACTGACAACATGTTTAAAGTTATGAAAGATGCAAACACGAGGCCTATTCAACCCAGCTCCATGCCAACACATATACAAAGTTACCGAGCAGTCTTTTGAATAAATAGCCACTATGTGTAAAAATTGGTGAAACTAATGTCAATATCTGTTGCAGGCCAGATAATCCAATTTTTGTGAAAGCTTTTTTTGTGGTAAGAAATCTCCCGATTGAGTTTAGTTACAGCCAGTTTGATGCATTCATATAGCTTGTCACAAGTGTGTTACACTTTGCTGCAAGTCCAGCAAACAAACCTCGTATTGAACATGTGTTCACAGATATTCCAGTGAAAAGTGTTTGGTATCAAAATGGTGTTTGTATTATCTGGTACACTTCCAAAATGGTGAATGTGAAACCCTGTTAACTTTAATGATGGCCATTGATGTTTTATGGCCACTTTTGTGCAAATGGTAGGCTAAATGCGGTGAGCGACCTCCAAAGGTAATGAAGTCATAGATGAAACTCCCTTCAGATATGCCCACGCCGAGATTTGAACTCAGGTGGTAGTAATCTGTGGTCGAACACGCTAACAACTAAACAACCGAGGCACCTGTCTGTTAGCATTAAAGGGTGTACTGGTAGTACTGCACATCAATAGTACAAGCTGTTATGCTACGAGCAAGTCTTGCAACTTTCATTTTCCATATTGATATAATGTGTAATTCATATGTTTTATCCATGGTGCGTGTCTAACACAAAGCTGTCTAAAAAATTATTAATGCACACATGACGCAACTTGCGTGCATAAAAGTCATTTTGGATGATATTTCTATTTCTCAGAGTATTTATTTTAATGGAAGATTCTTACCTCGTAAACCTTTATTGCGGCTTGGCTGCTGTATCCACTTTTTAAACTCGTTGTTGACAATATTTGTTTGCATTGAGTTCCATCGAAATCGTGCAACTGGAATATGCCACAATAAAGTGGGTATCCATCTATGTTTAAAATAAAACTGTGTTTACAATTAACAGTGTATTGTGCTAATGCTTAGTGTAAGTAAATGTAAACATACACATCATGCAATCAATTATGATTATCCTGATTTGTTTTATATTCGATCATATGCTGAACAAAGAGGATAGGCCATTAAACAGTTTTTCAGAATATTGCCAGTATCTGACAAAAAGTCTAATAAATAACACAACGGGTCCAGTATTGACCGTTTGCAAATTAAACTATTAAACTTTCGAGATCTGTTTGTTTAATTTAAAATTAAATTGTCCAAACGGACAATGGATGACAGATGCACAACCCACCCATTGTATGGTGGGCTGTGGGATACATTGCCCACATAAGTTATCAACATAAATAGCAATCATGGTTAGATCTATACAAACTTATAACAACCTATAATTTACCAAGGATGCAGTGACAACTTGACAGAGTATGAATGAGTAGTCCCTCAGTGTTATATGGAAAATTGGCTTAAATATTTTGTGAGTCTCGGGAATAAAAATTAATATTTGTTAGATGAAAGGTTTTGTGTATGAAAAGATCAAATACACGGCTAGAGGTGGTAGGAAATGATGAATTTCAGGTGACTGAGAGGATAGATGCGTGGTCACTGGGTGACAGAACAATATAAGATACGTACATGTAATGGTATCTGTCTGTGAAGTGATGCTGGACTGGTCTGGTGAGGAACAAATACATGTAGACCCTTCTATATCTATGGCAGGGATTTCTGGGCTTGTCTCTTTTTCTCTTATGAAGGTGGTTGTCTCTGCTGAATTATGCATAATATTGATGATAAACTATAAATCTATAAATATTCATTTATTCCATTCCCATTACAATGTATTGTTGTAAATTAAGTATGTAATGTACTGAAGATATTTTCGCATCAATTATCACTCTTATGTGAAGTTTCCAAAAATATAATAATAATAATAATAATAATAATAATGTCCTAAATGGTAGACTTTTTAACGTTGCAGACTACCCCCAAGAGGGAGACACAGATGGTCTGTAATTTAATGCTTCTCCATGAG
The DNA here is from genome assembly GCA_025642065.1 of Paralvinella palmiformis. Classification (NCBI taxonomy): domain Eukaryota; kingdom Metazoa; phylum Annelida; class Polychaeta; order Terebellida; family Alvinellidae; genus Paralvinella; species Paralvinella palmiformis. The sequence goes on along the minus strand of JAODUP010000111.1, from coordinate 282,825 downwards.
GACTAACTCTATATAAATTAAAATCTGGAAGATATGGCATATTCTAAAAAGAAATCTTGCCAGTTGCCTGAATGGACCATAATGCCATAACCGGGGATCAAACTTGCCACCTATACATACTATGACCATACGTAAGGAGTCCCAGACCTTACTCACCCAGCTACAGAGTCAGTATAATTTACCATGCATATTTCTTGATTTGTCTACTTGCATCAAGTGCACTCCAACTGTTGTCAAAGCCATGACTGCCAATGGACGCTGATAGGTTTCTTCATTGACTATTTCTGATGCCCCATGCGAGCATAAAAATAGTGACTTCAAGGCCAGCATAAATGGTAAACATACGTCCCCTCTGTGTTGTCGCATTAATATGTACATATTTTCATTGTTTAATCATGGTATTTAATGCATCGCACCCTATACAATGATGCACAGAGCTTATCGGGGAACAAGAATTTGTTTTGTATTAAAACACCAACATGCAGTTTGATACCTGGAACGCAATCCTTCGGTATCATACAAGACAGAAGGTGGTTTCCTTTCCCGGTTACGTACATGATTTCCATCTCCTGAAAAATTTCCTTTCTTCTTTTGATAGCTAATGTTGTGATCCTCTGTCCAGGTTGCTATCGTCAGTCGAGATGATTCCCTACCCGGTCTAGCGTTAAATAAAGTTAACCTGGCACATATTAGATCCGTGATCTCAACAAAATCTGGTTTGCTACATTGGGCTCCTTCACTTTCTGTTAAGACTTTTAACCTGTCTAGGGTGAAATCTCGCAACTTTTCAAGTGATTCTTCCTCAGGAAGTCTTTCTGGGAGACGTAACATTTCTTGGCGAGACTTGTTTATCAGATACATTGCATCTCCAAACACTGAAATTTGATTAAGACGCAGTATCTTTGTAAAGTGTTCCATCTCTTTTGTTGTTATGTCTCTACCATCCATTGTTAGCGATTCTCCACGGAGAATATCAGCAACCTTCAGAAGAAGGTAATACACAGTGTTGTTCGAGCCATACTTAACATTTCCATTATCAGCCGTTGTTGAGCTAATAATAGCACAACGAAGTATATTCCACGTGTCCCTTCTAAACATGTCCAACATGGTCACTATCAAATGCTTCTGAGAGTGTGTCTCAGAGCTAGTTGCAACGTTGTTAGCTTCACTCTGCTCTATGTTATGTTGCTGAAATGTTATGAAGAGATTTCCCATAATTCTCATATCAGACATGACAGTTTTTCTTACTTCGTCCGTTTTGTCAACTTTTGTTTTTCTTTCCGCCACAGGTGTCTTCCAATCAATCTGTTGTCTCTACAAAGTGTTCTAACTGGTCCTTTTTGAAAGCTCTGCAATATCTCTATAACAGCAGCATCTTCATTATTAGTGTGATTTGTATCATATATGGAGAAACACCGTTTATTGTTATACAAAAATACCGTATAAAACCTGGAAAAAAACTACGAATAAAGATTCATTCATTCATGCACACACACACACACACACAATATTATTCCGTTATACAATACAAATATATTGCATAATTTTGTAAATACGTAATATTATGAAATAATTATAACATGATTAAAATGAACACGAAATAACAACTAACATCATATATTATAACAATTACAACTCACCCCACGTGTTATATGAGGGAATTCAGAACCAAAATGGGTTGTTTTGGCACAAAACGTGGGCCTCATGGACCAACCTAAAACACAGGGCTACAGTGTAAATACACGGATACAATGGGAATTGGTATTGGATATTCTCGAAAGAATAACCCACACGAGTTTCGACCATTTTGAAAGCAAAAAACAAAAACAAAAAAAAAACAATCAACCGGATAAACAATGGATTATAAATGAAATAATCCTAGATAATCTAATAAATCACCAAGTAAGTTTTTAAATGAAACACACTTCCCCCAAAAGGATCCTTTTCGCTATGACGGTAAATGATCAATCAAACAGATGCGTGGAGGCACACTGACAAAAGGTCACAAGGAGCTGCTACTGCCCAGTCATGTATGGTTGGTTGGACAGTTAAATTTAAATGTGGAATGGGAAATACGGACCAAATGTAAGCCCATGACGTGTGTTCAGATGTATGGAGGTAGAGGTCTCAAAGATGTCTAAAGATGTTAATGTTCTGAGCCAGTGCCACTATATATGTATCCTAAAACATGCACACATGTATGCACATGCATGTACGTATGCACACACGCACACACATATACATACGCAAGCGTGTGTAAGTTAGTGCGACTTTTCTACAACTCGAATATTTTTCTGCTTCTGTTGCTCGGTGTATGTCTGCCTTGATCTGATATCTCATTTTCAAATAACCATTATAACTCGTTTCTGGTCATCGTGGCGGTAAATGTGGGTTGGTGGATCGGTATGGGATCCAGAACAAATATATTTATCATACTATCGCAGGATCCAATACAACTCTAATTATTATAGATCAGGAATATTTTCATCTGAAATACCACCTGAATAGTCATTCGGGTGAATTAGATGGGGCAGATAACCCATTACGATGCTTAACTGGCAACATGGTATACCATGATGCTCATGATCTGAAAATAGATAAAGACTTAACGGAACATAAACATAATTTCTTTGTCTTGTATTTAAGAATAAACTCGTAGTCGACGAAATTTTATGAACTTTAGATTAAAGTCATCAGAATTGAAAAAAAACCAAGTTCATTAAACCTGATTCCGACAACAAATTTGTTATATTCCATATTCATAAATTCATTTGTACCAACTGTTATCAAGCCTACACAAATTACACATAACAGTGCAAACTTAATTGAAATCTAAATATAATACCATGTAATATTCTGGTATAATAAGTAGAAATATTTCTGAACATTTTCCAGTTTTTTGCACAATTTCACACGAAATAACTAAATTAAAATCTTGAGAATCACTTACATTTGTACATAGAAAATTTGCACATGAAATCGTTTAGCGTATCTCTTCTGTTATTTAACAGGTGAACTGGCGATATCTAAATGACATGATTGTTATTGAGGCATTCAAGGATATTACAGATATATTAAATACTATACCTGATTTATATATCCCCCGTTGAAAGAGGTTAAAATTCGACAATAAAGGGGAAAAAACAACAAATTCCAAATAAATAGCTGCTAACTTTGGAGTTACTTTAACAATATAGGACCAAAATATACAAATGAAATACCTAAACTCACAAATAATTCCAGTTAGCATCTACATAACAACATATTAAAAATTCCATACTGTTTTGTATGACACCCACAGACCCCAATGAAATCTACGAAGTTCGAAAATTTTAAAAGCCCCATAAGACCGCAGGTCAGGATAACTTAATTACATAGTTCCTAAAATTCATTAATGAAAAGTTGCAACTCCTCAAAGTATACTTATCAATAAATCCATACAGATTTGGGGTCTTACCAGATTAATTACAAATTTTGAAAGTAATACCAGTATACAACGCTAAAGCCAAAGAAAACTTTTTTAACTATAGACCAATCTCATTGCTGCCTTCTGTCTCAAAAATACAAACGATAATACTTCTTTTTACGAAGTAATTTAGCTGTATTTTTAGATTATCAAAAACATTTGATACGATTGATCACAGGATTTTATTTAAAAAAGTTAGATTTGTATGGCATAAGAGGGCAGACTTTAGACTGGTTCTCCAGCTACCTATATAATAGAATACAATTTCTTCATTATATGGTAAGTAATTCGTATGTTGAAACCATTAAATGTGGTGTTCTATAGCATTCTGAGCTTTCACCATTGCTTTTCATTGTCTATGCTAATGACGTTGCCAGATGCTTAAACTTAACTAAGCCAATATTATTTGCAAATGATACAACAGTTTACATGTCTTCTAAACATTTAACTTATTTGTATACAACGATGAATAACGAACTACTAAATCTAACTGATTGGTTTAGAGCCGACAAACTTTCGCTTAATGTATCTAAAACAAGTTACATATTATCCATGTACAGCAACAAGACACCAACACAGATCTTCAACTATCTAAGAGTAACATTCAGAGAACCAAATGTACCAAATTCTTGGGATTGTATGTTGATGATAAATTAAAATGAGATGATCATATTACAACGATTATAAACAATAAATCAACATCGTTCTTTGCAATTAACAGTCCGGTGTCGAAGAAAGAGCCAGATCTTTCTTTCAGGATTTAAATCGCCTGGCAATTTGTACTCTCGTCAACTTTTAAACAATCATTCGGTACAACTATGCATGACAGGTTTTTTACACTGCATTGTAAAAAAACCCTGTAAGTAACCATAAAACCGTCATTCGTTATAGCTATAAGCCAATTCTACTAGTCTAAGTGGATGTCGTTCAACACAATTATGTGATACTGGTGTCTTTCACGTACGCTGATTTTTATTAACACACTACTTAATATTCGACACATTAATATTCACATGAATACTAGGAATATAGCAAAATAACGACATTTACCATTCTTCTGCACACAAAGTGAATAGTGTTCATCTGAACAGTTAATAGTCTAATTTAACGCTGTACCTGAGAATCCTATGACACAATACCAGCTTAAATGATTTGCTGTTGTTGCCCAGACGATTACACGCTTTCGACTGATGCTGATGAAACTGAATTCTTTGAACATTTTGTGCAGTGAGTTTGCATCCTGGCAGCATTGTTAGCTTGCTGATGACCACACGTTTTGCATATTTCTTATTTCCCTTATACATGACTAAAGGCTGGATATCAAATAATAATTTCAGTATTATTTCAAAATTTCCTATAATATAAGCCAGCATGCAGGTATGTATCAATGTGATCATTAGAAAGTGTAACACTGCCTCAAATACAATTCAGGCTGCCTTTATGTACTCGGGCAAAATGAAGTCACATTTGAACATTCTGATATGACAAGTCACATCTTAAGAACATCGCAATATATATGTGTCAACATTGGATAGAGGGCTATTCTCAGATTAGTAGATTATCTGCAGTATATACACGTAATAATTACCCACATGCCCGATATAGTTAAGTACAGTTAGTGAGGGTCCACTAGACTGGATATTTCATAATGTAGATTAGTCTGTTAACTCAATTACAGTCATGCTGTAGTAAATATAATTATAATTTTACTATTTTATAGCTGCCTGTTTTTTTTTAAATTGAGTTTTTTGACAAGTCTGTGTAAAAAAACATGTCTTTTACATGATTTTAATAACCATTAATTAACAGTGTTAATAATGTCTGTCTAAACAAAAAACTGCGAACACTGTTGCATGTTCGGCCCCGCCTAGGATAGGCAATGGCAAAAACGGAATGTGTGCCGTAACTTTCTGAAATTGCATGAGTAGCCGAAGCACTCGGGTCAAGGTCTAATTGTGTCCTGTCATGGGAGAAATATGGCACACCTAAATGTGTGAGGAGCTTTTTAATTAATGTGCATTTTGGTTAGTCAAAATAGTCAAGGATTGCAAACCAAGGTTGGGGGGGGGGAAAACATGGGTTTAGATTAACTACCGCAGTCAATGAGATAACACGTCTGAACCGCTTCGGTCATTTTATCACCAAAAACTACGTTGGACCATTTATGAAAAGTCGGCTTTCTGTGTCCCACAATTCAAAAGAGAAAAATTCTATGTTGGCTTCATTTATTCTAAACTGTACACTTGAATCTTAATGTGTACACCTGGTACACCTTAATGAGCCCGGTGCTTGTTTTTTGTTTGTTTATTAGTCGGGTGTTTAATAAACTGATCAAATGATTACTTGGTAGTTTTAGATGGCATATTAATAGTGCAAGATTTGGTGTTTCTCATTGGTACAGGGATATGTAGTAATTGCATGAAGTTCATTCAGCTGTAGGATTAATTTGTTCTTTAAGATTCACACCAGTTCCTAGTTGTACTATATATATATATATATATATGTGTGTGTGTGTGTGTGTGTGTGTGTGTGTGTGTGTGTGTGTGTGTGTGTATATTAAATAACCATATCTTTCAGTGCACCTTTTTTAGTTGTTCGTCTGAAGTGCATGATCCCTATATGAATATGAATGCCTTTAAATGAGTATTTATTTAGCATCGTGCATAATATATTATAATGTGTTACAGAGACGACTGGATTAAGTTCATGAGGTAATGCTTTTTTATTCATTTCTTTATTATCTCTGTGAATCTCTAGCTGATTAGGTAAACTTCAGTACAGACACTTTTTTAATGTAAACAATTAATGTAATATGCAGCATATAGTTGAATACCCGATAACATTTCATTTCTCTATTGTACGATTATAGACGAGCCAATTCTCCAGGACGAGACTGCTGCAATCATCCAGGTAAATATATTTCATTCGTGTATCCACACCACCTTGTCTCTCGCAGTGTTGTTGCTTCATCTATTCAAAACAGGGCAGAGCAGCATACCGTGTGCAAGCAAATAGAGATTTGCGCACAGACTAAACGAGCTTCTTAATAATGTTGTGTCATTGTGTAATTTTCTTCTGGTTGTAGAAATAAGTAAAAATTCACTTTCTGATGCACACCATGAGTCGGTCTTAAAATGTTTATCAGCCACACGTTATCTAACGGAGTGCGTCCTCGGTTCTTACTATTTTTTCATATCATAACATTGTCTAATACAAAACTTATTGCTGAATTCTTTTGTCCAGCAGACCCCCAGATCCTCGCGAAAAGCACCAGAAGCCGACTTCAACACTGACATCAGGATCCACTGATAATTCGGACCAGGTATGTTCCACCTGTTTAGGATAATGTGATCACCCCGATCCAGACAGGAGAGGCTTGTAGGACCGATGCTCATTAATTTTAAATTTAATATTTTACGTTTGCACATTATGTTCGGATAACAAAATGATAACTCTTTGAATGCATTACATCAATGTTTCCTTCATTCGGCGGAAGACCTCCTCACCTGGCCCATCTCGAGCCAGCACCACCCCAACATCAACACATCATTCGATATTGGCACCACACACCAGAGCTCAGTGAGTCTAATAAATGATTATAAAGCTGATTTCATAATTTTGAAATTTTACCTGTATCTAACTAATCATTGTTGATCTTGCAAACTTATTTCCAAAATATTATTATTCTTACCTGCAGCAGCCAACTATACCAGAACAATGGCAGGACACCATCTCCCCCACGGACCAAAAATGGATTGCCAGGTCACTGTTTAGGACCAGTGCCACTGGAAAATTAGAGCTCCGTACTCCACTCCAGTTGTGGTACTTTCCGCCACAGCATCCTGTAGTGTCGAACCAGTCGCCAAGCCCCGATCTTTATTTCGCCACCAAGGTTCTTTTGTGGATGCCCTACAGGCTGTGGCAGGGACGTCTAGTGTGTGGGAATTCGGCCTGCGAGGGTCACCAGCTGACCGGAGCTGGTACCTACAAGGGCGTGAGGAAGGTTCTCGACCTAGACAGGTACTACTATGTATTAACTGAGAACGTGGAGTGCGCCAAATGCCACAAGATATATATCGCTTGGAGTGATGTGGTGTTGAGACAGCTGGACCCTGGACATAGAAGCCAGTTTCCTATAATTCTGACTGCTAAGTAAACATTTGTTCCTTTTCAGATTATTATTTATCTGTGTACCAATAGATAAAAGGTTCTCCAAGAACATGTCCACGCATATTTCCCATTGATTGTTATCATGTGCAATAGTTGTTTCTTTATCATAACAGATACACATGCGACATCGCGTCATAAGGCTGACGAGGGAGCGTACCCTAGGGAACAGCCCTACTCGTCTGTGCAAACAACTACAAGAACAGCACAGCGAGCAGTGGCTTTCCCAGTCGGTACGTTTCCTCACTGAATGCCGGGGTTTCGGCAGCCATTTCAGTCACCAGGCTTTCCAGTCTCCACCACCTCCACCCACTCTCCCTACCTATAAATGGTTTCTGACCGTTTATGCTCAGGATATCATCACCAGGATAGAGGATATCAAAGCACAGATTACATCCATGTATGGATTAATCCTGAAACTGGACTCTAGCAAGAAGGTGAATACGATGTGAATCGCCATAAGATACGTTATGATTTAAGCGATCTCAGATTGTGTCGGTTCTGGTCGAGGAATGGTAATGTTCACTGATAATGAGTACATGATCAGTGGGTTGCCAATCACCACTCAGCACTCCTGAGATAGCCATAAAACTATAATTAAGAGTGACATACATCGTTATGGACATCAGGGATGCATGGTAAATTGACTATTAATTTACATTTGCAGATCACTAATAAGCTGTCTGGGACCGTAGCTGGGACAGCACTCTGGGCAACCTCGGTAGGGAATGAGCGGGGAGAAGTGCTCATGTGCGTCTTGACTGCACAAGAAGGGGCCGGCTTGGACGCTATTGCAATCGATCTGATGTCTAGGTATGCCACTGATGGTGTCCCAGCACCTGCAGTGATGTATGTAGATCGGGACTGCTGCTTCAGCTCAGGTTCTGGAAGCTGGAAGCGCCACTTTGCATAGTGGCCCGATCTACAGATACGCCTAGACATCTGGCACTTCATGAGGCGGTTTGCTGTCCGTTGCACAACCGACGCCCATCAGCTTTATGGAGTGTTCATGGACCGTCTCGCCGCTTGCATTTTTGAGTGGGATCCCGATGATGTTGCTGAGCTCCGTCACGCTAAAAAGAGCGAACTTCTTGCTGATGGTAGACCTGCTAACATCTCTGACAGCCAGGTTATCAGCAGAAGGGAGTTGGCACGTCATTGTGGGCGCATTACTTGGGGCACTGAGGTCAGCACTAGGCAGATTGAGCGACTCCTGCTTAACCTACTGTCACCAGTCAGTGAGGCTCCCGATATCGATGATATCGAGGCTTTGAGGACGCACCACAGGAAGACACACCCGACCACACCATTGGTAGCCTCATGGAGTCTGACCCGCTCGGGTTGACTAGTGCTCAGGAATCAAAACACCAGGAGGTCCCTGGTCACTTTTTTTTGTAATCGTTGTTATTTATGGTCATTCTGAACTTGAATGATATGTAAATAAGGAACATTATTTTTACTTTGTTTTCTTCTGAATTACACTCAAAAACATATTGATACAGAAATTAACAATACATTTTTTTTATTGAACCTCCTTGCTGTAAATATGGAAAATTATTTGTACTTTGTTTTGTTCTGCATTACACTCACCAAAATATTCATCGAATATTCACAGAAAATTATTCAGAAATTAACAATAACAAATTAATAATTTATTGTACATCCTTGCTGTAAATAAGGAAAATAATTTTTACTTTATTTTCTTCTGAATAGACCCATTGCATGATGACGTCAAAAACAAACCAGGCGCGCTTTGCATTGTGGGATTTATTGGGGGGTCCGCTGAGCGATAATACCGTGATAATCCCGCCATTTTAACCTTAAACGTCAATGTTCAGGACAGCCACGTGTATGTATAAATGGAGCTTCAATAATATTAGGACCAGGCCACCAGGAGGACACACCCCAGAAATGAGTTAAAATGTGCGAAAGGCGATACCCGACACAATGAATGCGAAAGTTGACAAACTGCGATGACTAATCACACGAAAGGTTGTATAGATTGATATGAGAAGACGGCAGCGACGACCGAGTTGTGGGAGAAAGCACTGTTTAGGAGACAGCAGTAACACATGAAAGAGAGAGAGAGCGATGGCCCATGCATGAAAAGTAGCAGACACAGCGCCAATGTAACTAGTGCGAGACCACCAAACCAAATAAATAAGTTAATAATAAGAAAAGGCCAAACAACAGAGCACTGATAGTAACTGTTACTGAGTATAAACTATAATAATACCAATGCAATCTTACCGAAGCAGGAGCCATTAAAGGCACTATACAATGAAACCTCAAATAAAATGTATGTAAAAACTGAATAAGTGGTTGAAACAATAATCATTACTTATCAGTGACAGCAACCCTGAACAGGTGTGTTTTCCATAACAGATTAAAACTATTCAAGAGACAATACGTTTAAAATATCCCCCAGCAACCTGTTCCACAAAGTGGAGGCTGCACGTGAAAGATTGTAGATAATATAATAATACACACCCAGAGAGTTATGACAGAAAATAGTAATTGATTAGGCTACGGTAGGCGCGATGTTTGCAATCAACTCAATTGATGCATATGAAGCACGGATGCGTAAGACATATTTCACATTTCGCCAAAGGTTGTCGTCGTCTACAAATAATATTGTTACTTGTATTAATACCAACACATGGTTGCGACATAACTATATGTGGCGGAAGTGGGATAATTCTTTATATATTTGTCAGAACTATTGAATGTTACATATTATATTGACATGTGGGTGTTTTACCTGAAATAAACTATCTATCTATCTATCTATCTATCTAAATCGCCATCTTTGATCTCTTTTAGAAGACTACTCAATGTGACGTATTTCCTCAGTATATCAGTTAATTAATGCTTTCAGCATTAACAAATTAGAGAAAAGTTAACTATGACGTTGATTCGTAACAGCGCCCTGTAACAACGCCACCTATGGGCTCATTTCCGCCACGATAATCTGTTGTTTATACTCTACCAGATATGGCCCGATTCGAATCGAATATAAAGTCATCCATGCAAAGAAATTCCGACTTATTTCTTGATTTTCTTTCAGAATTCCTATTTTCCCTTTTTCGCTGTAAAATTTAATCTGTTTAAACCTGACAACTTTAAACTTTGTACTTTGCTCGTGGCCCTGATTTTGTTCCATATATTACTGCGTCGTCTTAAGATTTTCCGGATGTCGTGCGGTTTATCAGCCGTCGATAGTCGATGTTTAATACACGATACTCGAATCTCGGCGTGGCCATATCTGAAGGGTGTTTCATCTTTGACTTCCCTTCATTACCTTTGGAGGTCGCTCGGACCATTTAGCCTACCACGCGCACAAAAGTGGCCGTAAAACATCAATCATCATCATCATCATCCAGCTGGAAGCTTATTTATCGCCGATTGAATTAATGACAACAGGGGGCAGATGGATTCGAACAAATATCCCCTCTTTTCTACCGCTGCACTACTGAGTGGCCATAATTAATGGCAATATTCGATAGACAATATGGAGGCGCAGCAGCAACAACAAAAACGAACGAACTAACTATAATTGGTACCGTTATGCCGAAGTTCGAATTAATTGCTTTCGAATTATGCGTGATAATAATGCGCGGCGAATGCCGAGAGGCGACGGCACAAAATGTGTTCGCGAATTGAAGTAAGTGCACTTCGTTGTAATTGCTCGACGACAAACTTGCACCCAGAAGAACAATGGAACCCTTCGAGTGCTGTTATGATAATGCCGCGGTAACGTTCATTGTCGACGAGATAATTCGATTTCGCCGACTTTCGTTTTATTAAGACTGGCCTCGCTGTGATTAGGGAGCCCCCGTGGTCTAGTTGGTAGCGCGTTCGACCACAGATCGCTACCATCTGAGTTCGAATTTCGGCGTGGGCGTATCTGAAGGATGTTTCATCTTCGACTGCGCCTCATTACCATTTAGCCTACCATGTGCACACCAGTGGCCGTAAAACATCAATCATCATCACTTCGCTGTGATTATGATAACGTTAAAGCTGTCTTAAGACGCTGACGGCCAGATACGGACGATATCGTCGTCATGGACTCGTTCTGGATAATGGAGGCGTGCTCGATCACCAATCGGGATCCGAGTGTAAACAAAGTTCCGGTGTTTTCGAGTTAATGGAATTTATTCGGATTGTGACAGTAACGAGTCCGAATTAAGAGAGTTGTGCGCCACAAATAGAAGTTTTTTGTGGTTGTGTTAGTTATTAATAATGCCCACAAAGAGAGTTATTGTTATTATGTGGGATGGGAAGTTTATAGTTCGACTGATGTTTGTTTGATCGTCTGCTCATTAATGATAAAAGCATAAAATAATAGTGTGCGTGCGCGCGTGCGTGCGTGCGTGCGTGCGTGCGTGCGTGCGTGCGTGCGTGCGTGCGTGCGTGCGTGCGCTCTTAGGCTAGTTTATCCAGTTTACACGAGCAGACGGTAATTATTAAGTCAGTTACTTCCTTATGTTGTATTAAGTAAATTTATTACTGTGCACCTTCGACGTAAACGTGTGCCAATTGGGTAAAACAAGACCCCCCCACACAAAAATTGTAATAAGTAATAATTGTTATTTTATTTACAGTAACTATTTATAAGTGAAATACGTCAGTTCCATTATAACATTTGTATTATCTTGTTATGACCGTGAATACAATTCGTGTAATAATATTATAGTAATGCAGTTCCGGAGTAAACCCCCAAGCGGAAGATTCTCAACCGTAACCCAATACTCCAAATATGAAGTGTTAAAAAATTATTTTTAAACAATGGCTCTTTGAATAGTTCTTCCCGTTGTGCCAAACAAACAAAAACAGGTCTCCCACGAAATGCAGTCGTTCAATTAAACGAAGATTGTCCTTTTGATGAAGGAATGCGCTCAATTCGCGCCGTGGCCGCTGAGGAAGCCAATTTGTGAACAAATACGCCGACAACGTCCCGTAAAACGTGACCCGGATGTTTTACCAACCCGACCACGTGTTGCCTATTATCGGGTGAAGAGACCCGCACAGCCTTTTCATCGCTTTCTACAGCCGTTATATAGGCGCCTTTTGGAAGCCGGATTAAACCAACCCATTTAGAACACGTCTTCGCTCCGCAGTAGACTATACACTGGAAGTAGTTCTGACAGAAACCGTCGATGAAATCTGCTTAAATACACTTCCGATGTCCCGTAAATAGGTTAATCTGATCGTTATCCGGATCCCGAATGTCAATGTCGGCGATTGGCATCGTTACGTTGTTACGAGATTTGTGATATCAGTCGTTCCAGGTGTTTATTAGATGTGATTACGAGACGGACGGGTGGGATCACGGTTCTCCAGCGCCTGAAGCAGCTGTATTAAATGATTTAGTGCTTCATATATATATATATATATATATATATATATATATATACGTTTGTTATTAAATTATTTTGTGGCGCCCTCTATCCAATAATGGTTGCGGGAACATTTCGGAATGTTTTATTTATCTCAATTAAGGGAAGAGATAATAATCTCAGGTGTCGCTGATCACTTTATCATATTAATATTTGATGATGATATCCTTGTATAGATAGTGTAGTGACTATCTGGGGCACCACAGGCTGATGAGTAGCCCAGACACAAATAGGTCATCGTATGCATGGATGTGTGCAGGTGTACGTTTGTGTGTGGTTAAATTCAACTATGTTTTGCTTTAATTATGTATAGATAAATGGAGGTATAGGTTTTAATGGATGTATAGGTTTTGGTGTTGAGTGCCACCATATATATGTACACACACACAAACACACACTCTCTCTCTGTGGATTGATGGATGGATGTTTTGGGGGATGGTATATTTGAGTGTGCCAGTCCGTCTGCCTATCCAGCTGTCTGTCTGGATTAATGTTTGGCTACGTATATGAGTTTATTGCTGAGAGTATATACGTTTGTTTGATTATGTATGTATGCAGGTAGGTAGGCGTGCACAATTATCCGTTTGGTCCGGTTTAACACAGGTCTCCAACACTTCGGTTCAAACCCTTATCCTGATTATGAGTTTGAAGGATGTTTAACCTTTTACCCCAAGTTATTGCAGGTTACTCGACCCATTTAATCTGCCGAGCGCACAAAACTGGAATTAAAACGGCAAAATTTATATTTGTCTGTCTGTTTATTTGTTGGTATGCTTGTATAGACGTTGTCTCATTATTCTGTTAGCTCACAAAATACGTGTGTGCCAACTCACTTTATTCCACGGGTATTGAGCTAACGTACACAAAATACAAAACCTACAATAAATGTTTATGAAACTGAACGAAATTAATTAGATCTATTGTAGCATGGTTATAATGTCACGATGACATTGGTGTGTGTATACACTCGCGCGGCCAAGTATGTATGTTGTGTGTGTGTGTTTTCGGTGGGTATATGTTTATCATGTATATATGGATGTATATATGTATGTTTATGTATGTGTATACGTATGTACATGTATGTATGTATGTATGCATGCATGTATGTATGTATGTTTCTTGCTTTCTTTGTTTTTATGTATGTAGTTATGTTTTATAAGTGTCCGTACAAATATTGGTGCGCCTTAATGTGTGCGTATATATGTTCATGCATATATATATATATATATATATATATATATATATACGTACACCAAAGCTATTTGTTTGTGTTTACCATGTCAGCACAGCTAACTCTTGCCAGTTACCAATACCTAGCTAGCCCGTTTTACGTAACCCCCGATCTCCGCCAGTCTGGCCCAGTTCCGAGGCATATCACTCTCACTGTATCAGGGCGGGTATAAAGAACCGAGAGGAACAGAACTCCGGCCCATCGTCAATAAGTAAGGCCTTCGACTTCTGGCAGACCGAACAGCACGACGACATGTCGTACGTCTTCCTGCCGAACGCCTGGGCGCACTTGAAGCAGCCCACTATGCAGGACAGTTCGGCCTTCTTCGGACTGCACTGGTCCCTCGGCGAAGTGGCGCCACCATCCTTCTGGAGGCCGATGGCGGCCGCCGACGTTTGCCGACAGGCGACGAACACCAGCAGGGCCGAAACGGCCACGACGAGCTGTACCCTTGAGCACCAAATCTGTTGGGAAAGAAAACGGAGGATGAATACGGGTACATGAACATCTAGATGTTTGGGCAACTCTCTCTCTCTCTCTCTCTCCCTCCCTCTCCCCCCCTCTCTCTCTTTCTCTCACAGATCACTACAACATGAGTTCGAATCTCGGCATGGGCATATTTGAAGAGTGTTTCATCATTGTCTTTGCTTCATTACATTTGGATTGGATTGTCGCCGCTAGACCATGGAGGCACCTTTTACGACTTTAATGGATGCTTAGATCGGTTCAAACAACCACTCAGTACATGGAAACACACTGTACACGGCGAGTTGGCAAGAAAGCAGATGCCTACACAAACGATGTTGCTGAGTGGATTGAAAATGGGAGACGAATAATTTCTTACTGTGATACGAAGGACAATTATGATATGCACGAGACTTTTCTGTGCTTTGTTGTCACGAACAGAAAGGGCACGAAACGAACTGAAACCAATGGTCTTCAGTAGAGCTTTCGAATCACGATGCCGATGTCTACCGTTGATACAGAAGTAACAAAAAGTGTAGATATTGGAGCACATCTTCATCGAGTGACCGAATAGAAGACATCGAGCACAGAACTAGGCGGAGGATATCTTTTCTTCAACAATGCCGCAGTTCAAAAGGTTTCGGATGTTTTGAAATTTATTTCTGCTCGACCGAAAACGATTTGTTTACTGCCATTGAAGATGACCAACTGTTGAGCACCAACCGATTTAAAGCTCGATTGTACGAGCATCAAGGAAGAAACGATGCCAAACCGTCGGTGGGATACATACGAGCCACCCGACCTTTGCTTATGATGAAGAATGGCCGATTCTGAAGATAACTAGATGACGTCTGACAATTTGAATTCCACGAGGAAAACCGAATGGGCGGTTGTGAATGAGTCGCTCTACCCGATGGCCATGTTTGACCATGAGCATATTTAACCATGAGCATGTTTGACCATAAGAGTGTTTAACCATGATAATGTTTAACCATGAGAATATGTAAGCGTGAGAATGTTTAACCATGATAATATTTGACCATGAGAATGTTTAAATATGAGAAGGTTTAAATATGAGAATATTTAAATATAGGAGTGTTTAACCATGAGAATGTTTGACCATGAGAATGTTTGACCATGAGAATGTTCAAATATGAGAATGTTTAACCATGGGAATGTTTAACCACGAGAATGTTTAACCATGAGCATGTTTAAATATGATAATATTAAGACGATTAAGCTCGAGTTAGTTCGATTTAAAAGACGAAAATCTTACTCGTTGACACACCAACCTCGTATGTAGAATAACACCCGCAGCTGACACGGTATGACACTTGAAACTCTAATTGGATAATGTGCAATACCGTTTTCGTTAAGATGACGGCACAGCAAACCGTTCTTCATATACCCGTGTTTTTTTTTAATTCTCCGCGGGAATGTTAGGATGGGCATGCTCAACAGTGTACAGAAGTTATATGTAAAAATTTACTGAATGATCCTGCGCTTTTTTAATGTTTATTTACATATTGTGTAGGCCGTGGATCATACCCATCTTAAAGATGCCTACGGAGACTGACTAAATCGTTACTCCTACAAACTTACTAATTCAACTTTTGATTATAGGAAAAGAAGAGTCAGGTTAACATGGATATCTTATCTGTACCGATTAACTTTTTTTTAAACACCTCGAGTATAAAAACAGATAGTGACAAACGCCTGGATGGCTTTACTGAAAGGAAATGTGCACTCGAGGAGGTGTATATTATACTCTTTGGTAATGTTTGAAGAAAACAAATACTCCAAGAGTGTCATCGGGGCATTTCTGAACATTTTACCTTCCAGTCAGGGCTAAAGGCAACACTTGTCTTGTTTTGCGCCATGCCGTTCCTGGCTTCGACCGATACAGTATGGCGCCATTGTCAACTTGAAGGAAACACGCCCATTTCCGGGTACTGATTTATGGCTGAGTCGGTATGGGAGAATGTGAAAGATCGGTAGCTGGTTAATGGATGTGAACCGAGCACTTCCCGTTTTTGAGTGCAGCACCATCACCGCGGGGCATCACAAGCCCGTTATTATGGCACCGTTTTATTAATGACTTAGTTGGGAATGAAAGAATGACAGCGTCGCAAGAAGGATTATCTCCAACATGGCATCACTAACGGGGTGATTATTAACACGGGGTCACTAACTGGGGGAACCATTAACATGGGATCACTAATGAGGGGTTTACTAATAGGGGGTCACTAAGAGGGAGAGGGGGGGTCACTATTAGGGTGTCACTCGCAGCTAATAACCAACAGATGTATCCTAATAGATAGTCACTAGTAGATGGTCATCAACATCTGGTAAGTAACGTATGGTCATAAGCAGATGTCACTAGCAGAGGATCACCAACAGATGGCCACTAAAAGATTATCACTAACAGATAGCCACTAGTAGATAGCCAATAACACATGGTAACTAACAGGTGGTCACAAGCAGATGGTCACTAGCAGAGGATCACCAAGAGATGGTCACTAACAGATGAAACAAGATACATCATTGAAGTTTTTGATGTCATTATATATTAAATCTTTAACAAGAATAATTTAGGGCACGGACGAACACACATATATACTCGTATATACTTACTACCACTCCAATTTAATTTATATATATATATATATATATATGATGTACGTGCGCAACTCCTAAACAAAAACGCACGCACCCCTCTATACACACATACTCATTTACACTCGTACGTATAAAAGCTCACATACACCGCCCACATTCACAAACACAAAGACGTATATAGCTTATGAATGTATCAATATATTCGACGCGAGTTACACGACCATCGCATTAGCCGGTTTTTATAGACAATAACGATGGCTCTTTTGATATGATCCCTAACTGTGATATATGATAAGCAGGGTTATAGCCCGTGTCAGATTGAGAAGGTATCATAATACCTTGTCAGGTGTTAAAGGGAATGTATCACAATAGATCAGTAACATCGTTAACTGGAAGCCTTTTCCGCCATCAATGTCTGGGGCCTCTCGCGGTACAGTCGGTAGTGCACGGCATCGCAAACATTTAGGTCGTGGTATCGAATCCCCGTATTAGTCTCAAGTACAAAAGGGGGGCGAGCACGTTATTTCTCTTCTCTAAGGAGTAGTATACCTGTTCCAAGTGAGTTCAGCTTCGAGGCAAGCCAAAACTCACTCATTTAATTGCTCACCATCTCACTTACTCCTATATAGGCTATGAGTACTGAGATAGCTGGAGTTTGTAGATCCTCAACTGGACTTTGGAAATCGTTGGTAAAATATGTCAATCAACAGATGACAATTAGAGTAAGCAATAAATAACATTATAAATGTATCGGGTACTGCGATCAAACTTGCAGTACACAAAGTTCATACCAAAGAGCTCGCAACGAAAATATTACGGGAATTTCTACAACTTTTCGCTAAAAGCGTTTGATTCTCTCTGTGTTCGGTGAAGCTCACTGATTATATACAAAATATGTGTTTATATTGTATTGGTTCTCTGTAATATATAGAATTACATGTACAAGAATCTAGGCTTTCACTCATCAAATGGCCGCCAATCGATCAAAATAAATATTAGAATGCCAGGGGAGAATCTCTTGTCTATTGCAGCGCTAAAGAGCACTAAAATGTTTTACAATAACACGCTAGGGAAAACAAGCAAACTGTATATTGGATATGACAAAAATATTTGTTTACATAGGTAACTCGCAAACTTCTGTACATGTCCTGTGGTCGCATTAATAATAATAACGATAACAACAACAACAATTATTATAATAATAATAATAATAAGTTATAAATAATATTTGCTTTTAGTAAGACATAGATGTTCAGGTAGATAGCGGAAGCTGTGGAGTGTAAAAGGGCACAAAGGGACAGGAAAAAATAAACTTTAGTGACACATCGTCTAGAATTTGACTTGCATCCGACGACAAAGACATGCAGAAAAAAATGAAATGAAAATAGTACTTTTACTATTACTACTACTGCTGCTACTCTTACTACTACAACAACTACTTCTAATGCTGTTGCTGCTACTACTACTACTACTATCATTACTACTACTACTACTACTACTACTTATACTATCATTACTACCACTACAGCTACTATTACTACTACTACTACTTCTTCTAATACTACTAATAACAATACTAGTTATTAATAATGACGATAGTCATGATGGTAATAACGATGATGATGATCCTATCATCCTCATCATCTTCATCGTCATCATCTATATTTACATCGGAATACTTATCTGGCCTATAATTGTAATAGTAAATAAATTATTCGTGATACACAAACTCTACTTATATAATCACGGCATTCTCTACTTTACCGTAGTTGTCATAGCGGAAGCTATGCACATAAATATACACGACTATGGCAATATATCCTCGGAACATCCCCAAATAGCCACAGGTGTGGGTTGAGCTGGAAGGGCCCTGTAATTAACATGATCGCTGCATTACAGTATTGGTCTGATTTCACATTTTGACCCCCCAACTGCGGATTATATGCCAGGATACTAGCCACAACATTTATCAGACAAACTAGGTTTAGTATCATGTACTAACTTCGATCTCTCTTTCATTTCACCTCATCCTCGTTAATCTTGTACAGGCATCAGAATATAACTTCTTTTCAGCCCGGTATTATCACTGCGATGACTGGGGGAGGGGGTGGGTGTACAGACATGACGAATTCCAAACATCTAAACGTATTATTTATTATATTTTTTTTTTTAACTTAAATCTTTATTTTAGCTTCATTCTGGAAATTTTTAATGCCTGGATAAGCCACAAATAATCACGAAAGAGAACGCATCCTGAAACTAAAAACTGTAAACATCTTCACCAAAACCCACGAATGTAGGTCTTTCTGTTATTTATTTTCGTTATCCAAAGTAACTATTGTTTATCAGACTTCAGTGATGTGTCCCACAATGGAAGGCAAATTGAATGCCTCGTTATCACCTCGAGAAAGACATTAAATAATTGACGAGGTTTCAGACTCTCAAGGTCCTCTTTATTCTTGCTCTTGTCAATGTCTAGAATGCGTTAGATGAAGGGAACAAACACCATCTATAGATTTACATGGAATTTAAAAATAAATACGAAATCGTGACACAGAGAACAAAAGTCCCCCAAATAAATGAATACTACACTTGTATTTTCTTCAGACCTCTTAGGAGAAATGCTATATGGCGAATGAATGACCGTTACGTCATGTGCCCCCAAAACGATCATTCTCTTCTTTAAAAAAAAGAGTGTACATATCTCATTCACAGTATACGCACACACTGGTCATTCTCATTTTCCACAAGAAATAGGTCATGTTAGTGATCCGCCGGTAACAATCAGAGCTGAAATTGATATGGGACCAAACCAGATGTTGGAACAAGGTTTACATTTTGTCATATTCCTCATAAGTCGACGCTAAACAACAAACACTTAGTTGCTGTTGACATACCAAGGGATGGAAAAATCGTTCACGAAGTGTCACATGATGTCACGAGGAATCCTCTACTCCTGTGTTAAATAATGGACTAAATACGGCCCGGGAAAGACCATTATAGACTAATATCTATCTGAAATTGATATATTTATCATGTAAGTGTCACTATAATGAATTTAATTTTCCCTTATGTATATATATATATATATATATATATATATATATATATATATACTTAAACGCTATCGTTTAGTACTTGTTACCATATACCATCGATCAAATCGCTATTACTAAGAAACAAGTTTAGATGCAATGGGCGGTTTAATACGTCCCCTTAGCCATTGTTTCAGCGAATAATGGATTGTCAAGGTCCCTTATTCGAGACGTTCCGAAATAGCCCGTAAACTTTAGTGATATTACAACGGTCGTGTTTGGGACAGACGTTCCCATATTTACATCGTTCATTAATGGGGATACTCCATTCGTGGCCAATTTTACATACCATTTCCATCCTCAAAACACAGTAGGACAAATGTTGTCATGGCGGATTAAACACCCTTAATGCAAATAAATAAACAAAACAACAGCAAAACGATTTAAATTGCGTAATTAATGTTTATATACTTATAAATGTATCTTTGGTGAGAAAATTGTAAGAAATCGTGGCAAATCGAAAGAGTAACACTCCTAAAAAGGTAACACTGTTTGTGTCCATTTCATCCACTCAATAACACAATGCAGATTTGTAAATAGAATAAAAGCCTGTAGGCATACAAAGACAACAGATGATACCATTTCACAGAAGGCCAAAGAAAAGCATTTCATTATTTATGATTGAATGACATATTACATAATTAATAGTTGATTTAAGCCAAATTTATTGATGGTCAAAAATAAATTGGTTTCTCGTGTTTTTTCTCCTCTGCCTGTAACGTCTAAGATGCACCGAGAGGCTATCATATGGGAGGCACTAAAGCTGCAATCATCCATCGAGCAGGTGAAAGCCTCCGGAGCAGTGGTCAGCTTGGGGTAAAACCTAAGTAATTAGCCGGGATTACTTATGTTATCCAGACATGTCGGAGCTAGTGATCCCGGTCTCCCATTTCCGGTAACAGCCAGGCCGAGGCGCCTTTCAGCGTAATTAGCAACGGCGACATGGATGGAAAGACCATCCGATTTGACGTCGAAGAAACCTGATAAAAGGCATTGATAACATCGTACTCGATTCAATGCGTCCCACTTTTTCGTCGTCCTTCGTCCCTGGGATGTCCCGATTCTTGGACGGATTCTAACCGAAACACAACGACAATACCCGAACGTCGACGACGACAGAATAAAGACTCGCGTGGAACAATCGGAGCGTTCTTCCTCGTCGGTGACGCCACGGATTCTGCCTGAATCGTTTAAGCAATGTCTTCAGTTCTCCGACAAATGACGACAGACCGATGTAATTCGTTTGTCCAGAATCAAACATCCTCTAGTCGGTTATTTCTTATCCTTTCTGAAAATTGTAGATTCAGCGGCTTATTTCCCCCCCCCCTTTTGATTCCATAACTCTATAGCGATAATTATCGGCCTTCTACGTCCATTAATTAGCATTGGAAAAACTCCGTACATTAAGCGTTATGCCGTTTATTAAGGGCAATTTCGCCACAATATTGAAACAACGTGACATTTAAAAGCTTCCCCATCGTTGCGGCTGCGTGGACCGAACAAAACTGCCGAATTATTGCAGTGACTATTACTGATGAGCTTCGTTATTGATTCGAGCAAAAAGATCGCTTATTTACAAAAATGTTTAATTGGAGAATTGCGCACTAAGTCGCGGCAGTTCGGGGTTCGAATCCCAATCGGAGCTGTCTTCGGTGGATGTTTTTCCGAGGCCATATATAATACGTTCGAAAGGACCGAGGCTGAACATACTCACAAACTCACTCACTCACTCACTCATACGTGAGTTTTCGAATGGATTATGCGAAGGGTGACAAAACCCACCAACAAAAGAATTTCAGATCCGGTTTAATGGCGCTATGCTACTACCGGCTTTGGTCGAGTGGCGCTGGCCAGCGGGTTGAGGCGAGAGAAAAATCGGCTTAGTCGAAGGCAGACTTAATATTTAAATCATTCCGCGACGAAGCAATCGTATTTGACGGAGCATGATGCAGTGAAAATCCAATTGAATGGTCTTTCTTTCCCTAATGACGGACTTGAGAGCTCACGGTCGAGAGCGAGTTTACGACCTCCTACCGAATCGTGATTGGCATAGCCGAAAAGAAGGGAAATACTAATTTCTGTTACGTTGTTATAGATCGGTATTTAGAACGACGATAAGGCGTTAATGTTTAGCCGCCTCGAGCTTGGGATGATGATGATGATTATGATGATGCTGATGATGATAGAGGGCCAACTTCTCGTCCACGTTTGATGCATCGACACCGAGGGTCTAGCCGGGGGGGGGTGGTAGGCGGGCTAATTATTGTCAAGGATAAATAAACAGAGCAAATACTGACTGAGGTGTCATATCTCCGAATGAAATATGTACTTAGACACGATACTTAGACACACACACACACACACACACACACACACACACACACACACGTTCTCTTTCTCTCTCTATCTCTCTCCTTTTCTCTCTCTCTCTCTATATATATATATATATATATATATATATATATATATATATATAACCCTCTATCTACCTGTCTATCTTTATATCTCTCAAATGATGCACGAATTAATAAACAATTTAGCTTACTATATGGAGAATGTACGCACAAAAACCCACACTGACACTCATACACATGCACACACGCGCGCACATAAATATTTCAAATGTTTTTATCAAAATTAGGAGAGGCCAGCAACCTCTAGAGACCGCACACAAAAACTCTGGATTGGGAAATTGTTCTTTGTTTATTGTTGTGAGGAAACCGCGATACAGGAATTAGACGACGGTATTGCTTTGGAAAATATGACTCTATGACACATATATGGGATAGAACGATGATATGGTATTTTTTTAAACAATCCTTTAAATAATACAAGAGTCAATGAGACTCGCCCATTTAGGAAATATACGGAATTCTTGCTATATCTGAACCTATATCTGAACCTTGGATATCTTTTCGCAAATCGACACAAATCCATACATTTGCGCATAGCCATGGTTGCCCAGGTGTATTAAAAGCTTCCTCAATATGGGGGCCTCCGTGGTCTAACGGTAGCGTGTCGGATCACAGATCACCACCACCCGTGTTCGAATCTCGGCGTGGGCATATCTGAAGGGTGTTTCATCTTTGACTTCGCTTCATTACCTTTGGAGGTCGCTCGGCCCATTTAGCCTACCATGCGCACAAAAGTGGCCGCAAAACATCAATCAATCATCATCATCATCATACATGAATCTGCAGAACTATAATGCTGCCATTATTTTGCGCCAGAAGAAGATTGACGCCTATATAAATAAACCAACCATTATTATTATTATTATTATTATTATTATTATTATTATTATTATTATTATTATTATTATAGTTATTGTTTCCTTTATTTTATAGCCGGGTATGAGACGCCACCAGCCAGCTACACGCCACATGGATCGGACTTAACCCGGACTACCTCCATAACTGGTCGCTACATTAACCCGGCCCATTCTACCACCCACTCGATCCAGAAGCGAGAAAATGTGAGAAATCAGATCATATCTCGGTCTCGTCGTCTCCATGGAAACTCGAAGCGCCTCTCCCGTCGAGACAGTAAACGTGAGTGATGGCTTCGACGCTCTGACACGCAATAACTCGCCGTCAAAATCCCAACGCGGGAAGAACGCATCCGGTTTTGATTAATGGCCAAGGGAAATGGGCAATTTCGGGTAGATAGACAACATACGGAAAAATCGTCGCGCCCCAGACGATGAAGCCAGCCAGATTCATGGCACTCGTCTGCACCGGGTCACGACCTCGTTGTTGCTCGTTCGTGTTCATCGTCTGCTCGCCGATCCTGTATTTATCTTTTTTTTAAATAAATATTAGGTTGTTCAAATAATGTCATCCCCTGAAAACCCGTCTTGGATATGACATCTATGTCGTTATCTTGTAGCGAAATATTGGATATGTCGTCCTCAAAAATTGTCATTGGTCTGACAGACTAATTGGCTTCATTCGAATGAAGAGCATAATATCCATACTCGTTATTTTCCCGCTTTTTATAATTATTTATTTATTTATATCGCGCATAATCCTGTTTTTTATTCTGTCCAATCAGCGGCATTACTTCAGATCTTAGCGGAATGTGAATTATTATACACGAAATTTAAAACTGTTGTTGCTAAATACTTTCCGATGACAAACAGCTCTTTCCTGGCAACTTTATTTTGAATGAAAGGCTCTACAAAGATTAATGGGAATAAGGTAAACATCCGGGGTTTTTTAATTATTTTTATTTAGAACTCATTTGAAGAAACGCTTGTCACGTTTTGTCCAATATACAGCGTATTTTAATGACTCCTTCCAGCAAAGAAGCTTTATTAAATTATTATTAGTATTATTGTTGTTGTTGTTGTTGTTGCAAAGAAGCTTTATTACTATTATTATTATTATTATTATTATTATTATTAATGTCACCTATCTGATGGCATGGGGAAGCAACAAAGCCAAATTAACTGACAGATAATAATTGATAGATCTATCTTTGCCACGAAGGATAAGTTTATAATTCATCCTATTAGCAACACTTTCATGACATAACTGGATGTTATTTATTGTTAAACAGAGTTTCGAGATTCGGCATCTTGCCAATTACGACAAGAAATAGTTTAATATTCATAAACAAAAATAACAAATTCGGTATGGAATCCCACATGGACAGAAAGTGTCTCATTTTCGGGCCAAGAAACATCGGCATGTGTCGTGCGGGGATCCAGATATGACGCTTTGCATCCGTCAGCAGTGACCCGAATCTAATTACACCTGAGCGACATCTGCGTGATGGCCCGAGTGACATCTGTAATCAAGAAGACCTTTCGAGGATAATAAGGATATGACCTGTGTCTAGACTACAGCAACCAATCATGTTTAGGATCATGTTGTCCAGTGTTACTCTTGAAACGGTCCCTAAATTACGCACGCACACACACGCGCGCGCGCACACACACACACACGCATTTATATATATATATATATATATATAAACATATATAAAAATATACACATGCATACATACATACGCATACATACATACATACATACATATGCACTCATGTACATAGACATATACATATATACACAAATACATACATAGATGGGTGTGTATAAACAATCATACACAAATGTATACATACGTTTATACATGCCTTCCTAGTTACACACATACATACATACATACATAAGAGCTATATCTGAATGATCTTCCATTTTTACTACGCTTCATCACAGTTTTAATAAATTAAGTATATCGAATGGCTGACATGAGTCTTATTTTCTATAAAGAATTGTATAATTCAGAGTAAGTGAAACGAATCCTAATGTTCAAGTTTGACACTGTTACATCTATAACATACGCAATTATATATATATATATATATATATATATATATATATATATATATATATATATATAGAGAGAGAGAGAGAGAGAGAGAGAGAGAGAGAGAGAGAGAATGATTACCGTATATAGTTGTGTATAAGTCTATGTCGTATATAAGACGGAGTCAGTGTATCAGTCAATATCGCGTGAAACTGGCTAACTTAAATATAAGACGAGGCAGAATTTAAAACGTTTAAAAGATGTTATTTTCAGAAAACCTGCGCTTTCTTTTTAACCTCGCATGTTGAAATTAGCAAGAACGTCGAATTAGTGGTAGGGTAGAACTGATTTCACAGTCAAAGACATCAGCGATATTTATACATAAACTAACTATGAAGACAGCTAATCATGCTCGAATTTGTTAATTATTGCTGGTACTCACAGCTTTATGTTGTTTAAAACATTTTGAATTAAACAAATTAAAATACAAAACTGTGGCTGATAATTGTGGATTAAATTGAACTGTTTAATAGAAACATGAGTAGATCAAAATTAAAGATAAAAACAAATTATATCTATTATCGCTCATCGACACCCGATGGGTTTTTTTCTGGCTGACCCGTGTATAAGAAGAGATGGGAAAAGTAGGGATTTTTTCAAGAATTAAAACCTCGTCTCACACACACACAGAGACACACACACAGACACACACACACATACACACACACACACACACACACACACATATATATATATATATATATATATATATATATATATATATATACGGTACTTTGACTGATATTCCGGACTGGGATTTTTCGGTCTAGGATCCCTCGAGCAGCCCTTTTCTCGTGGTTGAATGTTTCGACCAGATCGGATAACGAATAATACCGTTGAATTGAATATGCTTCTGACCATTTTAACAAGCACCAAACATCAGGCCTATAATTTTCAGTCTGCGCCATTAGATGCTAGCGTACTCCTGACATCATCAGGATCAGCTGAAGTAGAGAATGGAAGAATGTATTCAGCCTCGTTGTTGGCGCCTCAGGCCAGGGATTGGGCGCCATGGATTGCCGACACTGTTTTACATCAACAACAGTGAGAGTGTTCTTTTGCAAGAAGTGTGTTCTCAAACTCTTTGGTTGTCTTCATCAAAGCAGAACGGTGGCTTCGCGACAGACAGCACACCAATAGATTTCAACCTTAGACTTTGCTACTGACTTCACTTTGCTATACCAACATCTTGATCTTGCCACCACATTTTGTACTTATAACTTCCAGGTATACTTTAGGTTTAAGCTGAGTATTATGACATTTGGCGACCTCCAAATGTAATTAAGTGGCTTTCTTTGGTCTCCCTCAGGCGAACACAGATGTGGCAGGAAGCCTGTTATTTTCTGGTGAAGTGAGAAAACATTCACCTTTGAGGTGGTCATTTGAAGTTGTTTCCAAAATAATTAAAGTACGTCTCACTCATCCGAAAAGACATCAAATCAATTAAATAAATCCATATTCAATTAAACCGCATAAACTATGAAATAAAACCTTCAGGTTAAGGTTCCGAAATATCAAAGTAGGCCTACAACCCATTGAAAAACGGATCTGGCAGAAATATCCTACCCTCGAAAAAGAAGTGTCCGAAATATCCTACGCCGAAACATTCGGGTCTGAAACATCCAAGTTTGAAACGTCCGCCCAGCCTGAAAATCAGATACTTATTATTGTAATTTTGTCTCAATAAGTCAATGCTCAATTATTCTGATTTGATAACCACTTGACTTACTGAAGACGGTCGGGCTTTGTATGTTTTTGTCGGTAACCGCCATTATCGCTCTTTACGACGTTTTTAAAGGATTTAAATTTTTATTTATAACTTTTGTTTACCCTTTCTACTTGTTTTGGTGCCCTTCAAATTGGTACCATTGCCCATAAACCGGTTTTTATGCCATTGTGCACGGGTATTCGACAACAAATAACACCCAAACCATAAACTGAGTCAAAACTAGTGCGACATCTGGTGGCAGTCCTGAAAATTACGATTGTGGGCCGCAATCAGCTGAC
>JAODUP010000111.1:232500-250000 GCA_025642065.1 Paralvinella palmiformis | reverse complement strand
CATGATATGTAAAAGTTTTGGGTTTTCTTACTAAGCAATGTTAACATAGTTTATATAATTATATTTACAAACAATACCCGAGTTTGTTGTTTCTAATATATTTTATCAACTAGCTTAATGGTTCTTTTGTTCAAATTAAGTAGGTACATTAATATTGTTCCGGAAGTGTTGCATCAATCTTCAAGTGCATCCATTGACCTAAAAGAAAACTAGACCGAGCACTCAGTGATGTTTGAATGGGCCGCCATGACCAAACAACGCTGACTTCCGGTAGTGGCAAAAAGCAACATTGAAGCGGCTGCGCTTCGAGTCTTGAACCTACAAATACGGACATTTATTGTGATGTGTGCATTATAATTTTGTGTGTGCAGACAATCTCTATTATTCCAGACCTATTATATGCCATAAAATATGTAAATATCGTTTTATGTAAGTCCGTAGATCTAGTTTAACCGCCAGAGACAGAAGGGGTGTTGTCGAATAGGCTAAATATAATCATAGTTAAGCTTAATTACCCCCCCCCCCCCCCCCTAAAAAAATAGAATTAATATACAATATATTTATAATATTATGTAGCTATTTTTAGAAAAGATTTCTCCAGTGTTTTTTCTATGGCAGACTGCTACAAATAATAATATTAAAGTTAAAGTTATATGAACTTTTACTACAGCGATTTAACCAAAATTAATCTCTTAATAGTTATACCATTTTAAACAAGTTTCTGTTATATATTATAATTTTTATGTGTTATGTCTAACATTCCATTTTATTAGGTTCTTTTTTTTGACGAATATTCAGATTCTTTAGTTACCCATTTAAAATATTTATTATATTGCTAGATTTTTGACAGAATAACAAATAGAAATAGTCAGAAAACATTTTCCTGAGCTTAAAACTGATATTTCTGCATTGCCTCATCCTGCTAGCTAATAAATTGAAATAAAATCATTGTATATAACAAATTCACTTTTTAAATAAAAAAGATAATCTTTGAATCAATTTAAATCTGTTCTAAAAATGCCATGGATAGATAATTTTGAAATTAAAAGTGTATTATCTGTTGTATCAAATGACTTCTTATCGTTTGTTTATAATAACATATTTTATAATACCTTCTCATGGTTTCTTTAAAGCAATTTTGTTGTGGTGGATACTTTTTAAAATGATAATAATAACTATTTATGTCAATATAATTAATTATAAAGGCATATTTAGATACTCTATCAGTTGTAAATAAATTTCTTGTTTTTATGATAGAAACATCGTGATAAATTTATATTTATACCAATCACTTTGCGCTGACCACCATCTGGATGATTAATTATAGAGTAGAACATACTCAGGCTTCGTATGCAGAATGTGATCACGTGCACACGCACAACGGAACAAAACTGTGTCAAAACATACAGATGTTGATGGGGTCAGTCAGTACACAACTCTTCGTGGCGAAGACCTACCGAGTGGAATCGGGATAGAACCGATTTGTGGCTCGAGTTCTGAATTTCTCGAAATTTAAATATACACAATTCTTTTAAAACTAAAATATAAAACAAGAAGACTCAATGAGGAACTGTACATTTCGAAGTAGAATGGAAATATCAAAATAATCGCTTTAATAGTAAAGAAATTGAGCGGTTGTTTTTTTCTTCTGAATCGTATTATTCTCCAAATACAAACATTAGTTTCTTGCCTTTACACTAGACTAATGGCCAGATTGTTTCCAGTTATCTTCTAATTTCTAAATATTTTATTGCGATCCATGTAAGAGGTTTTATACTGTTTTGTACACGCTCCCTGTCTCGGCATGACAACAACATGTATAAACTCTGATCCAATATACCCCCATATCAACTTCTTTTTATTTATTTTATTTCCCTTTCGGAAGACTACTTAGATATTTCCAACTCGTTTAACTGAAGTTGGAACAAAAATCACAGACATGTCTTTACGTTGTTTAGTTGATTCCTTTCCTGATATTAATAATTTCCCTTTTTTTAGTCATGAATTTCTACGTAAAAATAATTGTTTTTAAATTCAAAATATTCGCAAGTCCGTTTGTTCATATTGGTTTGTTCGTGTCAGTTTGTTTGTTTGTGCATGTTTTAGTCTTGTTCAATTTCCGTAGGTTTTGATTGATTAATAATTTGTGTAAATAGTTATAATTTTCTACACATTACGCTAACCATGGATTATGACATTTGATAGAATATTTAATGTTGACATGGTAACATATACAACTATATATATATATATATATATATAGAGAGAGAGAGAGAGAGAGAGAGAGAGAGAGAGAGAGAGAGAGAAGAGAGAGAGAGGAGAGAGGAGAGAGAGAGAGACAGAGAGAGAGAGAGATAGAGAGAGAGAGAGAAAGAGAGAGAGAGAGAGAGAGAGAGAGAGAGAGAGCCATACATATGGAAGCCCATAAATTACCTACATCTAATCAACCACAATTTTCAACGTGACTATCAATTTGATTTGTTTTAATATTTTCACTCAATATTTACATCGTATCAGAGACGCAGAGATGAAGTAAACTGATTACGGATAATAATCACGTCAACATCTAAGCTGGTAATGTTTCATCACCTAATCAATAAGATAGTTTCCATTAGTGCTCTATTTTCAATAAATACGAGCGAGACAGGTATGGCCCACCGACTATCTAAAACACATTATACCAAGCTCTGATACAGCATCAGATCGAACGTTATCTAAAACCTTGAGTAACATCGCAGAAGTAAACGATTGGTGTAATACACAATTCATCGGAAATATTAAATGGCTGATCTATTGGTATAATAAATCAATTAGGTTGATGTTCGACCACTTTATGGGAGGCGCCTCCGTGGTCTAACGGTAGCGTGTTGGACCACAGATCACTACCACCGAGGTTCGAATCTCGGCGTGGACGTATCTGAAGTGTGTTTCATCTTTGACTTCGCTTCATTACAGTTCGAGGTCGCTCGGCCCATTTAGCCTATCATGTGCACAAAAGCGGCCGTAAAACATCAATCATCATCATCATCATCATCGACCACTTTATGGACAAACATCTTACGGTTATATATTGGGACTTTTAGCATTAACCGTTAATTGAGATGATTTTTAATTCCTCGGCCTTTACTTCCTTCCAGCTCTTTCTAATCCACGGAATAAATTAATCAGGTAACCCAAACTAGAATTAATACATTTAGATTCATGTATGTATAGATTTATTTATGTATAGATGTATGGAGGTATAGGCTTTCAAGGATGTGTGGGTATTAATGTTCTGAGCCAGTGCCACCAAATATACGTATCTTTAAAACCACACACACACACACACATATATATATATATATATATATATATATATATATATATATATATATATATATATATGATATATAAATATTTATTGCTGATTAGTGTTGCTGATATCTGTGCGTGCTTCATCTGGAGTTGATTTCATTAGATAATAAATTATTTCCGGATATAAAGGACTATCTCAACGGTCATGACCATCGGATGGCGTCGGCCAACCTCCTCCTCCACCTCTTTCCACCCCCTCCCATCCGATACAATGACTGATATAGAGAGTTAATTAACGCCGACAGATCAGACTGGCCCGTAAGTGAATAGACGAAGACGGTATTTTGGCTGATTGAGTACCACATCACGTACTGCTGCGTGGCTAATATACGGCATATAAAGGAATGGATTATGAGCCGGTGCGAACAATGTCACCTCCGCCTCTCATCGGCGGAGATCGGCGGATTCTGTGCTATCGGGAGGCGGCTCTCTTAGAGAAACTCCGAAAGAGGCTCGTCCTTTTCTGTTGACATATTTCAGTCGACTGGTCATGGTCCGAGGGGGGGGGGTGCGGTTGTGTATGATAAAGTAGTTGATCACAGGCTGTTAGGCTTTCGATTCGAGCCCGCTCACCGACTGATAGTCTTTCACGTGCTAGAAACAGTACACTCCCCAGGACGTTGAACATTAGTGCACTGCGTCGGAAACTTGCTGGTCGGGGTTCAAATCCCCGTGTTACCTGTGTTTGTGGAATGTTTTATTGCCTGCCGAGTCGCCCCTCTGCCACATGTCCTAGGTGAGACAAGAGCCAAGGTTAAACAAACTACTCGCGCATCCGCTCATTTACAAATTCACTTACTCACTCACTAACTCACTAACTAATTTACTCACTGACCCATAAATATATATATATATATATATATATATATATCGATGATAAGACAAGAAATGTCATTAGAAAAGGGTTGCTTGATTTGGGCGTAAGACAAAAATATAACAATACATCTATACGGATTACTACAAGAGGCGGATTGTCTTGATAAGCATAATTTGTGTAAGATCTTACACAACGAAAACAATGTCAGAAAAATCTTATGGCACGACAACTGTGGAAAATGAAAGCAAAATACTTTATTAATATGGTGTATGTGCGTGTGTTTGTCTGTTTATGTTTAATATGTCAGTAGTGTGTAATTAATTCTAACCGTGATCTACAATGCCTATAACTATCTAGGTACACGTAGTGTTTTATTATATAATTGTAGCTTCGCTGTGCATTGTCTTTGAATGGCTCCTGTCGCTTTAATGAATCAAAATTATGATTCTAATTATTATTATTATCATCATCATCATCATCATGACCTTGATGTGCTAGGTGAACTCCTTTAGATGTTGATGTGGGGAATTTCCCAGAAACAAGTAAAATGTTTGTGTTGTTGGATATACCATTGGCCTAGCTTTTTACAATGTTGTAAGGTGCGAGCTATTCCGCGCACCTGAATTGAATTCACAGACACTATGACACCTAGGTGACGTGGCACACCTTAAAAGACAATAGCTGGCGTGTTAAAGACATCCACATGTTAGTCAATTTGTCAGATCAATGTATTCCTGGTAACGGGTCAATCGACTATGATCAGGAACAGTGGTGAGGCTAAACTCAGCACTCACTCACTCACTCAGTGATGATGATTATTGGTGTTACGGTCACTTTTGTGCACGTGGTAGGCTAAACGGGCCGAGCGACCTCCAAATGTAATGAAGCGAAGTCAAAGATGAAACAACCTTCAGATATGCCCACGCCGAAATTCGAACACGGGTGATAGCGATTTGTAGTCCAACACGTTACCGCTAAACCACGTAGGCGCCCTCACCGATTCACGCACTCACTCAATATTATGGAAGTTTATAAATATCTATGAACTTTTTACAATGAACTATTGAACGTGGATTTGATACCTGGCGCTTTATCAAATAAATATCTCCTGGCCACAATTAACCTATATAAATCACGTTACGTCACTTCAAGCCACGACAAATGACGTGACGAAACCTATACCAAAATCGTGCTTTATAATGGCGTTGACAATGTGTAAGGATCTTTTGTCATGATCTTACAGATATGAGTTGTCCAAAGTTGACACCTCTGTGTTATCCTGCCGAGACATGGCAAAAATTGCAAACCATCGAACGGGTCCAGTTGCAGGTATGGAAACGGGTAATCACGTGTAAATAATTCGATATCAATTGCTGCCGTATTAACCTGAAAATGACTGGTGTTTATTGCTGTTAATCTATTATATTATAAAGCACGGACGCTGATTGATCAAATAAGGTACAAGCTTAATGATAAAGTTTCATCGGTAGTAAAATGAAAATTATAAGATGGTTTCCATATAAACAAAATTAATGGCACCTTGTCAAACTGATCAGATATCATGATGACATCCTGATATCCATTATTATAGAAGACCACAGATGATTAATGTTTTACGGCCACTTCTGTGCACAAGTTAGGCTAAATGGGCCGAGCGACCTCCAAAGGTAATGAAGCGAACTCAAAGATGAAACACCCATCGGATATGTCCATGCTGAGATTCGAACTCGGGTGGTAGTGATCTGTGAGGCAACGCGCTACCAGTTAGACCACGGAGGCGCCCACTATAGGAGACCACAGATATGTTATGTACTGAGTAGTCACATTCCGATGTTCTATATTAACATGTAATTCAACTGTACAGCGCCTGCGAATGGCTCCTGTTAGTAATATGTTTATGCACAACGGTCACCTTTCATTCAACAGAACCGGCACGAAATCAAACATTTAATCTCATATTACGGTTGAATCAACACAAATAAAAACCAACGTATAATACAAATGCCTTAACAAAATTCAACGTCATGAAAAATAGATGAAGAGACGTGTGCGGGTAATGAACAATTCTTCGACATAAATGTATTCCTAACAAAAATCCACCAGACACCGATTATTCAAATATTCAGGTAAAACAAATGCCTCAGTTTCCGGCACAGCTTAGGCGTAAGAGGACCGTGTACCGTATTCAAGTCATCGTCCAGTTAGCAAAGGAAAATAATGGAATATCTAAATACCGAACATAAATTTAATTTCATTTATCGGGCACATGCAAAATCTTGCGGCTTAAGTTACCGATAACTTATTTTAATGTTTTTTTTTAATAGTTTTATGTCATATTCATATACATGTATATCTAAAATAAACCTTTTCACCAACATTCGAATTTAAAAGAATAAACCTTTTCACCAATACAATATCTGAATTTAGCAGAATACAACATTTCACCGATACAATTCGCCACTAAACCATCGAACTAAACGGGACAT
The DNA here is from genome assembly GCA_025642065.1 of Paralvinella palmiformis. Taxonomy (NCBI): domain Eukaryota; kingdom Metazoa; phylum Annelida; class Polychaeta; order Terebellida; family Alvinellidae; genus Paralvinella; species Paralvinella palmiformis. The sequence continues at coordinate 243,343 of JAODUP010000111.1, read as the reverse complement.
TCCGCAAGCGAATGTTCCTTTTTTTTATGAAAGCCGAGTTTCCATGTTGACTTACGAAGTGATGAACCTGCACGATCACAGACGACCATTGCCGAAGATGACGTCATTGTCTAAGATGACGTCATTTGTCGGAATTCCCTCTCACCGACACTCCATCTTCGAATGTTAGCCTTTTGCTTACGGCTTTATTGTAAACATTTCGGCTCTTTTCCCATTACTGCATCATTGATATATGAAGTTTTATTGTCCATGATGATGCTCGTGAGAATTGTCTACACAATTTCCGAAGATGACTAGGAATTCCCCCTGAAATCTCAATTTGCATACAAACACAAACTTGGATTGGTGGCAAAATTGATGTATTAAAGTTTGTATTCCATATATATATATATATATATATATATATATATATATATATATATAACCAGGGAAAACTATGACATAGACTGTGAGTATGTTCCTTTAACACCAGTATCGATATTATCGATAATTTATCTCAGACATCCAACTCGAACTGATTGACTTGGACAGATTGTTCCTTCCATTCGTTAAATCTTCTTTTGGCAATTCGGTTCTCTTGGTCACCTTCTAATAACTCGCTAAAAAAACACCAGAAAAAATGAATTAATTCAACTTTCTGCCAACGACCTTTGTGAATGACCAGCATGGGACAATAGATAAAACAAAATAATATTAATATTTGAAGAGCAGCCTATTTGACTAGTTCACATTCGCGGCTACTTTGATATTCTAGATTTTTTTTAATTTAAAACTACTTCATATTTAGTTTCTCGGGGTCCCCTTTTTATTGTAAATTACAGAAATAACACTCAAACATTACGAAATGGCGGATAACAACCTAAAATCGTCGTTTCATCTACTCCTCGGGTTGTCCATCCTGAAATCACGACCCCATAACATAATTCCAGCCAATATTTAGACGACATGGTTGCATTTCGGCTATTTGGGAATTTCGAATTGAACTATTTGGCAAACTGGATCGATACCTACCCGAAATCTAGTTCACCGTCACCGTTCCTATCCAATCTCTGAATCAACGAGGCTATGTCTTTCGGCGTCATGTCGAAACCATATTCTTTCAGACTCTATAGAGAAAAAATATATCATTTTGAACCGTCGACGCATTCATTCAAGGCAGAGGCGGAGCAGGAGGTATTGCCGCCCGGGGCCAAATATATATATATGTGTGTGTGTGTGTGTGTGTATGTGTGTGTGTGTGTGTGTGTGTGTGTGTGTGTGTGCGTGTGCGTGCGTGTGTGTCAGAGAATCTCGAACCGTGAATTCAAACTCTGGACGTTTCTTCAGGGGTCTGAATCCAGAGTGGCGACTTTTCTTGCTGAGACACGTGTAATGTCTCACCAGTCCCTAAGCCGCCAAGCAAAAACAAAAAGCGAATCACCTACAGCCGTGGAGTTTGGGAGTAGAACACCCAAGTCAGATCACGGCAAAGGCAACGTAATTTAAGTTACTATGGCGACCATATAATTACGCTTAATCTTAAGCCAGTCATTGTGGCGTTTTAGGTTTTAACATGGTCGTACATATTGATGCCGATATATTGCTAAATTACGAAAAACTTTAAACGAATTGCCGCCCCTGTGAAGGTAACACCCCCCCCCCCCCTTTTTGCTCCGCCACTTATTCAAGGAGGCTGGTCAAATGCGAATGACGTTCTCACAACGACGTTAATGTTAGTAGCACCGGGCTGCGTTTCGGACGAGAAAAAGATACGAACCTCGATGCAACGCAGGAATTCGGCTTCGGATAGCGTGTTGCTCTGATCCTTGTCCAGCTGCCGAAAGACGTCGACCAACCTGAGCTTGTTCCTGTGGGCGAATCGTTTCAGCTTCGTCATCGGATCCGATTCGAACGACATGTCCAGGTCGGTGTCGATCGTGAAGAGCTGCTTCTTCTTGAACAGCACGCCGCCGTGCACGACCTGCAACTCTCGCGACTTCTCGTTCCGGATCTTTTCGTTCAGCAAAGTCTCGAACTGCTCCGTGACTACGATGTTCTGGAGCGGAGTAGGCCAATTGAAAAAAATAAAGTTGTTGCTTTCGTCAGAATAGACAGTTGAAGTGGACATCTTCGACGAGATTCCCCCTTTAATGGACGGATTTGACCTTAAAATGGCGATAAATGTTGTCGGCCGGAAATAGAGCGGCCAAAAATGAGTTCATGTGTACTTATTGCTTAAATATTTCGATTATTTCGGCTTTCTGTTTATATCTGTATCGATCATAAGAGTTTATCGTTGAGATACTTACGGTTATGTCGAGTAAATGAATGCTAGAGCTGTCGTTTTTATAGAGAGATGTTACGAGTGGCATCGTTCCTTCCGGTGACAATGGATTCAAGCCCATCTGTAACCGAATGAAAACAGATAAGCAATGGTAACGTGTCATTCGTGTGTGTGTGTGTGTGTGTGTGTGTGTGTGTGTGTGTGTGTGTGTGTGTGTGTGTGTGTGTGTGTGTGTGTGTGTGTGTGTGTGTGTGTGTGTGAAATGTAAACGAATGTAATTAGAAACTGTGGCTTCATTTATTAGTTGCACCCCCTCCGTAGAGGGAATCATGGTACGTTCTGCCATTTCGATTCCGACTTACCCGGAATGTTGTCAGTATTTCGTTGGCCTGTAGACCTTTAGCCAGATCGCTGCAGCCTGAATCCGAGATCCTGTTGTTGCTGAGATTGATCTCCTCCAGACACTGGTTGTGAGCCAGGGCTCGACCAATAGCCGTCGCTCCCTCGTTCCCCAAACCGTTCATGGCCAAGTTGAGATATTTCAAGCCGTAATTCTCCTATCAACGATAGAGCTTAATCAATAAAGTGTTCGTTATTAAGACATGGCGTTGTTTGTTTTTCTCTGTTATTAATTATCGATTAGATGACTTCAATATAAACATCATGGCTGAGACATTCTCCTTTTTCAAATACAGGTAGTCGTCGACTTACGACCTACACGACTTACGACTGTTCGACTTTACGACCGACTAAAAGATGATTATAATATCATTACAAAGTTTAATATACGTAAGATAATCATAACATAGGCCGACTTACGATCGGATCAACTTACGACCGGTCAAGGTCGTAACCAATCAAGGTCGTAACCAATCAAGGTCGTAAGTGGACGACTACCTGTATCGTATTGGTCTAAGTCGGAAGAATTCTTAAAATATGATGGCGATGCAAATTTAAAGCCGAAACTTTTGCCAATTAATGTTCTGTATACGCCTCCCCCCCTTTTTTATTACATAACATACGTCCAATGGCATAACATATTAACTCGCCTAGCACATAATCTATTCTGATACGAATGGGATTTTACGAAAATAAATTACTGCATCTCTAATTCTACTACAAACAACAAACAGTTCAGTCGTCGATGCTCACTTGGATCATTTCGGCAAGAAAAACGGCACCCTTCAACCGGAAGTGATTCCAGCTGAGGTCTAGCGAGTGCAAGGAAACGTTAGTTATCATGGCATCTCGAAACCATCTGGCGCCTTCTATTTCGAATTTGTTGTAGCGAAGATTAAGGGTATGAACTGATTTGTTTCCCTGCAAAGCATAAATTAAAAATGATAATATATATGATGATGATTGATTTTTTACGGGCACTTTCGTGCATATGGTAGGCTAAATGGGCCGAGTAACCTCCAAAGGTAATAAAGCGAAGTCAAAGATGAAACACCGTTCAGATATGCCCACGCTGAGAAAGTGAGATGTGGTCCAACGCTATATGTTGTGTGTGTGTGTGTGTGTGTGTTGTGTGTGTGTGTGTGTGTGTGTGTGTGTGTGTGTGTGTGTGTGTGTGTGCACGGGCGCACACATTCACACGCTGATATGCAAATACACATATAGATACTTTTAACAAATATCTGAAGCGGAGAACTAATGTCGCATAAACATTTTGATTTAAATTTGGATCGCTTTATACCTAGTTCGTTTATATGAAGCTCGGCCATAGCGAAAGAGCTGCTTATAACAAAGTCAAATGGAGGTCCAGCCAAGTCCGAATTTAACCGGTTCATATAATAATATAATAATAATAATATACGAAATTAATATAGCGCCCTATATAACCTGTAAGAAGGTTACTCTAAGGCGCTATGAACCGGATATAACGAAAACGCGCTAAGATGGTCCGTTTCCAGAGATTAATGTCTCGGCTCACAGCATCGTGGGTGGCTGACCACGTTAAATGGCGCTGCCGTCTGCGCTGGATTATTAAAAATAAAGGGGGACGTTAAAAACCCCATGAGGACGTAAAACACTCTGGCAGTGACCACCCTCGGGGTATTTCGGCTCCATCTTTCCGTACTGCTCCCCTGTGAGTGGTGGGGGAGGAGGTTTCTCAACCACTCCAACATAGAGGCTGTGCCGAATAAGCGACAGCCTGGGGATTCTCCTGCCCCCCCCCCAAAAAAAAAAACCCAACAACAACAACATGTAAGGGTCTTCAGTTTGAATTGATATTTATATTTCAAAATTGTATCAATTTCATCGATAGAAGTAATGACTAAGGAATAATTGAGACTGGAGTAAGCGTCTTATTCCTCCATATACTATACATAACTGACATATAAATTACCCCCAAATTATTTTTCATTATACAATATACGGAGAGGTAACACCAATAACCTTATAGGTTGAGAACCCGTGACAATAATGTACATTATTTGACATACAAGACGAGATATAGGCTGATATTGGGTTAGGAGTTACCTCACCCGTAGTCAATATCAGTCTAGCCCCTCTATCTATTTACCAGTCCAGCTCGGGTGTCCCTACCGGAAGCCAAAGCCCCCTACTGGCATAGCTCTCTGGGGTGTCACTGAGACGTACAGGTCCCCCTCACCGCTTCGAGGAATGGACTATGAGGCGGTAACGTTATTTATTGCGGCGTTATGACGAAATGGACGTCTCCGCGTTGACAACATCACTGATGCACCAAGTTTGGCCGACTGTTGGTTGTCGTACTTACAGAATCAGCCAAAGACGCGTTTACATATTTCTCGCTTGTCAATTAACCGCACAGTTATGTCAAAATAAAACTATCTAAGTGAAAATAATAGTTTCAGATTTCAGATCTATTAATCGAATTGCTATACAGTAGATTACGCGTAAGTAATCCTGAAATTAGTTGGTCTTTTTTTTAAAGTGCCGCTGAACAACCTTAGTTTCATCAAGCCATCTGTATATCGAGAGAGTTGTGTCTATCCTTCATTCAGCTTCCGTGTTAACGTATTATATTGCATAACACAAGAAGGACTGGGTTTGGCAAGTATGTCATACTTTCCTCGTTGCATTATAAGATATTTATGTTAGTTAGCAAATTTAGCTAGGGCGCCTCCGTGGCCTAACTAGTAGCGCGGTTGGCCACATATCTATAGCAGCTGGGTTCAAACCCCGGCCGGGCTATGTCAGAAGGGTGTTTCATATTTCACTTCGCCCCATTACCTTTGGAGGTCGTTCGGCCCACTTAGCCTACTGTGTGCACAAAGGTGGCCGTAAAACAGCAGCATTTACATTTTTAAGCGAATTTAGCTCCTCTATGGGGAATATTATTATAATCTTAGAACTTGCAACAACATGAATAAGACAAAAATGTTGTTAGCACAAACCTGGTGGACCGTAACGGTTCTAGACGTTCAGTGCATGTGACTTATTCAGAACAATGACGGGTAACAGTATAGTAAGTCAAATCGATCAGATCATTACAGAACATAACATTATTACACCAGCAAATAGTAACCTACAGTTATACCTTGATCCGGTCATCGTGTGAACAAACATAACAGGTAGGTGACAGCACGTCAGCATTGTTTGATTATATTTACCTGGAGCAATCGGTAGATGTGTTCCCCGTCGCAGTCTTTAAATCCGTTTCCTAGAAGCGAGAAAAAAACAAAGCCGAGCCGTCAACAGTCGATTGTTTCGCTCCAGAACTCCTAATTCGCGTTTAGAAATTTCCTTTCGTTAAAAATTGTACTCTTCCTACCTGAGAGATCCACATCCTGTAAGGTGGAATTCTCCACTATCATATCACAGACGGCCTTACAGCCAGAAGATCGTAGGCCGTTCTCTGACAGCACCTAGTGTTGTTAATGTAGGAGAATGTTAGGTAAATGTTGGGTTCAGTGGTCAAGTCGGTTGACCGATGGACCATTTTAGTGGATTGATTGCTTTTTTTCTTCAAAATGTGATACATTGTCCTTCTTAAAACTGGGGTATTAAGTGTTATGTAAATAAATTAAATAATAAGAATAATAAGAATAATAAGAATAATAATAAATATTTTTTTAACCAATTAATGTTTTGCGAAGGATCTGAGAGTAATGTATCACATGATAAATTCCAATGAGAGAGCGGTCATTATTATGTTTCTTGCTTTGGTGGATTGACTGCTTTTTTTCTTCAAAATGTGATACATTGTCCTTCTTAAAACTGGGGTATTAAGTGTTATGTAAATAAATTAAATAATAAGAATAAATAAATACCATTAATAATAATAATAATAATAATAATAATAATAAATATGTTTTTAGCCAATTAATGTTTTGCGAAGGATCTGAGAGTAATGTATCTCATGATAAATTCCAATGAAAGAGCGGTCATTATTATGTTTCTTGCTTAGAGGGTTCTAAATTTATATCTTGCCTTGTTAACAATCTAAAGTTGAATTACCATCATCGTTGTTGTTGTTGTTATTATTATTATTATTATTATTATTATTATTATTATTATTATTAATTGCACCTTTACATTAAAACAGTGCGAAGTACTTTTGACGAACTACTTTTTTAATCGAAAGCAAAAATGTATATACACAACTGTAGAATGTGATATTATGGCACTAACTGGTTTGGTAGCGATACCTCTGTTTTTTTGTCTACCTAAGATTTACGAAGAATGGGGAAGAATATAACTTCGTCAGTACGAGGGCGCCACTTACCAGTTTGGTAATATAACAGTTGTCTCGGAGAACTTTACACAGGTAGAAACAGCCCTCTCCCTCGATGTCGTTCCCTTCCAGATCCAGACGTTCAATAACGGTGTTGCCCTGAAATTGTAGCCACGCGAGCTGATGAGAACGGAATAACAACAACAAGCTCCAATATATATTATGTGAATGAGCATCGAAAGACGGTAGGAGATTGGTACCCGGTGGCGCATGCGTCACTATGACGTCGGACACACGGCGCGCTCACTCACCTCTAATGGTTTACTGATGGCCTTAGCTCCGAGTGGACCTAGCCCGTGATTCCTCATCACAAACTCCCGGTCCATGACGTGACGCTGGAAGAACGTTACTGGCAGCACGCCAAGTCGGTTGCACTCCCGGATGTAGTCCTTGATGCCGGTTGGATCGTAGAAGTTCTTGCCGCCGTTCAAAAATTCTGAACATCGAATGGAAGAAGACGATGATGACGTAGCTGCAGATTGCTGTCAAAATTATGTCCTTTTCTTGTGTGCAACAACAACAACAATACTACGACTACTACTACTACACCATACTACTACTACTACTACTACTACTACTACTAATAATAATAATAATAATAATAATAATAATAATAATAATAATAATAATAATAATGTATATCTAATAAGATTTCATCCTTCTCAGAAACCTTTCATAGAAGAAATCCAGTATGAAATATCAATATTAAATATGTAAGACTTGACAGGTGAAAGAGCAAAATATCATTTAAAACTACAACACAAATCAACTTAAACATGTCAGTATTAATGACAGACTAAATTTTCTATAATAGATTACGTTGTTTGGTTGCATTTTTTAACCGTGGAATATACGGATGCTAATGTTCTTGCCCGACTTATTGTTGTTAAGTGTTGTTATAGCCGATAAATGGGGAATTAATTATTTTATCCTGTTTATGAATACAGAAAATAATTTAGATCCTTATTTACACATTTATATCAGTGTACTTTAAAATGGGGCGTGCTTCAACGGAGACATGCGCATAATTACACCTTTCGGCGAATAGCTGTCTCGAATACGAGATATATTGCTATGATGCCAAAACCGCTCCTGTCCAAAAGTCAGATTAAACGCACCTTAACCACACGCCTGCAGCAATTCTGTTGTTCTGTTTCCTGCACTTAATCTACTTTTCGCCACCTACCACTTTATTAAGAGACTTGTTTGACGCGTATTTAAAATATTCTCTGTCGATTATAATGATAAAAATAATTTTTAAATAAATACACTTGTTTATATATAATAAATACGTTAATTTAAATAACTGGGTTTTAAGAACCTTGCAAAATATTTCTTTACTTGCTGCAAGTTTAATGTGAATTGGCAACTTATTTCAGAGCCTCGGGGCTGATGCCTGGAAAGAGTTCTCTACGTACATTGCTGTGTGGCTTTTTTTGTATCGTCAAAAGTGAACATGACTCAAATCGGACCATTCTCGCTGGTATATATTTTTGGTCAGATCGCTTAGATTCCGTGATACTCCTCCACTCAATGTTTTGAATGTGTGAAACAGGATCGTGTACAGTGATCTGAAACGTACAGGAAACCAGTTCAGCTGGAATAAAACTGACTTTATATGTTCCCTTTTGCGAGTTCGTGTCATCAGACGTGCACCTCAATTCTGCACTTGCTGTAGATGGTTCATAAGAGAGAGAGAGAGAGGGGGGGGGTATTTATAACAATGCATTCCAATAGCCCAGTCGAGAAATTATAAGGTATTGGACTAAAGTCTTGCATGTCTCATCATTTATGTACTTGTTATTTGATAATAGCAGGACTTACATATAGAATTCGCCTGCTTCTCCATTCCTATGGTATTATCCAACATAAACCCTAGATTTCTCACAGACATGGAATAATTCTATAACTGGATCCTACTTTAATGCGAAAATTCTCAGTTATCTTCATATTTTGCTTGGATGAGAAAACAATGAATTCGTTTTTATCCCTATTCAATTTCAGCATGTTGACTCAACAATGGTACGAGGACCAAACTGCAGTCATTATGTATTCGTAAGATACACATACATACGCATACAGAGAGTAATGGCGTTATTGTGGTTTATAAGGAATATATTCATACGCTGTAGCCCAGTTTTCAGCAAGTTTCAGGGTTTGACATGGTACAATCTTTGGTTATGTCTCGAGCTCCAACTGGGATAACCTTTTACGTGATAGTACGCTGTTCTATTGAAAATATTTCTAATTGTGCCATCTGCCTTTATTTGCCAAAATGGTTGTCGTAAAATGTGAAGAAAATAATTCGATTGTGTAGTAAAAGTAAACATGTGCCCAATGGGAGAGAGTTCTGTTTCATGAAATAAATGTAATTAGAAAATAATAATTATTATAATGTAAACAATAAAGACGTAAAGGTGGCTAGAGTGTATTGATTAACAGTTTTGTATTTTAAAATTTGGCACACTGCAATTTCTAAATCGCATGTTGCACAAAGAATTCCATACATAGTCGAAAATCGGACAGACCTTGACATTAATTCCCAATGGCTCCCCCCTCACAGGCCACGTTTACTACGTGTTGGTGCACCTATTTCTTAACTCATTGGGTTGCTTCTTTGATATCTGATTAACCAGATACAGTGGTGAATACATGCACGTATTTACAAAAGAAAATCGTCAGCCAAAACAGAAGAAAAGAATATACAGCTTACGGTGTCGAAAACTTAACCAACCTGACATTTTTACAGCTAATTATTATTATTATGTACTTCGAACACACGTGGTGCTAGCATAACATAGCACGCATACATAATTATATGTTTTATAATTTGTATATGCTTCTTGTCGCAAGTTATTACATACCACCTCTATGGCCTCGTGGGTTAGGGCGTGTGGCTTTCTTACTCATGGTCATGTTGTGCGGAAAGTCGGAGGTTCGAATCCCGGCCGTGGAGCTTTAGTAGGGGCAGTTTTTGATTTTTTTAAATTAGTTCCGGTGGTGAAGCTGTAAATTACAGACTATATGCGTCTCCCTCATTTGAGATAGCCAGCCACGTAAAATAACTGCCATTTCGGCCATTGTTATTAATTTCAGACTATTTCAAAGACGTCCTTTAATTAATTTTGAATATCGGACTTTTAAAATATCAAAAGCCACTGTGTATCTCTAATTGAACTACTACAATACACAACACAAAAAGGAATATCAGATTAATAACTGGTTTGGGGAATGTTAAAATGTTCACGTCGCATCCATCCTCACTAAACTCAACCATATACAATGATCGTAATAGTTTACTAATCACCACATATATTACGTAAGAATATAACAACCGATGCTAGTGCACTGTGTCCGATAATCGTCGCCTAAATGTCTCTTGTAAATCTATACGATCTGCTACATTAGTATATACCAATGAGACTGCTCCGATTTGAGTCCTGTTCACTCATGACGACGTGTACGAAAAAGGCACACTGTAATGTACAGATATAAATCTGTCCGAACATCAGCTCACAGGCTGTGGAATAAGTTGTTTAACCGTATTAAACGTGCAGTAAATAAACATATATTTTGTAAGGTTCTTAAAATCGACGTATTTAAATTAGCCTATTTATTATATAGTCTATTAATGTACATTTATTAGTGTATTTAAGTACATTTATTAGTGTATTTATGTATAAAGTGTGTTTGTGCTACACGACCTTAGAACACGTTTTAATTATATTTTAATTATATAAAATATTATTATTATTATTATAGTATTGTATTAATATACTAAACAGAATAATCGTAGCACAATGACTAGAACATCGCGCTGAAACCTTGAAACGGGAACGTCCTTACATGGAAAG
>JAODUP010000111.1:0-227500 GCA_025642065.1 Paralvinella palmiformis | reverse complement strand
CAAATATTTCAGCAAATTATTTTATATTACACGGAGACTAAGACTAGTATTTCAGCTAAACTATTGTGTCTTTCCAAAAAAATTGAACACAGTATTTATCAGGACTGAGCGGACCAATCTTTCCAGATGAATGACACAGCTAAGCATTCCTTATTCATTTTAACTCACAGGGGATAGCATAGGTTTCAATTGATTAAATACATCATTTTAAAACTAAACTTTTAGCTAAATATAAATTGATTTTAATGAAGAATTTTAAATATTTAATATAGATGTAAAGGGCAATTTGCAAGTTTTGGAAATATTATTTTAGCTTGTACCTGGGAACCAATCATATATACATCACCTGTATATTATTAAATATTTTTTCTTAATACATTAGGGCGCCTCCATGGTCTAGCGATAGCGTGCTGGAGCACAGATCACTACCACCCGTGTTCGAATCCTGGCGTGGGCATATCTAAAGGTTGTTTCGTCTTTCACTTCGTCTCATTACCTTTGGAAGTCGCTCGGCCCATTTAGCCTACACTGTGCCCAAAAGTGGCCGTAAAACATCAATCATCATCATCGTCTTAATACATTAGAGTATTAACACTCTTGACGTTTACATTTAGTAAACATTCCACGAATGGCTGATTCTGAAAATAAAACAGTTATTCCACCTTCATTACTAAATATCATGCATAAATACCAATGTTACAGTAATAGGAATGATCCATTGAGTTATAATCTATGTGATCATTGATTTTATCCATAAACATCGTCGTGTACAGCTTCCCAGTAAGACATTTATCGGCCAAAATACGCGTAAATCGCCATGCAACCCAGTGATTCTTAGACTTCTAACCCGAAACCGTAGTGTTAAATTCAGCCTCATGGTGGCGCCAGGGATAATTGAATTTGTCTATTTCTATAGAGTTCTGCGCGCGGTTGGTAGGTAATCCTTAGCTTTGATCCTTTGCTAAATTGTTCATTTAACGATCTGCTAAGTAATAATTTGTCACATTGGAGCTTCTAAAGTCGTGAAGGGTATAACATTTTTTCGTGAGAGTGAGCGATAATTAATGCATTTCAGTTTCATTAACCTATGCCTATTACGGTCAAACGTCGGCAAAATGGGATGATCCCATTTTCCGTAGAAATGAACTGTTTAACGACCAACGGGCATTTCAAATCTGTAACATCTATGAATAATGGTTTTGTATTATATCCTGTACAATCTCGATCGGTTTCGCAAACCAGATCTATAGTATTGGTATGTCAGGCTTTGCCTACATAAGAACAGTTTTGTGAAAAGCCTAAATTTCGGTTTGCCTAGAATGAACCTTTTTCGGCTAGCTTCTGTGCAGATGTTCCACCGGTTGTCAGTAGCACCACGAAGGAACCTGTACCACCTAGCACTGTGGCATCGCTCAGCAGACAGTACCCTGACAAGAACATCAAGGCAGAGTACTGCTGGCTAGAAAGTGTGATGAATATTATTGCACTTGCAACTGACGATGAAGAGAACTCTGTGAATCAAAGTGTAGACAACACGTCCTGGGCTGCATACCATACAAGTAACCAGCCTGCTGGAAGAAAAGTCATCTGCCCAAGTGACCTATGACGCTCTGAGGAACTTAGGTGATGAGTTACAATGGAGTGGCTAGGTTGAAGCACTGGTACAAGAAGAGATCACAACAACAGCTACTGCCGACTCCTTGCGTGCTTCATATGTTGCTCGCACCAGGCGTACCCACCATGTAACAGTGGCTGCATTGTACATCTTACAGTATCGGGCTTACAATAACTGTGACACAGATACAGAAGATGAGGGTTTCGTGAATGGTGCTCAAAGGGGGAAGAGAGCTGCCCTCAACTCCAGTATTGGGGAATAGTCATGTCATTGGAGCTGTGTTTACTTGTCTTTGTGCGGTCTGAGCGGCAATCCTCCTTCAGCTTGTACCTCGATACTCTGACAAAACCTCGCCCTGTTTTTTTCCTCTGGACCACAATGACTATGCCCACTGGATCCTAGTTCATCTCTGTAACATTACTAAACTACAAACGAGACACCCGGATGTTGCCAGAGAATTTAATGCTGGCAATTTCACAATTCATAAGTCTAACCGATCCCCATCGATCAACCACATGAACAGAGTAATGCTTGCATCAACAGACAACCTTAGTGCCCTCTTGCGGTAGGCGGTTGCTGGCTCTGGTGTTGCTGCGCTGATTGGGGGGGGTTTGAAGATGCACACCAGCTTATGTGAAGACGAGATACGGTGCTCCCGCATGACCAGACAGCAAGCGTGCAGAATGCATTTGGGAAAGACGTCTGCTCACTCGTCACTGTAATGGAAAAACTGGGTAACCCATTCGAAGAGGAGAGTGAAGACCTTAACAGCAAAGAGATTGCAGATCCATCGGAAGTCGAGGCTGTTAGGAAGGCATAGAAAATTGGTCAACAACAGTTTCAAACATTCACGAAGGAATGTCTTATGGAGAGAACAAAGCTCATTGATGACACAATCCACCGCAATCGGTTGAAACTGTTTGTTGGCTCAAAGACAAAGACGGCAAGTAATGACAACTAGTAGCTGACATCAATGAAAAGTGATGTTGAAATGTTCTCACGAATCTACATTTGCTGCCAAACGAGGGATGGCAATCTGAAAGATTTCTTTCAGCATGAGAACCACGCTTGGCCTCCATCGCTCTCCGATGGAGGAAGATGCATGCTTTGACAGGCTGTGACACTGTGTCCATCTTCGCTGAATATGGAAAGAAAACAGCGTGGTCAACATGGAAGCCACTGCCGGACTGAAAGATGCGCTATTGATGCTTGCAGGTGGAATAAAAGAGATCCACGATTTTGCAATGAACATAATTTGAGAGGTTTTCATACTTCTGTTTGACAGAAACAGCACTTTGACCAAGGTGGACTGTGTAAGAATGAAGCTCTTTCCACGAACAATTCGGTGCAACAAATCCCGTCTACCCGAGCTGTTCTAAAGGAGCATGTCAAGAGAGCGGTCTACCAGGGTGGTCACATATGGGTGAAGACAATGCTATCAGACAATGCGTTGCCATCACCAACTAATTGGGGGGGGGGGGGTGAAGTGAGAAGGACCATATGAACCCCACTGGACTACATTGCCACAAGCATCAAAATCATGCCACGTGCTGATCTCTTGTGTCTGCAAGAGTGGTTGCAGAAATCGCTGTCGGTGAAAGAAAGCCGCACTTCAGTGTACAGGCATCTGGTTTTGTGAGGGAGAATGTGCCAGCTGACTCTAAGATCGCTCATTTATTAAAACATAAAAGTGCCACGCCACGGAAAGTTTTCAAGTTGTCACATGATCAAGATGTGTTAATAGAGTGAATCAAATAGTATTCAACAATAACATTGGTATTCTCAAATATCTTAAATAGCATAGTTAATATCTTTAGTACATTCACTGAACATTCCCGCCATTTTGTTGTATTTTATTTCATTTATTATTGCGTTACATTGTAATAAACCTATTTTCCATGCACTACACCTTGTTTGCAAATTATATTTGTTGTCCTGAAAACATGGAGATTGGGGGAGGGGTGGCAAATATGTTCTATCCCAATAGCCTCTGGCAGCCATTTTCGAAAACGGCTGCCATGATAATCAGGAAGCCAATTTGCAAGGGCCCAACATCCAGAATTCGTTTAAATATATCGTATTTACCATATTAGGTGGCTTGTATCACAAATGAACAATAGGTTAGCATTGCCGCCCCACTACAACACTAGCACTACGTATGCCAATGAGCTCGATTCTTTTCGATGATGTTGGCACTAAAGAGATTTGTTATTATTATTATTATTATTATTTATGCTACTTTATTTGTTTCGTAGTGGAGTATCCTTGTTCGCATACTGATGTTGAGAGATGATAGGATAAGCACAACAAGAAGTATGTGTCTATAGTCTCACCGGTCCCTGTCTTCTGCATAGATTTCTTCGAATACTGACAACTCGGCTGACGTCCTGTAGATCTGATTTGGTTCTTGATCTATGCTAAAGGTTGCTTAAATCCATTCTTATAGATGTCTTCAAATACTTACAATGGGTGACGTCTTGTTAAATCTGTTTTGATTATTGGTGTATGCTAAACGTTGCTTAAATTCATTCTTATACACTTGATCATCAATGGTGGGCATGGCATTTCGGATTGGAACTGTAGAATGTTCCAACAATAAGTTGATATGGTTCATTCCATATTTTCCAAGCTATGCATCGGGCCAATACTTGACATGGTGCTCAGATATATTGTTATTGTTATCTACTGTATCCGCAGACGAATCCACCGAGTTGCAGGCAATTTATTTGCGATCGGGCGTCATTCTATTGGCGTTTGGTAATATTTTGCAGTCTAATAAACTAGGCAGCAAATATTTGCTGCTGCACCGAATTCTAGGCAGCATTTCGGAGGAATCGGGGTGCAATAGCTATCTTTGCTGCCGTTAATTTCTAGCCCTGAAATCGATAGCATTTTAAACCGATAAATCTTTCATCAAACCTTGTGAATCGATAAAAACGTGTTTTTTAATAATTGCATTTATTTGAACGATCAAGTCACATGATTACATAGAACAGTGTACTGCCATTTTATGTCCGCTGCACTGTCTAAAGCCACTCTACGAAACAAAAACTCTTTACTACATTCGGAATGATGCCCCTTGTACAGTTATAAATACCACCAAAAAAATGAACAGATCATCCCTTATGGAAACGCTACGAGCTTTTTCGCCCAATATCGAATAGGATTCGAACCGGTGATTCTCGTCTTTTCCTTTGAACCGCGCCATCTTAGCTGGATTGATCTAGACAAACCAGATATAGTTATTAAATAAGGTTTATTAATAAACACGTCGTGAGCCGATTTTGTTGTCGCCATTTTGTTGTCACGATCGCCATCATCGCCGTTTTGGGCAATTGTCGTCAGAACCGGAAGACACTGACAATTGTTCGCGCTATCTTCAGTCCGTTAAGGAGTTCTCCTCTTTTCGTCGAGCGCCGTCGAAGACAGAAGTCCCTCCATAACTCTCGGGGCACGAATCATTAAAAACTTCAGTATAGGCGTCGCCACCAGGTCGGCCGGAAGTGACGTCCGGCCGTTGGCCTGAAACGTTTCTATCACGGTCTTCGACAGGCGGCGCTGCTTAAGCACGGTCTCCGTCTTCCCCCCGGCCAGAGAGCTGTGAAATGGCGCACAGGAAATGTGGACGAAATGAAAGGGCGGCGTGACAACGAGAAAAGGCGTGGGTGTTATTTTTTCCACACACACACACACACATATATATATATATATATATATATATATATACGCACACATTGTAGGATAAACGAACGTCGTAAGAATGAGTGGCGATGGCGGCGGTGATTGAATGTTATAGAAGTACAACGAAGGTATCAGTTTTTGGGATTTAGGGTGAAATGGAAAATAAAGGTCACGGACGTTATGATATATTAATGGGGTTGTCATAACGACACCGTGCACGAAGCGTCGGGATAGTATTTTACATTGGAATGTGAGGCGCGCGGGAAAGGCGAAAACAACGTATGTACAGACGTACGGACAGATACACAGACAGACAAATAGACGGATGGAGAAGTTTATTAGCGTATCAGATAAGTAAGTACACAAGTGACAGGGTTTCGAGTCGGTTGTCCAACATAGCGATGCGAATAAGAAATTATGGTTAGTCGTAAGTATCGTAACAACGAAGGTTACACCAATAGATGTATTATTTACAACAACAACAACACCAAGAAATTATACAATAAGCAATATCGGGCGGTAAATACAGTTAATTGGTGGCATTAATAACAGGTGAAAGTGAGAGAGAGATATATATTTATACGACCAGGATAGGCAATTAGAGAGGAATATAGACAAAGAGAGAGAGAGAGAAAGGGGAGGAGATAAGGAACATGTATTCATTATTATAATACAAAATATATGGTAAATATTATGTAACAAAACATTTAATTAGATATAAATCTACGTTCGACTGCTGATAAGAGGCAGTTCTGTTGGTCTGCCTGTGGCTGGATTATTTATTAAAATAAATAAATAAATAAATAAATGCTTCATGTCTCAGCTTTTTGGATTAACTCTCTGAAAATATAAGAGGTACTCGACATTACTGGTTAGATTATTAACGGATGTTTTATTACTTTTTTCCTAAATTTATTTTTAAAGTCCAAATCCAGCTTTGATACTATAAATGTTAAATTGTTATCATCAGCATCACCATCATCATCACTTTTGTGATATCTTGTTGGATAACTAAACGATCCCCACTTAGTTAAATAATGACGGATCCCAGCGCACGTGGAGTACGCCATTTTGTCGCGTAGTCTTCTGTGTAATGTAAAATAAAGATTGTTGTATGGCGTTGCTAGAGATCTTTCGAGTTTATGACAATTTTTCATCATCATCATCATCTAATACTTGTATTTACTGTTTCGTCCAGTTTTCAGCACTTTAAGCCAGGTATTTACTCATCTGGTGTATTACTTAGAGCTCCATATGATCGTACCTAACATAGTACGTCTCGGTCTGACCTGTTTTCGTCATTGTAAACACCATGCAGTGTGTTTGTGGTACGTTTAGCTTAGTAAGTGTAACGTACCACATTGTATGGTGGAAACTAATCATATCTTTACACTGCCATCGTTTTGTATTATAATTGTTAGCCTTTGTGTTACATATATGGCTATATATTCCCCAGTACGGCATTTTAATTATTGGTTGGGTGGTTACGGCGGTTTTTTACAGAATGGTTTCTTTCGTATTTTACTACGACCCACGTGACCAATGACGTGTACAGAAGGAGGGCTGAGAATCATCATCGACACGATGGCACCAAAACACCCGGAAGTTAGCCTTTACTAAGGTGCCTATACACCGTTATGATGATGATCATGATGATGATGATTGGTGTTTTACGGCCACTTTTGTGCACATGGTATGCTATATGGGCTCCAAATGTAATGAAGCGAAGCCAAAGATGAAACACCTTTCATATATGCCTACGCCGAGATTCGAACTCGGATGGCATTGATATGTGGTCCAACGCGGTACCAACTAGACCACGGAGGCGCCTTATATACCGTTATGAGACTGCATGGGCTCTGTCGAAAAGAGGGGGCGACATTATACCTGATTTATACTGACTGGGTCTGAGGATCGCTCACAACCTTGAACACCTACCCCCTTATTTCATGGTATTAGCCCGTACAAATCTGCGGAGTTCCTCTATCTGGCTGTTAATTATGAGCGCATCACCCACGGCCATAATCGTCGTTTATCACCGAGTTCATCAAGAACGATCGGTGAACTCGAACCAGGAAGCTCCCAATATCGAATGGATCGTTCTATTACCGAACTCCCCCATCCCACAGCGATATAGTGGCGTTAATTGAGGGGGGAGACGGGGGTAAACCTACCTGTAATCGACCAAGCCGTCATTACCTTTGTCGATACGAGATATTAGTTTATCAATCTTATCATCCGTTATGTCTAAACCAACAGCCTGAAAATAGATAGATGTGAAGTTCATCGAATTAGTTAGTCTGTCTGTCTGTCTGTCTGTCTGTCTGTCTGTCTGTCTGTCTGTCTTCTGTCTGTCTCTCGTCTCTGTATCTGTCTATCCATCCATCCATCCATCCATCCATCCATCTATCTATCTATATATATATATATATATATATATATATAGATTGATGGATGGATGGATATTCTTGGGGATAGTATATTTGACAATGTATGTCTGTCTGCCTATCCAGATGTGTGTCTGTATTAATGTTTGGCTTCGTATGTTCGATTTATTCCTGAGAGTATATACGTTTGTATTCAATCTCTCTCTCTCTCTCTCTATATATATATATATATATATATATATATATATATATGTCCGACCCCCCCCACTCTTTCTCTCTAGTGACCTATATCTGCGCCGTATGTTTTTTCATCTGGTCATCTAATTTTCCTCAAGAATAGCCCCTCAGTCATATGAGTCGGGATGAATGACCCTTACTCTAAACAAAACACTCACTCTGTCACTCACTCACTTATTCACTCACTCATAATTAATTGATCAACCAATCAATCAATTTGTGAGAATGTGTGCGTGTGTGTGTGTGTCCGTCCGTCCGTCCATCTGTCTGTTTTACATGTGTCAATGGCAGGTTTTATGCCACCCCATCCGTCTCCTTGTGAGTGTATGTGTAAACATACACTCACAAGGATACGCAAGTCAGTTTCTCCGTCGGTTTCTCCCACAACCCGCGTATCTTACCTTAACCTTTCTCTTTAGATCCTCGACGCCTATCATATAATCGCTGTTTTTATCCAGATCCCGGAACAGATCCAGAAGCCTGAGGTTCTTATTCTCGACGTGCATCTGGAGAATGGCCATCGGATCGTTCTGGAGGAAGTTCTCTAGCGCCCTCAGAGCGGCCCGTTCGTTTGGATCAAGGCCAACTGTAAGATTGTATGGAGACCCCGAAACAATTTCAATATCATCATCATCATCA
This sequence comes from Paralvinella palmiformis, assembly GCA_025642065.1. Taxonomy (NCBI): domain Eukaryota; kingdom Metazoa; phylum Annelida; class Polychaeta; order Terebellida; family Alvinellidae; genus Paralvinella; species Paralvinella palmiformis. The sequence goes on along the minus strand of JAODUP010000111.1, from coordinate 218,941 downwards.
TCATCACATCAAAGTCATCATCATTATCATCGTTAGCATCATCATCATCATCATCATCATTATCATCAACCTTATTGGTATGATCAGTAATATCATTTAATGCCATTTATAGTAATTTTAAAGGACCTGTTTTGGTTTGATCCAGACCAAGTCTACCGAGCACTTCGCCATGTCTGATCAGGATCTTCCGGTGTTGGAGCATGTCTTTGTGGATTTTATCAAACGACAGATCAACGCAAATGTCCTGTAAACGACCGGTTGTAGAATGCGGAAACTGGACTGTTAATCAGCTCTCTCTCTCTCTCTCTCTCTCTCTCTGTGTGTGTGTGTGTGTTTTGTGTTGTGTGTGTGTGTGTGTGTTTGTTTGTGCGTCTTCGTGTCTTCGTACGTGTTCGTGTGTGGTGGGTGCGTGTGTATATGCATGTGTATGCGCGTGTACAATCATACATGTGTGTTTATAAAATATGGTTTTAATCGAACATCCGCGTGCTAACTTAAATTGGTTGGCATAGTCCAGTCCATATTTAAGCACAATATAACAATCTGTGGCTAATGTGCAGGCTCAACAACCACAAAAGCAGGTCGCTTAAAAAACTTAGCTTCTCGTACGTATGACGATTCTCCCATAGATGTACTTGTCACCCCAAAGAAATTGCTCCGCTTACTCAATTTAGCAACACAAACAACGCCTTCGGGTGCCCTCATAAATTATCTTGACAATCACCCATAGAATTACATAATCGCTAATACAAATCATTGTAGATATATTTAGCAACATATAAATGTTAATTTCAACAAACGAATGTGAAAATTGTAGGACATATATCATTTGTTGTAAACCGGTGTCTTGGTTGGAGTCGAAATTCCGACACACATACATCACATATGGCGACCACCACGTGGGTTTGTTATGGCGCTATTGCATGTTCGTTTGTTTTTTCGGGCAGAATCCCCAGGCTGTCGCTTATTCAGCACAGCCTCTGAGTTGGAGTGGTTGAGAAAACTCCCCCCCCCCCCACTCACAGGGGAGAAGTACGGAAAAATGGAGCCGAAATACCCTAAGGGTGGTCACCGCCAGGTTTTACGTCCCCACGGGGTCTTTAACGTCCCCCTTTATTTTTAATAATTCAACGTAGGCGGCAGCACTATTTAACGTGATCAGCCACCCACGATGTTGTGAGCCGAGAAATTAATCTCCGGGAAAGTTTAGACCCGCCGCTGGGATCGAACCTGTGACCATTGGAACCAAGTGCCGGGTGCTTAACCGCTAGGCCACCGGAGCTCACAACGGTATTGCATAAGTTGACCCGAAATACTTATGGCTAGGTCACATTATAGTCAACCAATGAGAAGAAGCTTTACATATTTCGCATAGAAGGGAATTTAGCTTGTTTTGTAACTGGATGTTCCGTTGGAGATCAGTGATGTGGTTGTAGTACGAAGATTTACGTATGAGACGAGAGGCGTCCTATGGGCGAGAAACTAAGTGCACTTAACAGGTCGTTAAGTGCACTTTACTACGTTTACGTCGCGGTTGAACAGACAGACATTCAAAAAGTTCCGGTTTGGACGTATTTACCGTTAGATCTAACTCCTTCAGAGCGCTCCTGTCGTTGTTGATGGCATTCAGCATGTACATGGCACCGCCAACATCAATCGGATTTTGTCCAATCTGCGAACAAAAAAGTGGTGAGCGTCAAACATTTCAATAAAAAGTCGACTCTTCCTGTATTTCTAAAATGAAGAAATTATTTGTTGTTACTAGTTGGGCTTATTTCTAACAGATTAATAAGATCGTTTTGCAAATTTAAATAAATAAATACAGCGCCCGAATTAGATTAGTAATTAATTGTTCGTTAAAACAGCATTAAAACAGCAACACGTCCTACTACCGAAAATTAATAACAAAAAAATTAATTCTCAATCGTATGCTCCATCCTCTCTCTCTCTCTCTCTCTCTCTCTCTCTCTCTCTCTCCATACAACAATATACAGTCATAGCTCGACCTACGTCATTAATTGGTTCCAAAAGCCGTGACGTCACCCGGTTTTTGACGTAAACCGGACCTAATGCCGTAAAATGCCTTTTGATATAAATAGTTGATTGTATTTATATTTGTTGATGTTTTTATCGCCTATTTTATCTATTATTGTTAATTTATTTATTTCACGTCCTTTCATTATGACGTAGGACGTAATGACGTTCGCTGAACCGAAATTTACTCCATAGAAAAGTGACGTAAATGCGAATTTGACGTTGGCCTAAATGACGTAAAACGGGGTATCACTGTACTGATATTATGTCCGTGCGGTTTTCCCATAACGATATTTTGTTTGTTTTTATATAACGATCGAGCACAATTTTGATATTCCAAATTTCACTGTACCCGCACTAATCCAATACATGTCGATATCACGCAAACAATCGGGGGGGGGGGGAGGGGAGGGGTATGAGCGTTAGCAGCGCAAGTTATAGAACTAATGGCAGTTTTTTCCTTATACTCTTACAGGTATGCAAATTTGACTAACACACAATGGAAACTGAGAGGCAATATATAACGTTAATTAACTACGGAGCGCACATGTTTTCATCTGGAAAATAAAACGAATACTTTAGAGCTGGATTTCCCTATGAATTCATTGTAGTCAATAATCCTCTCGATGTTTTGGACTAAAATCGTGTCTACGTTGAGATCTAATCCGATTAAAATGGGCCGAACGGTAGTTCTACTGAGAAGGACTATAAATACGTCTCCATCAACTCTCCTCCGGGTTTTTTTTCCACACAGCTCGATAAAGTTCACACGTAATACGTTATTCAGTCGGTAAGTGAGGTATAAACGGCAGTTGAACGGCAAACCGCGATGTCGTGTTGTTTATTTGACGTTTTCAGTTCGGTACAGGAATGGAATTGGCTCCGGTGTGTGTAAGGAGCGATAGTCATTATTATTAATTGGCTAATTTATCGGAGGAGCACGATTAATACAAACACACACGACAAATATTGTAATAAGGCGGGAAGGAATTCTCTTTTCTCTCTCTCTCTCTCTCTGTGTATGTGTGTGTGTCGGACGGATGCCCGGATATAGACGCTGTACAATACAATTAAAAACAACATATATAGTACTGTATATTTTTAACGGCTTGTACGGAGAAACCAATTAAACGTCCTTTAATTAAGAAGAAAAACTGTCAACTTTTAAATAAATCAGTCTTCAATTTGTCCTTAAACACGTCCACCGAATTGTAAGTCTACAGGGCTTCTGTTCATTTATTTAAGTTAGTATTTTGTTTGATTTATGGTGATAAGAATCCACCAACCGCAATGAATAATCGTGTAACGTAATATTATCTTTGGAGAAAAGGATCGGTTACTTTATATTAAAATATTAATATTTTCCACTTTTTCGGGAATTTGTTTGTCTTATAACTATGAAAAGGTACATTCAATAACATAATGTCATTTCAGCGTCAATCGGGCGAGAGACTGTACTATGCTTTCTTTTTTCTAGTTCTATGATTATCCCAAATCGAATGGGCAGTTAGTTGTTAGCTCATTTTTTATTTAGTTTTATTTGCTATCCGTACCTTGAATACGTGGAGGGTCTCGTTCGTCTGGAGGGCGTTTGCTATGCAGGTGGCTCCCTCTGTGGTGATCCGGTTATTGCCGACATCCAGTTCGGCGACGATGTGATTCTGTTTGAGATATTCGCCGATGGCCATCGCTCCCTCGTCGCCGAGTCCGTTCCACGACAAATTGACACGCTTCAGGCGCGTATTTACCTACACAAGAGACGTACGCGGACGAAGAGGAGAAGAAAACGAAAATCAATAACAAAGTAGAACAAAGACAAGGTAGGTTAAATGGGCCGAGCGACCTCCAAGGATACCGTAGGGCGGCTCCGTGGTCTGGCCGGTAGCGTGTCGGACCACAGATCACTACCACCCGTGTTCGAATCTCGGCGTGGGTATATCTGAAGGTTGTTTCGTCTGTGACTTCGCTTCGTTACCTTTGGATGTCGCTCGGACCATTTAGCCTACCGTGTGCACCGAATTGGCCGTAAAACACCAATCGTCGTCATCATCCGAAGATACCGAGGCGAAGTGAAAGATGAAACACCCTTCTGACTTAGCCCGGCCGGCGTTTGAACCCGGGTGCTATAGATCTGCGGCCAACCGCGCTACCAGTTAGCCCCACGTTCCTACTGTGCTTTGGCTCCGGAAGGTATTGTTCTGCGGCACTTTGTACCAAGGACACGTTAAAGTTGGAGTAAGCTGGGATCCGTTAAGCCTTCAACTAATACATCCAGCCCCCCCCCCAAAAAAAAAGTATTGAGAGCGATGAACTGTGACCGTAATACAAGAAAATTGACGCTTACGGAAAAACATTTAATGACAAAATACAAATTAAATTATCGGATTGTTCTGTCGTTATTCACTGTCTGCTGCCCGGGTCCGATTTGGGGCATTTGTGACCACGTTTGTGGTGGTTCAGGTACGAGGTGGCGTGGTGACCGCATTAGGCACCGTCATTGACATCGCGTTGTATTGGGTGATATTCGGATTCGTATAATGTGACCGCAATACAAAAACCGACAACCGTAATACGTTCCAACATTTCCTACACCATTAATTCGACTGTTGTTTGTACTGTTGTTGCTATTGTTGTTATAACTACTACTACTACTACTACTAACACCACCGTTGCTATTGCTACTATCCAAAACACCATCACCATTGTTATGCCCCCCCCCCATCCCACCTACAACAAAAATAACTACTACTACATCAGCAGCATCACCAATATTATTATTATTATCATCATCATTATCATGTCCTACCACCACCACAACTGCATGTACTGCGACTACTATTACCACTACTACTATTATTACTACTACTATTACTACTACAGTTACTACTACTATTATTACTACTACTATTATTATTATTACTACTACAGTTACTACTACTATTATTACTACAGTTACTACTACTATTATTACTACTACTACTATTACTAGTACAGTTACTGCTACTATTACTACTACTACTACTATTACTACTAATATTACTACTACTATTATTATTAATACTATTATTACTACTACTATTATTACTACTACTATTATTACTACTACTATTATTACTACTACTACAACTACTATTACTGCTACTATTAGTACTACTACCATTATTATTACTACTAATATTACTACTACCATTTCTACTACAGTTACTACTACTATTACAACTACTACTACTTATAAGATAAGATGGTCCTAGTGTCATCTTTAGTATAATAATAGACAGCACTTAGCGACAGCATGTAATATTATAGCACTATCCACTAGCAATAATGACTTACTAAACTCACCGTCAGTCCCTGTAACAGGCTAATCGCTGACTTGCCCCGGAAGTGATTCCAGCTCAGGTCAATCATTTCTAGCGTCTCGTTGTCACCTGTGGAAGCAAAAGGTACAGAGACTCGTATCTAGAAGGCAGACACACACACACACACACACACACACACACACACACGTGCTTATTTCCCAAACTCACTACATGTAAATTTCTGCAGGGAACTCACTACACAGTGGAATGATCATAGTAGAGTAACAAATAGAAAATATTCTTTAAACATTTATTCAGTATCCTTAAAGGTAATCCTACTAAAAGTCACTACATATGGCTATACACACGAATATGTGCGCTTGTGGTATGATGCCAGGCCTGCCACTGATCACTATTTTCCCTACTTCCCTTACTTTTCACAACTAGTTTTTTTTTCCTTCAAGTTTTCCAGATTGGATAAGTTGGCTTGAGAGTGGTCCCTGAATTTTACCCAAATATGACTACTCATTGACCGCAACACACAATGGAGTCAATTTTGGGTGAGTATTTCTCTTCATTTCATTATCAATCATTGCAATTCCCAAAGAAGATACAACTGAGAGATTTTGCTTCTTTTCATTCAGCATGAAAATGTGTAGCATATGTAAACTAGATACCTCAGTGTTTAAGTGAACTTGTTTCTAGGACAAACTGAGGAAATGGTACACTATGCTCAGATATCTTTGTTTGCATGTTCACACAAGTTTAAATTGTTTTTATTTCAGCTGCTGTGTACCAGTGTATCCATATATATGTAGTCTGTTAGTTACCAGATATGTTATATAAACATTTATATGAACTGAACTGTTTAATAACCATGCCTCATGGAAATACCATGTTGCGAGAAAGATGGTTGTCGGAGAAAGACTGTCAAGGAAACCTCTTGGCTACATGGTGTGAACCAGATCTGACAGATCCTTACAAAGCAGTGTGTTTGGTGTGCAACAAACGATTCTCCTGTAGGAATTCTGGCAACGCCCAAATTAACGCAAGTGCAAAGGGAGCTAAACATATTGATCTCCAAAAGAGTAAGAAAGGACAGAGGTTATTAGGAGTTGTGCAAAGATCAAAATCATGTGCCAGCAGTTCAACGTCTACCTCTAAAACTACCAATACACTTGTGGCATTCCGAGATGAAAGCCTCACAGAGAAGATTTGAAAAGCTGAGATTTTGTGGACGATTAAAATATGTGTAGAAGATTGGTCATTTGCTTCTAGCGATGGTATCGCTGATGTCTTTAGAACAATGTTTCCTGGTCAAATATCCTTAGGTTTCGCCCTAAGCAGAACAATGGCTACATACCTTATACCTGATGGGTTAGGTCCATATTTCAAAACGTTAGTCGAGGACATTAATGAAAGTGGAACTTAATTTCACAATCCAGTATGATGAGACCACAACACAACAGGTGAAGAAGCAAATGGATGTAATTGTACGATATGGGTCAAACTCCCGAAAGGAAACTGTAGTGCATTTCCTGTCAGTGTCATTTTTCAATCAGGCCAAAGCTGTTGATGTTGTTCGTGCATTACTTGATACCCTGAAGCAGCCAGGCTACGAGCTTGATCTTGGAAAACTCTTGAGTCTGTCGTCTGATGGACCGAATGTCAACAAAGCTGTGTGGAAGATCATTGATGAGCGTTCGAAGGCGGCGGATCTTCATGGCCCCCTTCCTTTTATCCTCTGCAGCCTTCATGTTGATCATAATGCCTTTCGTTATGGGCTTAAAGAATATGGAAGTGAAGTGAACCAACTCCGCCTAGACTTGTTCTATTGATATATAAAGTATTTCGTTCGACATGTTCAGTCTCGGTGGCTAACTCTTTGTCCTGGCACTGAAAGAGTCATCAAGCATTATGCTGCAATCTGTGACTACTTCCTGAAACACCTACTGTCAAAGAAGCATCAGAAGAATGATAATTACAACAGAATATGTGGCTGCTTGAAAGACAAGAACACAATCACGAAACTTAAATTTGTAGCATCACTGGTCAATATGTTTGAATCTTTCCTAAGGTTATTCCAGACCGAGGGCCCCCGTTGTTCATATTCTCCACGATGAATGTGGTTCTCTGGTTAGGAGGGTGTTTGGTAGATATCTAAAGGCTCAACAAAAAGATTAAAGAGGTTGATTATAAGAAGGGGGATAAGCAGCTTCCCAATTCTGAGGTAAAACATGGCACTGCTGCTTCAGAAAAGATACCACCAGAGCTAGAAATCAAAGCGGTGAGAGAATGTTATGTCACCATCTCCAGGTATCTCATCAGCCGCTTGCCCATTGATGATGATATCCTGAAGCATCTAGAGATTTTACATCCACTGATGCAACACCAACATGGAACAACAAGACGACTGAAGAAACTCATTGCAGCTGTTCCTCATATTCTAATTGATATAGAGGTGGAATATTATATACACACGAAAATAAATCTAAGAATTGGTACTTGAAGGAGCAGGCCACAGACAAGACTACCTACCATAGAGTGGACCACTACTGGAGAAATGTCTTCCAGCTAAGGAACACTTCAAGACAGCCAAAGTTCATGAAACTTCACAAATTCATCCCTTATCTCATGACTATATCACATGGGAATGCAGATGTAGAGAGAGATCCCTCTCCCATAACGATAATGTGTTGACAAGTGAGCGGTCTTCTCTTTCTCGGGAAGTATTGATTGGCCTACGATTGATTAAGGACAATGAGAAGCACATGAAAGCTACTAGATAACATTCCGGTGACTCAACAGATGCAGAATTATAGTCATAGTGCATCTGCCAAATACAAGAAGAGAAAAGAAGAAGAACAGAGACAATGATTGGATGGGAAAAGAGATAAGGCAAGAGTAGACAAAGAGAGGCAAGATGTTGGTGAAGCTCCGGAGAAACAGAATCAAGACAACAAGAGCGTGTCATTAAAAGAAAAAGAAGTCAGAGAGAAGGAGAAAGAATTGGGGGAACTTTTCAAAAATAGGTGAAATCTTATTTGCAGAAGGTAACAGTCATATCGCAAACGCTATCATTGATAATAATTTTACGGAGGCATCAGTAGCTCAATCAATGCTTGATGCTGCTAAATCAAAAATAGATTCTGCCCAGAAGCAACTGCGCCGTATACAAGAAAAGCGTATTTATGTTAATGATAAGAAGAGGAAGTTAATCAACGACTATGAGAAGAAGCTGAATAAAATTAAGAAGTCATAGATTAGAAGCCTCAGAGAATTGTTTTTTTTTTAGAGTTGATGTAGTTGTTGTGTTATGTAAATGAGTGAATCTCTGTTTTGTTTAAGTCATGTCGGCATTACGCATGATTCATTTTTATGTTATTATTTATGTCATACGCTCAATATTTAGAATATGTCATATTATTAATAATTTGTTCCATTTAATTTTGATGTATTATTTCTGATTGTATTGTAAATATGTTTTTCAATAAATATAGTTTACAGAAGATGACAGGCACCCTCTTTAGCCAACTGTTCCAATTGAAGAAAGATAAATGAACACCACCCACTTTAGATCAATGGTGGTAAGGCCATTAAATAGTGAGTACATACATTATCAATTATATATCGGCTAATCAAACAAAAAAGGCACAATAACAAGCACTGAACTTATTTACATTTTCAGACCACTCTGAAGACTGTAATGTTGTGAGACACTTGTGCATGTCCTGAACCCCCACCAAACAAGCATAATGCCGCAAACATCGCATTTAACAGCCTTCAAAATCCCTTCTTTTTCTGTGAACCATCCCTATTTTTATCCCTACTTTTTCATCGAAGATATCCCTAATTTATCCCTACTTTTTGTCTTTGGGTAAGTGGCGGGCCTGTGATGCGTATTTTATTTGTGCGCGTTTTAGTCGGTTCTTGGCTTGGCATAAATAAACACACCATCGAATATGGGCGAACTATTTTCTGGTATTAATTATGAAATTCGGATAACAAACCTATCGCATCTCCGAAAGATGGGTCGACACTCTCACCGAAGTGGTTGTGACTTAGATTCAGTTCCCTTAACGTGTTGTTCTCCTGCAAATATACTGCACCGAATGACCACCAAAGTGCGTACGGCTATACATTTTATTCATTGACCTGAAAGAAAACTAGACCGAGCACTCGGTGATGTTTGAATGGGTCGCCATGACCAAACAACGCTGACTTCCGGCAGGGTCCAAAAGCAACGTTGAAGCGACTGCGCTTCGAGTCTTGAACCTACGAATACTGACATTTATTGTGATGCATGCATTATAAGTTTGTGTGCGCAGACAATCTGTATTATTCTTGTCCTATTATATGCCATGAAATATGTAAATGTCGTTTTATGTAAGTCCGTAGATCTAGTTTAGTTGGGATCAAACGCCAGATACAGAAGGGGGATTGTCGAATAGGCTAAATATAATATCTAATAATAATTAAGCTTAATCCTCCCCCCCCAAAAAAAAAAAAGATGTGTTCCTTATACTTACCGATGAAAAGATATTCTTTTTGTATTACTTTTACTGCCACGACTTATGCAACCAACGACACAACAATAATTCACCATGTTTATAAATCCGATTTTGCAATCTGCGTTCCTTTTTTCCACGACCGGAAGTTGGGACCTGTTTGCCATCAAATCGGCGGCCGTGTTCGGTCTAGTTTTCTTTCAGGTCAATGGTTTTAGTACTTTCAAAGCGGAACTATTTCGAGGACGTTTCCGCAATAGTTCAGGTTTTTTATTTATGTACAAAGTGTTGACGTAGTTCGTTTGTATAAATACAGACATTATTGTCACTAGTAACAATCTCTATAGAAAGTTATTTGCCATTCAATAGGACTTAAGTATCTGTAGTGTACATAAATTATTGATAATAAACCAAACAGCGTCCGACCATCAAAACTACCACCACCACTAGTTCTACTATTACTGTTATTTTGTGCACTACTACTACTACTACAACTACTACTACTATTACTACTATTACTATTATTACTACTACTACTACTCTCAATACTACTACTACTACTCTCAATACTACTACTATACTATACTACTATTACTACTACTACTATTATTATTATTACTACTACTATTACTATTACTATTACTACTACTACTATTAATACTACTACTCGCAATACTATACAGTCACGTCTCGTTTATCCGCCTGTTCCCATTGAAATCGCGCAGATTAACGAATCGTGCAGATTGTTGAATCAATCGCCAGTAATGTTTTATAATTATAACAAATTCTGGATTAGTGCAGCATTTTAGCGCGTGTTCGGTTCGTTCCCTTTAAATATCGTACGAACTGCGATACGACCGAATTGCGGGCCTCCGGTTTAAAGGGAAATAACTGTACTGCTGCTGTTGTTACTGTTGTTACTGTTGCTGCTACTTCTGCAGCTGACCAAACGGACGTCTCTACTGCATAACACTAGCAGGTAGCACAGTTAGCAATAGGTCTCTAACACCTGAGTTCAAACTCCGATCAAGCTATTTCTAGGGGATGTTTCATCTTTCAATTCGCTTCATTAACCTTTCCTATCGTGTACATAAAAGTAGCCGTAAAAAGCATTTCCATTTATTATTACCACATCTGCTACTGTTACAACAACAACAACCACAATTACTACTACTACTACTATTACTAACACCTATGATAGTAATGAGAGACCCATCTGTCTGAGTACGCATGCGTAATTTCTTGTTAATCACCACCAAATTATCGCTGAATGAACCAGTAAGCACGTGAATAATCAGATCAGTAACCGGGCGGTGCCGTATTCGAACCTCGAACGTTCCCATTTCTAGCCAAACATTCACTACATAGCCATCGCATACACCAGCACGTACCAGGCACTCACCGATATTGCTTGTGCGAACTTTTCGGTGTCCTTGTCCATAAAGTGATTTCCTGGAATGAAATTACCACGTTATCAGGATGGAGTAGAATATAATGTAATACAATAGAGCTTTAATAATAGTTGGTACAATACATGGATAATAGAAAACATCAACAATTTGCACCTTTATAATAAAAAAAATTCTTGGAAAATTTCACTTAACTATAAGTAGGCTATTTACATTTTGCTGTATCTCAAATTCTATGCCCTTGTAAAAATATGTAAACGTTGCTGTTTTACGGCCACTTTTGTACACCAGGTAAGGTAGATGGGCCGATCCACCTCCAAAGGTAATGAGACAAAATGAACGAAGAAACACCTTTCTGACTTATCCCGGACGGGGTTTGAACCCAGGTGGTATATATCTGTGGCCAACCGCGCTACCAGTCAGGACATGGAGGCGCTGTGCCCTCGTGAAGATATACTTAAATATCACACTATATACTAACTAAAACATGAAATATTGTTTTACGGGCACCTTTTCCACATGGTAGACTAAATTGGCCAAGTAATCTCCGATGGAAATCTTTTTTGTTGTGAAATGAAAGATGAAATATCCTTCAGATATAGCTATGCGAGGATTTCAAAAGCTATATTATGATGAACAACAACAAAAAACTAATCAACAAATCGTTATATAAATAGAGGATATACAGGTATATCATTTCGGGAAAATCGGCATTATTTACCTGAGAAATTGACGACGTGTAATGATGTATTATAGGAGAGCATGTCACATAAAGACGTGGCGCCATCACTACCAATCTGATTATCTGAAATAGTCTAAAATAACCGAAATTTCTTAATTTCTCTGATGCGAAAGAGATTATATATATGTGTGTGTGTGTGCGTGTGTGTATGTGTTTGTGTGTGTGTGCGTGCGTGCGTGCGTGCGTGTATCTAGGTAACCAGGCAAGTATATCAATACTAGTCAATAATATTAGACTTGTTTGATTACCAATTCTAACTGATGCAGAAACAAGAATTATATCCCCTGTAGTATCACCAATAAAGGTATCATCAATAAATGTATCATCAATAAAGGTATTATATGTTTACTAACCAGATAAGTGATGTAGCAGTTCTCTTTAAGCATCTCCGCCAGATATTTTGCTCCTTCAGCTTCCAGCCCGTTATCTGATAGATCTAGTGATGTTACTGAGGTGTTTGACTGCGTAAGATATAAAGCGAAACGATCGTACGTGCGGAATTGAAGTCTCCGATTCCGTGGGGAAAACCCGGACGGCGTTTGTTAATCGGTTTTTACGCACACTGACCCGGTGCGTTAGGTGGTATATCATGTAAACGTTTCGACAAAACTTTCTATTGACAAAACGTTCTGTTTTTCTTTTTGTTGGCAGCATTTTGTTTTGGGAGAGATAACGACTACGTCTACCTTAAAATTCGGATGATATTATTATTAATATAATCATCATCATCAACATCATAATTATTATAACTGTCACCATCATCGTCTTCATAATTTAATATTAATATCCCCCCCCCCCATCTACTCCCAAACTCCTGAACTCGCCCCCGAAGTGTTACTTATGAGATATATAACTATATGCTATAATTGATTGATTGATTGATTGATTGATTGAAGTTTATTTCGGGATGATATATATATATAAATTACATAATAGACACATGACGTCATCGGAGGTCTCATCCAAAGAACTATCTCTGTGACTGTGTCCACGAATCTCAAAGCAGAAACATGAAGAGGATATACAACAACAACAACAACAATAACAACAATTGATGTGTCTACATCATAGATCTGACAGAAATGTTCCTGCCATTGTGTCTTTGCGTAAACATTATTATCAGACCTCAAGGGCATCTTTTTTTTCGAAATTATTCGTAGATCTAGTAAAATTATTTGAATTTCCCATTTTCCGTATTTGACTCAATCGACATACGGCAATGGACGGATCCTAAACTGAATTGTTCATACGGGGTGGTTCATAAACGGCTTTGTCATTTAAAACCTGTTCAGTTTCTAGACAGTAAAGCGACTTTGGGCCAGCCCGTACATATCCCCCCCCCCCCAGTCAACTACGGACTTCCGCGGGTCGAAACGACTTACCTGTAAAGGTATAGATAAGGCCTGTGCTCCCGAAGGGCCGAGACCGTGATGTCTCATCGCCAATTTCTCGTCTCTCATGTGCCGCATAAAATACGACACCGGTGTGACGTTCAGATCCTGACATGTATCCAGGTAAATCATGGATCCGGATAAATCGTAGACCTTCCGCTCGTCTTGAAAGGATAAAATGGGGCGGTACTGGATTAATCGACATTATATATTGTACACGTATTTTTCTCATAGGAGATCACAAACAAGGCTAAGAGCATTACCATTTAAAACTCAAAGGTATAGGAAATCTTTTGTCCCAAACTCAATTCATTTGTTTAACAAATATTGATCCATTCATTGTTATTCTGTAATCAGAATGTACACCATTTGTAATTAAACAGATTTATAAGTGTTATATATGTCTGCATATTAATTAGTTATGGTACTCTCAATGTGTAAAAGAATACAGAAGGTCCACTAATGCCAAGTTACCCATCCTGATCAATTAGAGTAGCAATTCTACTCTAACTGATGTATCTAACACGTACAACGTTTATCATCGGTCACATAAACCGGAAATGAAACAAGATGGACACAGACTGGACAAAGAAGACTTTCTATGGGAGAGCTGTTACCCTTCTCTGGGCATTAAGAAGACCATCCCCACCACAGGAGAAGCATTCATGCTATCAAGAGTGGCAAAGAGGATGGGAAGCTCATGGACATCACAGCATCCTTCAGAACACAGAAAAAGAAAATCAAGATGAAAGTCATTGGGAACATCAACAAACAGACGAACGTCAGCCTTCTGAAAGATATGCAGACAAGAGAGAAGTACAAGCTGAACCTTGCTAATAAATTTCAAGTGTTACAAGAGCAGTATGAAGAAGAACCAGACCTGAACAGCCTGTGGTAGAACATCAAAGAGATACTGACATCAAATTGCCAAGAAGTCGTTGGCCCGAAGAAGAAGCAACAGAAAGATTGGATAATAGCAGAAACCTGGCGCAGGATTCAGCTGCGGAAGGAGAAAAGGTCAGCAATAAACAACAGTCGAACACGAGCGACAAATGCTCAGGCACAGGAAGATAACACAAAGGCTAACAGAGAGGTAAAGAAGAGTGCAAAAATGGACAAACGAAACTACATCAACGGTCTGGCAAAAGAAGCAGAACAAGTTGGTGATAGCGGAAACATGAGACAGCTGTATGACACTACCATGAAACTAGCAGGCAAGTATAGCAAGCCAGAACGACCTGTTAAAGACGATGAAGGAAGGAACATCACGGGAACTGAGCAACCACTCAACAGATGGTCTGAACATTTGAAAGAACTGCTGGACAGCCCAGACATACAACCAGCAATAGTTAATCTACCTATCAAATGTGACAAGTCGACCAAGGAAGAAATCAGGAGGGCCATAAAGCACCTGAAGAACAGTAAAGCAACAGAACCGGACGACATCCCAGCAGAAGCACTCAAGACAGACGTCGACACGTCTGTGTAACTATTGTACCCTATTTTTACTGAGATTTGGGAAAAGGCAGAAATGCCATCAGACTGGAGAGAGGGATACCTCATAAAACTTCCCAAAGAAAGGAGACCTCAGCAACTGTTCCAACTACAGAGAAATCACACTTCTATCAGTACCTGGGAAAGTCTTCCACGGAATAATCTTGGAAAGAATGAAAGGTGAAATTGACCCATGGCTGAGAGATCAACAAGCTGGATTCCGCCCAAACAGATCACGCATTGATCAGATTACAACACCAAGCATTATAGTTGAGCCATCCTTGGAATGGAACTCCCCACTCTACATCAACTGTGTTGACTACGATAGGGCGTTTGACAGCATAAACAGGGATACACTATGGAAAATGCTAACACATTATGGCATATCAAACAAGCTGGTCAGCTTGATTAAGAACAGCTACGAAGGAGCAGAGTAATACATGGTGGACAACTAACCAAGCGATTCGAAGTGAAGACTGGAGTTAGATAAGGTTGTTTGTTGTCCCCATTCCTCTTTCTTCTGGGCATCGACTGGATTATGAAGACATGCACAAAGCAGAGAAGAAATGGAATCCAGTGGACACGAAATACGCAACTTGAAGACCTGGACTTTGCCGACGACGTGGCACTGTTGTCCCACATCCATCAACAGAAGCACGAGAAGACAACTGAACTGGCAGATATCTCTTCACGAGTGGGCTTATCCTCATAGTAAATACAGCCAACATGGAGCCAGTCAACTTTTTAAATTAATAATTGATATTTCTGGTTATTTATGGATGTTTGTTTGTTTTAATATCAGAAGATCAGCAGAATAATACCCCTTTATTGCTTTTTATTCAACTATATTTCAAGATGTAACATTATATATGTAGTATATTGTGAAATACACCATCCAAGTAAACCCGATAATTCCCGTAAAATATTCAACACATCATGTTCTAAACAAATTATGTAAACCAAAACCTATTCATAGATGTCAATGAAATTTTCCCATGTCAATATTACTGAATATAGCTGTCTACGGTCATTTGTATAAAGGGATTCATCATTTGTTTAGTTAATTATAGGCTTTCAAATATTAGCATACAACTGCAAAATGAAAGCAGATTTGAGGTACCTTTGGCGAAAAATCACCCAATTTTCAATATTTTCATTATTGGCATACACAAAAAACATTCAAATACATTTACAATTAGCTCTATTTTTTTCACTGTTTGTTATATTTCATCACCAAAAAGACAGAATAAATTTAAACATATTCAGATTAGTTTAATTATCCGGCCTTCTCTCCACGAATCAGAGTTGGGTAAAGACTCCAACCTAGGCTCCAATTGACATAGGCCCCATATATTGGTGTAATTCTGGTCACACGTTGGAAAAGGGGTTGTTTTACTATTATTCCGATTATATGACAAAATGGACCTACTTAATCTGGCGGTTATCGAACTCCGATACATTGTATAAGATTGTAGTCGTTAGAGACGCAAGGATAGCGACATCTGGCGAATACTATGAGAATGGTAATAAACGTCGCTAAAATGTACGCACGCCGTTGCAACGAAAATACAACGATTATAGAGATTAACAATATTATCGGTGTTTATGTTTGTTAGCCGCCCAAATATTTTACGGATCGAGTTTTAATTCGATGTCTCGATGACATATCACAATATCAGACAATATAAGACAATATCACTATATTTGTTTTGTTATGATACCTTCTATCTCTAGATCCGTCTCGTTGTCTCTGTCGTCGTCAATATCCAGATCTTCTGGCACTTTATAATCATGGTGGGGCTGCTGTTCTGAGTCCGGAGTAAAGACGGGACGGTCTGATGTGTCATCGTCGTCCGTATCACTCGAACTGAAACAGGCAGATTAAAGTCATCATCTTCCTCATCATCATTATCATCATCATCATCACTAACACCGTGTCATGATGATCATCGTGATCATCGTCACTGTGGTGGTAGTGATAGCGTCATTATTTCCATCATCATCGTAATAATCATCGGATAGAATCTCAGTTGTTACGTCTGTCTGGGGGGTGTTTCATCATCCCTTCATATATCCCGGGTGTGACCAGTCATCGGGGTAAACATAAACACTTATCAACCGAACACTCACTCACTCACTCATTCACTCACTCACACGCATCATCATCATCATCATAATCATCAACAACAACATTATCATCATCAACATCATCATATACCTCATTTTATGCCATCTTGAAGCAATCCACTTTTAAAGCCGTCTTTAACACATGCTACCATAATATAATTGCGTAAATAGAGTCACGTCTCCATTAGATGATACACATGGGTCAGGACAACACAGTTACGTGTCGGTTCACCGAGAGACGTACTGTAGTACTGAACGAAAACCTACAGATGAAACTACGATTTAACGTAACATTGCCTTTATATAGCGCCTACACACGGCACACCTGTGGACAAAAGACGTTTATTGTCCAACGGTGTCGCCATTAGGCAATAATCTTTATGGCTTCTCGTCGAGAAATAGCTCATTGCATATTCGACGGCAGACAGTACAGGATATCGTAAAGTAGACATTAATAATTTGCTTATCTGTTCTCGAGGTCAACGAAACACCTTCTAACAGTTCACGGCCTGTTGTTTTATTGTATTGAAGGACAGTGGCAGCTATTCATATATACAAATATAGATTATCGCTTTCTCGTGATTGAAAAGGTGTTGCTGAATACGGGTAATACGTGTTGAAGGTTTATATGGAATGGATAAGGAAGTTCACGCGTTACCACTTGAAATAATTTGATTTAAACTCTATATTGACACGAGGCCGCATTAGGAAGGAAATGTCGGTGATTCGCAATATTCTTGTGATGTTCAGGTGGCCTTTATACCGCAAATTATCTGCTAAGTAAAATCATTAAAGATCCCCGCTTCAAAAGAAGTCTTTCTCATTAATAATTTGTAAATGAAAAAGTTAAGAACTATGTTTTTTTTATTCTTCCGGTTTGAGCGATTGAAGTTCGATTACATTCAATCATCTTTATTAATGAAGGCCCTTCTCAACTGGAGGAGTATATCGGTTCGGTTGATGATGATGATGATGATAACAATGATGACTGATTTGGTAATGTGCGAATGTTTGTTTACGATGTAATGTCTATGTAATGATTAATGTGAAGTACCTCCTCCGCCGTCACTCATTAAGGCGTTAGAACTGACATACGGAGTCATTCCGTTGTTTACATCCTCAACCCGCGATTCAATGAGTGGGCGATCTCGATTAACGTGATCAGTTAAAGTTGGTTCGTGTGTACCGTCGTGAAGCAAAGAAATGACAACGAAACCAGAAGTTGGTGTTTCCATACGGACACACGCACTCGTACATTGGGAAATCGGTGAAAATTGCGGTGAAAAACAGGGAAATAGGGAAAGGGATCACCCTCATAATCCATTCCTTGAGGCGGTGAGGGAGTTTCTATGTCTCAGTGACCCAGAGAGCTATGCCAGCAGGAGATTTGGCTTCTGTTAGGGATACTCAAGCTGGCTAGGTCAATGGGAAGAGACTACACTAATATGGATTCAGAATGAAGTAACCCTGAGAGAAACCTCGAGTGCTGGAGTCAGAGATATTGGGCCACACGACGCACTCTAATAGACCACAATCACACGTCTCAACAGATATTACCAAGCGAACGAAAAGAAGAAGCGAAAGGGATTATTAAAGAATCTTAGTAATAAGTACAGCATTAATGAACCAGGTACTGTGAATCGGCAAAAAATGGCGACCTAATAACGAATTGACAAGATGGACAAAATGGCGACGTTTTAGGCTGGCGAATTCTTGGCTCTAAAACGGTCGAATTTCGTCATTTTATCTGTGATATACACACCGACACCTGTAATTTCTTGTAATTCACACCATAAGAAAACAGACGGTCACACGCAGGCTCATCACAAGTCGTACGGAAAGGTTGACGATCGTTTTAATTTGGCAATTTTTGGCAATTCGCCAAATTAAAACGATCGTCAACATTTGCCGATCTACAGTAGGTAAAGAATGTCGGCTCTACAATAGAAACAACAACACTGGAATACACAGTTGTGTACAGTCGATATTTGGCTGGTTACAGAACATACGTTCATACCCGAGAACTGTTAACTGACAGTTTAGTTGAATGACGAGCCACATCATGACGTCCTAGAACCTAATTCTCCTTGGCCTAATTGGTGGCGTGGTTGCCCCTAAACGTCTAGGACCTTGGTAGAAACCCCGAGCTAGCTACGCGCGAAGGATGTTTCACTTTTTGCTCCATTAAGTACTGAACCCGTGCGAGAGGATTAATGTGTTGAACAACAAAACGATCTTCTATTTAATACGCTATTTACCGTGTCCTCTGTGCTCTGGGCATTGGTGCACTGGGGAATTTCCCAAATGGAAAATATGACATCTTATGATGAATATTACCTATGTCGAACTCGTCTAACTATTAACATTGGGGGTTTATATGGCAAGCGTCCTTTGACTGTATAGGTACACACATCATAGAAACATTTTAACATAACATATTGTCCTCGTGCAGGGGACAAGTGATGTAATACTTTGTCTTCGCCACCAGAAAGTTTGACGAAACACTCCTCTTCCTTTCAGAAACGTTTGGATGCGACGTTTTGTCTGCGTTACAGAAACATTCGACATAACGTTTTCTCTACGTTGCGACAACGTTCCATGTAACGTTTTTTATCCTCAGATATGCCCACACCAACACGGGTGGTGGTGATCTGTGGTCCAACACGCTACCGTTAGACCACGGAGGCGCCCCTCCAGAGGTAATGAAGCGAAGTCAAAGATGAAACACCCTTCAGATATGCCAACGTCGAGATTCGAACTCGGGCGGCATTGATCTGTGATCAAACGCGCTACCAGTTAGACCACGGAGCCTCAGAAATAAATAGTTCCAGCGTAAAGGTTTACAGTATGTTATCTCTTGGTATCTAACCTGATGACTGATGTACTTACAAATCTGTTTTGAACGTCTTCTCTCTAACTTCATTAACGATGTTGTCTCCGTCACTTTCTGACGTCATTTCCGGCATGTTGAACTGTCAGAAACCGGGAACATGTGGCTGCAATAAGACGAATATATATAACTGTGTGTGTGTTTTAGCTGTGTATAATAAGGCACAGGCACAGAGAATCTCGAACCGTGAATTCAAACTCTGGACGTTTCTTCAGGGGACTGAATCCAGAGTGGCGACTTTTCTTGCTGAGACATGTGTAATGTCTCACGTGTGTGTGTGTGTGTGTTGTTTGCGCAATAATACGGATAGGCATTTATTCACTTTTGGAATAAATGGTAGTCGCACTCAAACCAGGAAGACGAACTCAACGAAAAAATGGTGATGGTTCATTGGTTTAAAGATTTATATGAGATAATATAAATGTACATCAGAAATTTGCCAGTAAGCGACAAATAACGTATAGTTTCTGTCACATTTGATCACATTTGAAACGGAATTCTGGTAATAATACAAGAAAAGCGTGATCTTTTCATAAATAATCAGTTTGAATCTCGAAATACAAATCGCCACAAACTACACGGTTCGGTTATAATTGCGTCTGAGACACTAGCGTCACTATTTGGGCGTCACTTCCTCTGACTGCCATAACATCCGGTAGGTGTCGTGGCATACTCTCAACTAAGTGATCAAGATATTTGTTGGTTAAACAGCCTTACGTCTGTCGCCAGTTTCTGTATCTCATGCCGTTAGGCGTTCCATTAAAACATTTTCCGTATGCCATGACAGCGATTAGGTATCAATGTAATTAGTATAGTAAGGGAATATAAATATATATATATATGGATGGTTGAGAACACTAAAATCGTTATTAACGGGCCTTTATACTTATGACGTATAACAATTAACAATACCTTAATACCATGGAATGGCGGGCTTCGGCGTTGCGCCGCACAGCGGTACATTTGTGCAAAAAGGGTGACGTAATTAGGGAAAAACACGAGTCTGCGAATAGCACTTGTTGCTTGTGTACCACAGTCCGGAGTATATATTGGTACTCCAATGGCACAGTGGTTAATGCACTAAAGGTTGTGGGTTGGAATCTGACTCAAACCTGTATTTGGTGGATCTTTCCCGTGGGAGCGGCTCAAACAGCTCAAATCAACTCAATTGAACTCTGACAGAGAGAGACAGACATACAGACACACACACACACACAAGAGAGAGAGAGAGAGAGAGAGAGACATA
This sequence comes from Paralvinella palmiformis, assembly GCA_025642065.1. Classification (NCBI taxonomy): domain Eukaryota; kingdom Metazoa; phylum Annelida; class Polychaeta; order Terebellida; family Alvinellidae; genus Paralvinella; species Paralvinella palmiformis. The sequence continues at coordinate 197,801 of JAODUP010000111.1, read as the reverse complement.
CTGGTCGTATAAAAACGACTGAATAGCTTGCGTACACTAAATATTTGACTTTTCCACATCTGTGGACAAAACTGAATCCAAACAAACATCTGTATAAATATAAGTCGAACAGGAAGTGAACGGGTGACGTCCCAAACGACGTTACGAGCTGTCCTAATATCAGTCACGTGACTGAAAACCGTCCGAACCGAAGTTGATCTTTTGTAATACGAACTTCGAGTACCGCTTATGTCGAACGTGTTCCGTGAACTGTGCCGAGAAAGGGGGGGGGGGTTCCTGAACAAGTCACTTAATCCTAGAGTAAACTGGTCGGCTATGTTATGTATATAGGATATCTTAGCCACTCGACCTCCTTGTGTTTTGTTGTCTGTCTGTCTGTCTGTCTGTCTATTTGTCTGTCTGTATTTTGAATGACTTAATATATGATGTGAGCATACGATTAGTATGTATGTAACAATATATATAAATGAGTTCTATTATATAATAGAATATCAATGTTGGTGTCATATGTAATGAATGCATTATATATATATATATATATATATATATATATATAGAGAGAGAGAGAGAGAGGGGGGGGGAGAGAGAGAGAGAGAGAGCCTAGTTATGCACGTGTATATATATATATATATATATATATATATATATATAGTCATGTAATAACATGCATGCATCCTTGTGTGTGTGTGTGTGTGTGAAATCACGTACATGGACGCAGGCATATACGCAGGCATAAAAGCAGGCGTACATACATACCCACACATGAATGCATATATACGCGGATCTAAACATCTAGAAACAGAGGGACCGAACGAAGTATAGACGTGGGGGGGGATGTCATTTAATTCGTTATATATTAAGGCCATCGAACGAGCAAATACCCGTGCAATAATTCCACACACACACACACACACACACACAAACACAATCATGCACTCACGCACGCATACACTGGCTAAAGAGAATAGGTTTCGGACATTTGACCACTAAGTTGGCCAAGAACAATCTATTTTTGTGGCCTCCGTTTCGCTAATCGAATGTTACACAAAAGCGGAATGTTTTCATTCGAAATCGGAACCTCCGGCTGGGTAGTGACCTCGTTTAATAGGCCACACGCTGGCTAAATCGGTCGCCCACGGCATCAGAAACAATTGATACGCCGAGAAGCTAACCTGGTCACTTCGGCCATCGAACCATAGCCCCGGCTATTGCGTCAAAGGATTCAAATAAATGTCCGACCAACTGGGCGCATTACCGTTATCTGAGATTGTCTCGATTGTCTACGACTTGCGGCGGTAATGATCCGCAGATCTCGCGGCGACATATCTCGATTGGTGGGTGGCGGACTGAGCTGTTAGGATCTCATGGTTCGGAAAGATTTCTTATCGTCAATCCGTTGCCATTTATCGCTCACGAGTAGCCATTCAGGTTATTGAGAGGGCTAAGTCAACAAATACTGAGCTACTTCGTTTATTAGACACGCGCACACTCACAAACACACGCTAACCAAGATCCAGATTGTATCTCTGGCTTATTATGATAAAAATAAATATCTTTATTATCCGTCAATACAGCAGACTGGGTTATCAAATAGAACGACGACTCCTGCCATTTTTAGTTTTTCCAGAAACGATTCGAAAACATCGGACAGGATTTAGTTTCAAAGAGTGAAAGTGGGATCTAAATGTTTTTTTTTCAGATTCCTCGTTATACACGGTGGGTGTATGTTACTGTTGTGCGGCCACTTTTGTGCACATGGTAGGCCAACTGGGGATTGCAATATGAAACACCCTTCGGGCATAGCCCGTTTGGGGTTTGAACCCAGATGTTAGAGAACTTTGATCAAACGCGTTACTTCTTAGATCAAGGAGACATTAGGATACATAGTGCAGATGCTCTTCTTACACTAGTATCCCTTAGCCTACTGATTCCAAGAGACTCCATGGCTTTATTACTCTAAAACGCCAGTGTTCAAATCCCCATTGGCTGCTTTTGAAGGATGTTTCGTCTCCAACTTCCCCTCGGCGGGGGGGGGGGTAGATTCGTTTACATAGCCAACAGTAGGCACAAAGGCGGCCACAAAATATCAACATTTCGTCCGTTATCTAAACCACGCCACGGCAAAATAATTATGATTTTATTAATTGAAATTCTATTTTTAATCGTAGAGATCAAACGCCGTTCTGCCGCTTTAGAAAACCGATCGTAAATCATCGTTACCTTTTATTCGACGTTTTCGTATCCAATATTTGTCTCGGTCGCTCGAAGAAATAGCGGATCTGCGGGTGTCCGGAACTCTCCTCCAACTTCGGACTCCTCTAAGTCGTCGTCGACGAGTTTACTCCGCGATTTACCTAAATACTTGATACCCGATCGAGTCGATTGTCCGACTTAACTCCGACTCCACTCCAAACATCAACAGAGTGCGTTGTCGATTGAAGAGTTAGCAGTTTTCTGTCTGCGATAAATACGTGCTCGGGTAGCCAGCCAGGCAACCAGCCAAATAGATATCCAGCCAGCCAGCCAGCCAGCCGAGCCGATGTACGATCGACTTGATGTCGTGTGTTGTTTTTTTCTTCTCTTTGCGGCTCGTTTCGGGCGTCTCTCTCTTATTTAAATCCAGCTTAACGATCTGTTAGCGCCGTTGGTCCGCGGTCCCCGTGCCCATCCTAGTGCCGGTGAGCGGCGTCTATTGAATTAAATTGATACACGCCATGCACTACCGTGCGATGAATGCTTTTCGGCCGGTAATTCAATACGGCGGCCCATTGACGGCCTCGAAATGTCAAGTTTCGGTGTTTACATCTCTCACACACGGCACGATGAGACGTGTCTACCAGCAGGAGCTCGGAGATAGAAACAAACTGATTGACGAACGGATTAGAGATATAACGAGTATACACGTGAAAACGACGCGCAGTGGAGATAAACGGCCAGTTATGGCCGAGTATAATTATAGCGCCTCATTCGCCGGTGGCGACTTCAATTCCTAACGCTCGATGCGTATCCATGATGTGTACAAATTCAAGGATAGAATCGCGTCTGCCTTCCGTGTCTCTCTTCGGTATGCTTCCAACGAGTGTTATGTTCGCAATTTTTATATGCTGCTAATGCTATATGCGTCGCGTCTATCGAGTAACAAGGAATATTTACATCTTTAACCGGTTCATATTTATAGAAATCGATCACGTATAGAAGACGCTTGACGACTGGTGATATGATTAGAAATTCTCTATGCCATTGCTTTATCTCACATTGCTAAAACATAGACAGACGGACAGACAGACACCCCCCATATATATATATATATATATATATATATATAGTCAGTCAGTTAGTCAATCAGTAAGTGGGAAATTCAATTTCGGCGCTACAATTTGATTATATATATATATATATATATATATATATATATATATAAAGAAATATTACAAAACATCCTGAGTAATTTGTTATGAACGTCACAGTAAGCCCTGTCGGGGCGGAACAATAAGACATAATGCACAGGCCTAAATAACTCGATTTACTGAGAAGGGACTTGAATTGTCTTTGATAGATAATACTAAAGTTTTACGTAAATGACCTCATTATATTTCAATAACGTAATTGATTCGGTTTGTCTGTGAGTGAGCCAATAGCGACTGGGTAAAGTTTAACTGTCAGATTAAAGCAATCCTCTAACACAGTAAGCTGAACAACAAACAGACCATTGTCATTTTTAGATTACTTCAATGATATATGATGAAAAAGCAATCAGACGCGCGTGTGTGTGTGTCTCATGTGTGTGTGTGTGTGTGTGCTTGCGTGTGTATGGGGGGGGGGGCGTGTGCGCGTGCGTGCGCTATCTGTGTCAATGCAAATTTGTTAGATAAGATCAGGTTTATTTGTTCAAGTATAGTATAATATTTATATATATATATATATATATATATATATATATATATATATATATATATATATTATCTTTAATTAACCAGTGTTTTATGAGTGCGATCACAAATATAACAATTTAGGCTACACAGAATGCTGTTTCAATATATATATATATATATATATATATATATATATATATATATTATATTATATGGTATTCACGATATTATAAACGTAGGTTGTTAAACCCTGCCAAATGTTTGTTTTTCCATATTGTTTCAAAGGAAGAAAGGCAGCAATAATTATGTGGCCTTAGACGAAATGATTACTAGCAGACACAAATGATCTAGTAAGAGCATATTTTAGTCAAAATACGCCGAAAATCCCCGGAAACTATAACTTCTTAATATAAAACTTCTGTCAGATCAGTAATACATCAAAACTTCGACCGTATTAAGATAAAATCCATTCGTGACGCTGATGTTGCCAAGTATTTTCATAGGAAAACAATTTAATGAAATTTGACGTTATTTAATAATAATAATAATAATAATATCTGATATAGCGCCTTAATCACCCCTAGTTGCTCTAAAGCAATAGACCGATTCATTTACTCCCTGGCGCCACCGTGCGGCTGTCTAGTTCAAAATTCCATTTTAAAAAGTTATCTTTTGTAGAACCTTTGACATCTGACATGACGATGTGAAATGTATAAAATCAGTGATCACATAGATTATAATTCAATGGGTCATCCATGTTACTGTAATATTGGGATTTATTCATGATATCTCGTATTGAAAGTGAACTGTTTTATTTTCTGAATGAGCCGTTCGTGCAATGTTTACTACATGTTAATGTCAAGGAGAGTGCTACTACTTTTATGTAATGACATTTTTATTTAATAATATGCATGTGATTGGTTCCCAGCTACAAGTAAAGATAACATTTCAAAACTTGCAAATTGCCCGTTATAGCTACATTAAATATTTAAAAATCTTCATTTAAATCAATTTACATTCAGCTAAAAGTTTAATTTTAAAATTATTTATTTAATCCATTGAAACCCATGTAAAAATCCCCTACGAGTCAATATGAATAACGAAGGCTTACCTGTGACATTCATCTGGAAAGATCGGTCGGCTCAATCATTGGATTATATCTTGATAAATGTTGTGGTAAATTCTTTGGAAAGATATAATCGTTCAGCTGAATTACTAGTCTCAGTCTCCGTGTAATATGAAATAATTTGCTGAAAGATTTCCACTATTTACCGTTATTGAAAATTTGCCATATCCTGATCAACAGCGGACGCCATGGCTGTTTCTAACCCGAGACTAAAGTTGGTAACAGATGCAACGCATTTTGCCTGGATCGGTCTATGTACCCTGAAATGGAATTAAATGATTTGGCTCGCCTAGGTGGCACAAACATATGTTATGCAAAAATAGACAGCTACAGTACTTTATGGATATTATAAATACTTTTGTTTTTGTTTTTAAATAAGTGGATTTTTAAAAAGATATATCTGTACTTGCAGCAAGTGTATTTTAATGACATCTTATACCACAGCCTGGAAGATGATCTGACATCTAAGCATTACCCAGTAGCTATTGGCTCACACAGACAAACTGAATCGGTTACGTTATTGAAATATAACGAGATCGCTTACGTACAGTGGTGATGTCGTATAGCGATCTGAAGCTTCCGGGGAGACAGTACAGCAGGAACAAAACTGTATCATAACATCAATGCGTACATTCTTAAAAAAAGATTATTGAGGGTTCTTTGTGGAATGCCAGGTTTTTTTTGGGGGGGTTCTCAGTTTCTGGGTAGGGTTCTTTGAACACCCAAAGGTTCTTCGGGGCTAACGAGGAGCAAATGGGTTCAAAAAGGGTTCTTCGTGAGAGCTTTTCTCTTGCAAGGGTTCTTTCAACCACTGAGTAAAAACAAAACGACTAGTTCAATGGATATATACCAAGTGTTTTAAGTATTATAATATTTCAAATATATCGCTCACAGCTATTGTATCACAGGATAATATTCTGGATAGATATATATTACCTGGTTTTCTAGGAAAGGTATTCTATTAATCGAAGATTTTTACCGTGACGCTGTTTAAAATTTGTTTCGAGCTAGGTGATCCACCTTCAATGAAATCCCATATATGCTCCCGAAATGTATTGGTTCAATTACTGATTAGCGTAAATTGTAAAAATCTGATTATTTATTTACTTGCCAATAGTGATCCGGTCCAGCCAATGGAGGGAGGGGGGCGGGATAACGCTGGATCGCTCCTTCCCTAGATCTACCCACAGAATCGCTATAACCCGGCCATGTGCTTTAAGTAATATAACATGTGAAATATATCGCTCACAGCTAATGTATTATGGGAAAATATTCGAATAGATATGTCTTTACTGGGTTTTTTTTAGGGAAAGATATTCTATCAATCTAAGATTATTTACTATGCCTCTGTTTATAATTTGAAATTTTAAATGAAAACAATGTTATATCGGCCAGCACACGCCGGCTTTGATAATTTCTAACTGCATCTCTCATTCTTGGCAAATTAACTTACAATATTGGCTCCAAGCTACCACTTATACTAAGCCATTACTCCCAACTTTTATCTTTTGGCTTTGATAAACGTGAATACATTTATATATCCACGCCATAACAAATACAGTTATGCTTACCATAAAATGTTGATATAATCTTTTCACAAGGCCAAAAATATTTCAAAAGCAGTAATTAATATTTATAGTCAAAGGTCACACGGGATCAGAACAAAGTATGACGTCATTTAACATGTAATGACAACTCCGCTGGATCAAGAGTATAATTATCCGTGTTTCTCGGATTTCCATCTGGAGCTTCGGCGGCGCCTCCGTGGTCTAGCGGTAGCGCGTTGGACCACAGCTCACTACCAGGCGTGCTCGGATCTCGGCGTCGGCATATCTGAAGGTTGTTTCATCTTTGACTTCGCTTCATTACCTTTGGAGGTCGCTCGGTCCATTTAGCCTACTGTGTGCACAAAAGTGGCCGTAAAACATCAATTATCATCCACATAGAACTTCAATTGTGGATAATTTCTGTATACTGAACTAAGGTGATATTACATGCCATATGTAGTCTTGAGTATTGTCATCAAAGGGGCATCAATTTCCGTTAACATACTATCCCAGGTATGATATCTATTGTTGGGCTTGAATCTGGATTTGACGTAATTAGCCACAGAGGCACTATTGGTAGTCGTGCGTGGAAATCTTTCCGTAGTACACAAAATTGCTGATATTAACGCGTACACTTGATGGCTAAGTCGGAACAACTGTGACCCGAATCAATTCGGGGAAGGCTACATGATTATTGTGTCAGGTTACGTCAGAACATTCGACTTCTCCTTTCCGCCTTCCAATCTTGCACCCGATGAAGCCATCCAGTAATTTGATATCCAATATATAAGGAAATAATCCAAATTATAAGGACGTCATTGCTCACCAATGTTCATGGAGCAAACAGTATTACGGTTTCTAGTAGAATATTAAGATAAAGGCGCTTATTGCAGACGAAGCGGAGACCAAATTGGCCACTGTAAAGGAGCGCACCACGGATTACTGAATCACCGTCGCGGGGAGCTTGGACTCAAAGTAGGCTGACAGTCTTCATTCCGGATCTCGTCATTACGATTGTGAATACTTCGTGCTGCCAGTGACCTCTGAACAATTGTGGTGATTGTTGAATTTTCCCGATCCCGTTGTCTTTACTGTACCAGAAGGAGAAGCTCAGCTTAGCTGTTTATTGGCCTTCTTGTCGAATATCTTCCTGTCTGGATCTATCCGACATTGGCATGAGTTCTTCAATTTGCTGCAATACTGTCTTTCCCCACAGATAACCCGAACTCGTAATGATGTGCCAGTTCGTCGAAAAACGTTGAGGACAAGTTGACATCGTTTCAAGCCCACGTTATCAACCGCCGAAAGAAATTACAACCCTCATTGTCTCTCATTGGAAATACTGATCAGACGTCCCTCGGTTTACACTTTTCTGCCGATTCTACGATTGACAAGAAATGTGTTTCCACGCTGACAATTGGGAATGAAAACAAATCGATTCACATTTATGCTAGCTTGCATGGTTGATGGAACAGAGCTCCCTCCCTACATTGTTTTCGGGGGGGGGGACCTTGCCCAAAGGTAGGACATTTCCTAGTGGTGTTCGTTTTCGTTCTCAAGCAAAAGGGTGGATGGATCACAACATGATGTCTGATTGGGTTGATACTGTATGGAGGCAATATTCCAGGCGGCCTGACCAAGCGCGATAACAGCAACTTGACTTTAGATGCACTGACATATGAAGTTTTGTTTGTACCGTGTTTTTATGATTTTAATATTGCACTGATTTTAAATACAATACATGATTTTTGTTCATTGAAATCTGTTCATAATTGCAATTATATGATTTCAAACTAGTGTTACTGATGAAAATCCGTTGTGTTTCATACTTGTTTTTAATTTGTTATGCGATATTTCAAATAAATAGATATCCAAATAATTTTTGTCTTTACTTATTTTATTTAAACATTTGTGCGCACAAACGTTATATCGTGAACCGAGCCCCTTACACAGCGCCACCTTTTGAATGAAATAACACGATACAGGCCAGTGTCGCATGAAATATAACACCTGGACCGTGAAACTAAACTTGCTACAATTGGAATCTGGAAATATGCGAATAAAACTTCGTAGCTCTATTAATAAATTCTAATAATTATTTTAGTATCATACGTCTACTTTATTACTCCAAAATGTTAGTCATAAAAAGCATCAACTGATGGAGATAGGTAAATGAATGTGATTGAGTACTTATACTTCGTCATATATCATGCGACTGATGCATACTTTTGAACAAAAACCAACATTAATGCTTCCGTATATAATACGCATTAAAAATTCTAGGACCATTTTGAAGCGCTAAAACTGCGGATTACCTATGGGGAAAGGCGGTGTATGGGAATCATAACCAATCAGCTTTGAGGATACTCACTAATCTCGTTAGATCACATCCATCCCGGAATTGCATTCCGACAATAGTTCTTGGAACTGCATGATCTCGAACATCAGACGCCGTGAAACAAATCTAATCGTAGATGATCAGAGATTCAGACTCTGAATTTCAGAGAATACCGCTCAAAACTCAAATAGTCGTGCGGTGCAATCTTCGAGATCTCTTCAAAGTCGTCAATCATTTGTTGGTCAAAACAAACAGACCCGTTTCAGCGGGAATTATACCTGGTAGTGAGATACCTGAACAATTGAATAACGTTCTTCGTGAGAAGATCAAAACAAACATGGACAAGCCGAATCTCGATAGTACTTAAATCTCTTAATTGTTCCTGCGAGCTAGAACCTGACACAGAACAAACAGGAGTTGCTCCCACAACTAAGGTACATTATCAATGCTTATATGTAGACCAGTCGTCTTCTGAAGGCCTTCAGATCGGCACACGGACGACTTCTGCTAAGGAAGCCAATTCCAGATATAGATGTGATCCGAACCAGCCGGTCTGTTTGACAACAATTTCTGTTGGGTTACTGAAAAGAGTTGTCGATGCTGGCCTCGAAAATGCATTCAAAGCCTAATAATGTGTACGAACAACACCGGTCCGCGTACAGGAAGAGACATTCCACAGAGACGGCGCGCTATTAAAGATACACAGTGACATTAACCAAGTGAAACTGGTCACAGTCGTATGACAGTGATGGCTTATAATGGATTTATCAGCGATGTTTGACTGGCTGACCACCGCCAATCGCTCATCTGGTATTGCTAGGCTAACACCAAACTGGATAAAGTCAGACTCGTCAGATCACTACGAAGCTGTTTCGAGGTTTTTGGCCAGCTCGTCTCAAGCCAGCTCTGACTATCATGTGCAGTAATCCAATGGTACGCATTTGATCCATGTGTACAACTCGAAGCGTAGATGACGACTATGATGATTGGTGTTTTAGGGCCACTTTTGTGCGCGTGGTAGGCTAAATGGGCCGAGCGACCTCCTAAGGTAATGAAGCGAAGTCAAAGATGAAACACCCTTCAGAATATGCCCACGCCGAGATTCGAATTCAGGTGGTAGTGATCTGTGGTCCAACACGGTACCAACTATACCACGGAGGTATAGACGTTGACATATGGATGACAAATGCCATGCTGAAAATAAAGCAAGTAGATTATAAGCACATCTCTAAAGGTAAAGACACTCCCTTCTGATGCCCACGGATCAGCAAGTGTGAAGATCCGAAACGTTGGTTGGATGAAGTAAATTCTAAACAATATAACACGACAAACGCTCTGGTCATTAATATGATGGTTCGCTGTGTTGCCTCTATAGTGTTACCATCGGGGAAGCTGAAACGTGTACAGGACCATATAAGGCTGCAACGTTTGATCGAAATAGAACAATTAGCCATCCTCACATAAAACACCCGTTATGAGGCACTTAAATGGACTACCAATAACATGTATTCAATATAAGAACTTAGTGCAAACGTACACAGGCCACGCGGAAAGGCGCATAGAAAGAATACTTGAGGCTGCATAACAATTATCAGTCTGTTTATCGTAGATGTTATTCGACAGAAACTGTTCTCTTGAAAGCGCACCGTGACATTGCTGAGGCTCTTGGTGAAGGATCCATGACTGCAGCATTAACGATGCTTGATTTATCTGCAGTTTTTATCGATGATAATCGATTATCCGATACTACTGAACCAATCATTCGATAGTACTGAAGCATTTAGACTTATCCTTTGGCATCAAGTTAAAGGCCTCAACTTGGGTAAAATCGTACTTCGCCCACATAACTCAATGTGTGTCAGTCGCGAAACATCTGCATCTGCATTTCTGTTTATCACAGGCATCCGTTTTAGGATCAAAGAATTAACTTATGTATACTACTAAACCAGTTACTGGAATTATTGAACGGCATAACATTAAATATCAATGTTATGCCAATGATACTCGAATCTACATGGTTTTAAAGCCATGTGATAAATGGGGTCATATTTCAAATGCAATTGAAGCTTGTATTGCAGACGAGTATTTTGAGGAACATCAACATGCTGAAAATGAATAAGGATAACACCGAATTAATTGTTCACTAATCCAAGCAACTTGTGAAGAAAGCGAAGAATCTTTGCATTAAGACAGGATCTAGTTATATAAATATTTACACGTCTGTGAAAAATCTAAGGCTTATGTTGGATAATACTCTAGGAATGGAGGAAGTGAATTCTATGTGTAAGTCCTGTTATTATCAAATAAGAAATATATGATTTATTTGTCAGTACATAGATGATGAGACTTTAGTCCAAACCCTTATAATTTCTTCACTGGACGATGGCAATGCACTGTTATATAATATCCCCCTTTCTCTGAAAAAACACCTCCAGCGAGTGCAGAACTGTGCTGCATATCTGGTGACACGCACTCCCAAAGCTGAACATATAGTGCCAGATTTGTTCTAGCAGTATTGGGTTCATTACATTTCAGATCATTCTATAAAATCCTGTTCCAGACATTCAAAGTACTGAGTGTAACAGAACCAGCCCATCTAAGTGATCCGATCCAAAAGTATATACCAGCGAGGCTTTCTTGTTCGCGGAGAATCACCAGGCTGTCGCTTATTCACCACAGCCTCTATGTTGGAGTGGTTGAAAATACCTCCCCCCACCACTCACAGGGGAGCAGTACGGAAAGATGGAGCCAAAATACCCGGAGGGTGGTCCCTGCCAGAGTGTTTTACGTCCTCAGGAGTTTTTTTAACGTCCCCCTTTATTTTAAATAATTCAGTGGAGACGGCAGCGCCATTTAACGTGGTCAGCCACCAACGATGTTGTGAGCTGAGGCTGTTGATATCCGAGTCTTGTTCACTTTTGACGGTAAGAAAAAGCCATGCAGCAAAGTAGAGAAATTTTCCAAGCATCAGCTAACTGGCTGTGGAATAAGTTGCCAAATCACATTAAACTTGCAGCAAGTAAAGAAATATATTGTACGTTTCTTAAAACCCACTTATTTAAATTAGCCTATTTATAATAAATATATAAACAAGTGTATTTATTTATAAAACGTGTTTGTGCTATATGAACTAAGAACATGCTTCAATTATGTTTTGAATGCATTAGAGCAATTCAAGTTGAATAAGGCACTATATAATAGATTATTATTATTATTAACTAAATCTGGTTGATGTGTAATAAACAAATTTAAGTCAATTTGAGTTGTTTAGTCTTGGCACTGGTCAAGCCTGGGACATATGGCTATGGGGTAACTGCCTGGGGTAACATCCATCAGACACAGGTAAGTTGGATTCGACCCCACAACATGGAGGCTTGCAACACTATGGAGGTTCGAAAATAAAATGTTGGTAACTTCCCGACGTGTTTCTATTTTGTTTGCAGTAAACAGAGATTGCCAAAAAATCAGGTTTTCAGCGAGGGACTTTTGTCCTCGTAAACTTTTATAATGGAAGCAACTCATTAATTAATGAGCGAGTCGATGTCTTGTTTAGCTGGTCATATCTGGCCAATAGGCGACACTCCAGGGAAACATCGCCCAAACACAGGTATGAAACCGATTTGAACCCACAGTCTTGAGTTTTGCAGCACAATGATCTAGTCACTGTGCTCTCCGGGTGCCCCCAACTCCCAAGGATATGATCGGACATGGAGGTTTGAACACCGTGACCCAGAGTTCTGAATGGAAAGTGCATGCTAGGAACTATGCAACAGGATTCTCCCTTTTTTGCAGTGTATGTGCCATATAAAAATGAAACTAGACAAAACAACACAAGACCAGCCGGAAAAACTAATAATTCACAGACAACTAACTAATTGCCGAGTCTAGTTCAATTTATTAACTTCGTTATCTCGGATAATCGCAAAGCTGTGTTTGTATTGCCTTCTCGAAATGCAATGTTTTCCAAGACTTTATCACAATTATTAGTGAGACAAATTAACCTTTGCCATAATGAATGCAAAATGTAAACGAAACAATTAAAAATTCCCAAATCAACAAGACCGTTGTCGATTTCTGCAACTAAAGATTCCACATTTAAAGAAGACGAGCTATTATTAGACAACTATCCGTTATTTACTATACTTGTAAACCGACAGCCTGTTGGATAAATGCATCGATCGTGTATACTCCCTCACAGCAACAGTTAATTGAAACATGCATGACAACAACCATTACTAAGAGCTGAAATCATCTAAATACAACACGGATGTGAGCTAGCATGGCTTTCCCAGGATAAAGACCTGCTGTCTGCTTGAAGTAATGCATACTGAACAAATCACAGACAGCACATTCCCAGAGTGTCCACATCAACAAACCAAACGTTGATGTGGTACAGTCGTGAAAGTTAAGTGTGGTGAAATCGTAACGGAGTGTGCTGCTTACAGTTAATGCAAAATACAACCACAGGCATTCTAGTTTCATTGATAAAATCCCACCTTAACATAAAGAAATTGTATATGTTAAGATACCAGTAATAAATCAGAAAGATATTTGTAAAAACTAGTACTTGGATATAAACTAATCCTTAATTTTAACAAATACTGCATCTAACTGAACCAGTCACATGTTGGCGGATTGTATGTGTGCGTGTGCGTGGGGATAGTCGACTGCATTTATTTTTCACATACATACGGACACTCACGGATACAAATGAAACCAGAAGATAAATGCTTTGTAAAATGCTGCTCATACAACATGTGACATTAATGATATGGACATCACGTTTGACAGAAACAAAAACAATGATTTACATCAAAATGTTCCTCACTTCCAATCATCTTTAAATACACCTCATAAATACTAAAAGCACACTTCAACAGGTAGCAGAGTAGGTTATAATATACAGAAAAATGGTGATGATCGTGTGCAAATTAGATGCTGCAATTTGTTGGAAGATTTCAAAACAACTTCAACAAAGTGTATGACTACTATATGGCTTTGACCTCCCAACATAATCGACGCACAGACACTGCCATCATAGATTTCTTAACAAAAGGAGACTTTCCAACCTGATGCTGTACACCGATATACAACGTCCGTAGAGGATCTCATAAACAAAATGTGGTACTTTAAGCTGCCTTCATACAGATGGCAATATGGCTTTGAAAATGTGATGTCTTTGTCGTTAATGCTGCCATTCAATCCATCCACCATGAAAGTGGTTTTTTCTACACCAACAGCGATGCATGGTTGACTCACTGTCGATGGCACATGTCTATAGGTTAAATGAGATATACGTTTTAGTAATTACAACTGATCATTGTTGCACCACTACTCAGACTTCACTTCACCAGCAGGAATCAGAAGCCAGCAGATGGCACCGTGGAACCCAAACAACCTGAACTCGCAATGGGCAATGTTTAAATGCCACAGCAGCCGAACTTACCAAGATCAATTTACTGCTTCTAACATCTTGTAATCCGATGACTAATAAGTCTACATGGAAAACGTAACATGCAGGTATCTTAATAACAAAATAAATGCCTTCAATTGTCTGCGGTGGCATGCCTGACAATGATCAGAACTACGCTAACAAAAAAGCTCCCGTGGTTGGCGTGACACATTACTGAATTATGGCAACGAGAAAGTATCTGTTTGTACAATGTCTATCCACAAGTAAACAGAACAATGCTTGATCACTGAAGTACTTCTCCAGAAGATTCTGTCAGCATAAGGTTTGCATCTAATTCCATGCCGAGTAATGCCTGGAGCTCCTCTAAGGATATTGGCTGATTGCCTTGACGATGCACCTGGATGGTGCCATCTGGATTTTTTATCAGGATCAACCGATTGTCAGCATTCAAGTCCTCCACTGACCCAGCTTGTTCTGTTTGGTCAGCACTCTGATCAACTAGTTCATTCTCCTGGAGAAGCATGTGTCCATTACCCTGATCGGCAAGAATCATGCCATCCGAGACAAAGTGTTGACTCATGTCGCTGTCAACATACTGGCTGCCATAATTCAAACCACCCGATGGTACCGACATGGGCACTCCAGCCGTTAACTGTGAAGCATCCAGCTGAAACTCTCCAGCAAACTGCCCCGAATCTTCTACCATGCCATCATTGGGTTCTGACAATTCACTTGTGTGCTCTAACAGCTGAGTGGGCTCTTTCAGCAGCTCGTCATGTTCTTCAATACCCTGAGTCTGTTCTTTCTGTGATTTGACTAAACACTCCATCTGTTGCTCAACATGTACTTCAAGCTGCTCCGATTGAGTGAGAAGTTGCTCTGATTGCTGTAGTGACTGTTCTAACTGTTCCATTGGTTGCTGTGAGTCTTTTTCTTGCTGGTCAATTTGTTCCTGCAGCTGGTCCGAGTGCTGAAGTGATTCATCAACATTGGGGATCGGCTGCTGGTGCTCTTCGTGTTGGTTGGCCTGTTCTAACAACTCGTCTGGCTGATCCAGCGAATGGTCGGACTGCTGTAGCAATTGACTTGATTCACCTAACAAGTGGTCATCGTCCTTAATGTATTGCTGTGTGTGCACTTTCAGCATCTCCGAATGCTCCAATAACTGATGCTGCTCTTCACCTTCTGGGCATTGTTCATGCATGTCTTCTTCCCTCACTGCATCCACTGCCACCTTGCCATCAGTCGTGGTAGAGGGCATTACCGAAGAAGAAGACACAAAACAAACAGAGAACATCGGAGACGTAGATGAGTGGCTGTCCAAGAAGCGTGCTTCATGACTATCCATTGCTGCACTGCTCACCACCAATGATTCATCTGCAGTCTTAAAATCGTGACCCTCACTCGATGTGGTATCCACTTGAGTTGGTAGTTGTGCCATGTGGTGAATGCTGCCTGTGGGATAAGATTTCAGAGTCTGTGTTGCGGAGACGGTGATGCTGCTTGTATCTTGTGTTCTACCTGTAATGCTGTTGTTAGCCACAGCTGGCTTGGTGGATCCCTCCACTGCTGAAAGGAGACTTGGTTTTAACAGAGTGTGACCAGGAAGAACTTTAGCTGCTATATTATTACTAGTTCTGCTGTCGTTCAACGCACTGCTAGCTTCGTTCAGTTTGTCTCGCTTCACTTCTATCAGATCCTCAGCGGACACCTTCTCAACTGTACGTTTGTTCGACATAGTGTTGGAGTTACAAGTACTTGGGTCAGCAGTAAGCAACTTGTAGCGGAACGGGTCTTCCTTCACGGGTTTCGTCTGCACGGAATACAAACCAACAGACACACCCAGTGCACTGGCCACTTTCTCATCTGATACCTGAAGAAGAAAAAACAGCACGATAAAACACTCAATAGGCTAATAATATAATTATCAACATTTCACAAAACACACTTTCTTCCAACATCCTTTCATCCCCTTGAAAACATACAGATGTAAAATTTTAGAATGATGATTAAATGTTTCAAAGCTGCATTTTTTGCATTAACCCTTTTCCACTTGTAGTTGTAGCGCCCTAGCGAGCCCGCCGCCATTACTGATAGCGATCCTCACGAAGCCCTAGCATGCCCGCGTAACTGACTAACCTTTTGAGAGGTTGTTGTGACTAAGCTACCCACAACGCATTCAGCAAATCTCACACAATATCACTGCCGATCACCGACTTCATTTCCATGTTAAAAGTGTGCATTTTGGTGGAGTGGATCGATTTTTATGAATTTTCAAGTTGAACCAAGTTTTAGGACGTGTTTTTCTGGATCAAGATGGAGGATGAGGATCCAATGGCAATTTCGAGAGCGCTTGTTGGCGAAAGTGATAACAATGAGGAAGATGTCCATGGGTTTATTGTGGAAGAAGTGAAGAAGGGTCTGATGTTGATTTAGACATTGTGGTGCAAGAGGGAAATGTTGCAATCAGACAAATAGCTGTCAGACACCACTTTCAGTGACAATGGTGCGACTTATCTTTCACCTTCTTTGGTGAATTTTTTTTTAATGTCTTTACCATTCATGGGGGGGGTAACTGGTTGTGCATGTTCATCTCAAAGCTGCACATTTTGTCACTCTTCTGAAATTTTTTGGAAAACTGAGTGATCCATGTCTAATTTGTTTATGATTTTTTGAAGATATCATATATGTGTTGCGTGCAGAGTTACTTCCCCTGCCTTAGGAAAAGAATAAGGATGGCAGCCGGCAGGTCTAAGTGGCAAAGGGTTAAAAAAAACTATGAGTGCCATCTGTGGGATACTAATAGTATTTGAGTCATTTTCAAACACTTTAACTGTCCCACAGCGTGAGTATGGATAAGCAAGTGATTGATGGCTAGTTATGCGTTTTCTCTCTACATTTTTCAATATTAAAAAATAATAATTTGTGTCATAGTTAGCTTGTAAAAATGGTACTAATTTTGGATACCATATAAGCCCATGTGTTAGACTTTCTACTGGACAGGAGTTCACACACAGTCAGGTGCAATGCCAGTGAAATATTTATAATTTATTGGTAAATCCTGAAATGGTTATGCTATCTAACAGGTAGTCAATGCTGTTTCTGAAAGAATTGGGTCGAAACGTTTATAAATTCGAATAACTGTCGCTGTGTGAGCTGTGCAATTCTAAATTTGTTGAAGACAATTGTGTTATAATTAGATATGCCATATAGAGTAACAATCGTCTGTACAGATGTAACAAAGGAATGGATCGACACTATGACAAGTTCTTACAGGCTATCAAGTAAGTGAATAATATTCCAGCTGAAATAGAGCAAAGCAAGGTAGCTACCAACTTAAAAAAATATACAATCTTATTTTATTACAGTCTTTAAACAGCAGCCCTTTGTTGATAGATGATATTTTACTCTCCATCCAAATTAAATTGTGTGTGTGTGTTTGTGTGTGTGTAAAATGTACGATCTGCCAAGAATCTTGCCAGGCTGGTCTGTATACCCATCCTATTAGTCGGATCATAATTAGAGTTTATTTCATATCCTATGATGACTGGTTGTTTGCCTGAATGATCACAAGCTGCCTATCCCCAACAATGAGGATATCCAACTAGTTATGACACTGTTAAGAGATAGAAACATCTCAGTCACTGGCATTAGTTTGTTGATGTCAGCTGTGTCACTGATAACTAAAATCTAAACCAAATGGTTCAGTCCTGACCTATCTACGTAGGATTGTGGAAGGATATGTTATTGCTACGAAGCAGACATAGGACATACAGCACGTGTTTGAAAGCTGTTTATAGCGAAGCAAACACAGCACTTCAGGTATCAGGTCCTGCCCTCACAACATAGAGTGCAGGCTGGGATCAGTGTCTTAGTGCAAAATAGCATTTGCCACCATCAACAATTTAAGAAAGAAGCACACTACTGTAAATTTGTGACAAAATAATCTGGATTGAGTTGCAAGAAAAATGGCTGAACACTAGTGAGTTATTTGTTTAAAGTTGACACCAACTTATAATCTAGGATAAGAATTTATGGCAGCCAGCCAGGCTGGGATGATTTGAAAGTTCTGAAACCGGATTGAACATGGCAGTTTAAAATCGTGACTGGCAGTGTTTAACTTATCATTGCTAGATTTTGGGAGTTTTTTTTTGAGAAAGGGGAACCGCCCATTTCAAAACGGTACATTTTGGACTCCTGCCATTTATTTATTTATGGATAATTAAATGTATGAAAACTTCCGACTAGACAAATTACATTACACAGTAATGCTGATTGGTTCATGAATGATAATAAAACCTATGTGTGATTCGTGGAAAACCTGATGTCATTTATTGTCTATGAAATAGTCCATGACACACACAATGCATTCTGAGTTAGAAGCAAAAAATATGGTTTAAAGCCAGACTGGTATTTCCCACCATAAGACAACAATGCAAGGGACAAATAAAGTTTATGCAAAATTTTAACATTTCTATAAATAATTCAATGTTAGTATTGCTTTGGGATTATATTGGCAAGAAATATTGTTTTGGCTCATGTTTACCCTGATATGAGTTATAATATATAAATGATCATTTGTATGAAAAAAATCATGGAAAATCCATTCCACCAGCCCAGGCAGGTTACATTTGAGTTACCAGGCAGATACAAATTCTACCTGCCTTGAGCACCAGGTGGGTGGCTATTTCACACCCTGCTCGACACTAGTCACACTTGGTTTGTATGGCCAAGGGGCTTCTTTCCTAAAGAAACATCCTGCACTGCATATTTGCCCTGAGAATTTTCTAAGATGAATGAATGGCAAAAGGCTAATTATGTAAACTGTAGTCATACACACACACACACACAGAGAGAGAGAGCCAAACCTGTATTCTTGTGCCGCTTGATGGTGGAGCCCCTGGGGCGACTAACTGTAATTGTTCTTCACACAAGCGTCGGATTTCCCTGTACACCTGAACATACTCCTGAAGGAGGTGGACAAGATGCGGTCGTGCTGGACGACCTCGTTCAGCCTTCATCAACATAAACTCCCAAGTGCTGACAGCTTGGGCTAGCCGTGGAAACACAGTCTCCATGAGGTCCTCATCACTGAATTCACGTATATACTGTTGAAATATAGAGACTTGATTGTATAGGTGTTAGCCACAACAAACTTTTGCGACATCACGACTGTAAATGCAATTAATTCATAACTAAATACAAATTATCTAGACATAACACAAGTTTTCAATTGAAACAACTTGTTTTAATTAATCACAGAAAGTGGACAAGAAATAATAATTTTCCCTATGACAATAGTAAAATACTTGTGATTACTGGGAAATCCCAATGAGTAAATGATTTGTTTAACTTCAGCACTGGGCACAGACATTTGGCCAAGGGAAACTTCCATGGGGGGTGTAAGAATGAGACATGGGTTCAATTCTGGAATTGATGTGCAATTCCAAGGTTTTTTTAAATGTAAATTATTGTAATTGGAAGTGATAAATTTGGAGAAGGAATTAATTTACTATTTAATTTTTTAATTCAGAAATATTTCTTCCATGACAATTCCTACTTGGAATATAAACTACTTGGAGTAGGTACTCATAGTACCTACTGCAATGAGTTGGAATTGCTCTATTTGAAATTGATAAATTTGATGTGGAATTGACCCCATGTCTGACAGTGGTAGGAACAAAGATCCCACAAATAATAACATAGACCTGTATGAGTCAGATTCAGACCCACAACATGAAGGTTTGCAGTGCAATACTTTGATCGCTACACTATCAAAGCACCCAATTATCAAGAAATTAAAACTAATGCTGACTTCTTATAAAACAAGAGACCTATTAAATTACCCTTGGTGCCACCATGTGCATTTAATAGGAATGACAGTCAATAGATATATGTCACTAAACTAAGTAAAATTCAACGCGATTTGCATGGCTATCATGGTCCGGCCTGTCTAGTTCAAACTTATTTTTGTAGAACATTTGACATCTGATATGACGATGTCTATGGATAAAATCAATGATCACATAGATTATAATTCAATGGGTGATTCCTATTACTGTAACATTGGTATTTGTGTATGATATCTTATATTGAAAGTAAACTGATTTATTTTCTGAATCAGCCATTCGTGCAATGTTTACTACATGTAAATATCAAAGGTGTTAATACTCTAATGTAATAAAAATTTAATTAATAATATACAGGTGATACATATATGATTGGTTCCCAGGTACAAGTAAAAATAATATTTCCAAAACTTGCAAATTGCCCTTTACATCTACATTAAAAAATCTTCATTCAAATAAATTTACATTCAGCTAAAAGTTTAATTTTAAAATCATATATTTAATCCATCGAGTATGAGTCAACCTGAATAACAAAGGCTGAAATACTAGTCTCAGTCTCCGTATAAGATTTCCAGTATTTACCCTTAATGAAATGTTGCCAACCCCTATTAACAGTGGGCACCATAGCCGCTTCTAACCTGAGACCGCAGTTGGTAACCAATGTGTCTTATTGGATTCTCTGTGTTAAAGTAGGTATCTCAACAGACGGATAAAAGGCGCATCCACATGCTAAACCTCTTGTTTTTACCATTTATTTGTCCAACATTTTTTCATATTTCTCTCTGAGCTACGCCAACAAATTTTATGTTTTTGAAATCTTGAGTCTTTATTCTTTCAATGAGTATGTGTATTTATTACATGGAGTGTGTATTCAGTAAATGGCATGCCAGTAAACGATGTGCCTATCAAAGTACACCTGTGCGTTTCGGAAGCACTGTCACTGCCGCTGGCGCAACACCCCCTGACAAACAGCGGTATTTGCCGCTGACCATTTAACTTAAAGGCGAGAGACTGTTTTAGTGTGAGATACATCCGAGAAGTTTGACATTTTCTTGGGCTATCATCCCAGAAGCACAGGCAACACTTGTAAAAGTTGTATCTGAACTCTGGCTCGGGGATTTGTACCGCAATGATCTAGTCACCGCATTATAACAGCATCCTGATGGTTACGATGAAACATGCCTGTGGTGTATATGTAATAACTAAACCACTGTTTCTATTATTGTCATAGATATATTTAAATGAAGAGCTGTCTTGGTTTTTTTATCTTACAGTGTACATACATATAAGAAATATTGGAGACACACAATTGTTTATACACTTAGTTAATACTTCACACACTTATAGTTAAACAATAGCTAAATTCGGTATTCCCAACAAAACTGCAAAAAATAATAATGAGTATTTTACCGGTATTCCCACTCCAGGCAGTACTGGAAAAAAGCAGTAATCCCATTATTTCCCATCCTACTATTTACCTGACAACCATGAGAAAATTTATTGGTGTACATAATGCTAGATCAGATTACTGAATTATCCTTGGATTATTATCTAAGCTGGAAAAACTGATGCAGACATTACTAATTAACTTTGACTAGATCTAAGATGTCATAGCCTTTGCGTATATCCATCATTCTATTGTGTATGATCAGGGCTTTACACTGCCTGTGCACAAATCTCTATCACGAATCAATGCCCCATGGTTTTTCACACCATCCACTGTCCATTCCCATTGCATAAATGCCAACACCACATTAAAGATGTATCACTGTTTCCCGTGCACATGGATAGCAAAGGCACCTATAAGTTATTGACAACAAAAAGTCATCTATTTGACATCTCGTTTCTGATGTAAGAAGACAATACACTTCTGGGAGATAAACATTCATCAAGCGGAATAACTATGACAACTTACTTCTTTTAATCTTGCCTTCTTCTTAGCTGTGACATTTTCCTGTGGTATGGCCTGTTTATTTTTTAGCAAGCTCTTCCCAGAAGCGATGCCCGGCGAATTAGTTTTCAATGAGTTCGTAACTGCTGCTGTTGAGGGAGTACTATCCGTTGTACTTGTATTTATCACAGAACAATTAGCAAAAGAGGTCCTAACATCATCCTTGGTCTGGTCATCGGCCTGGGGTGATGATCTTTTCACATCCATTAAATCAGGTGCCGAATCCCTGCTGCTGCTGTCATCCATGCCATTGACATAGAAACCTGTCAAGAAAATATGTTTACTAAACTAAGCAATATGAACTCCAGTTCATGAAATAGTATATTCATTTACAACTGTCAGCAGGTTCAATCAACAGCATCTGAACCACAGTCATGATGCACTGATTAAATACTATTTAAATTGCAACTACATCGTACTACAAAAGAATAAAAAATCAATAAAATCGCATTCAGCAACCCAGCTGATTAGTGTTTTCTAATATGCTGTGACTCACACACACACTTTATATTTTCTATTAGAAAATATTATCTAATGAACCAACAAAGATGTTCATTTAGATATACCATGTTTTATGCCTGTGGGCATCCGCAATTTAAAATTTGACAGCAGCAAAAAAGAAATTTGGCATTGTACCAAATATTAAAAACCTAGCATGATCACGCTACAGTATAGTGAATGTTAAATAAGGTAGTAAACCAATACCAAGTTTTTAATCAAAATGAGAACTTACTACTATTCAAGAATTGTCACCTGTCTTAGCTAGTTTTGTTTCAGCTAAAGCCTGGTTTGTTACAGGAAAACTCTGTCCCTAAATATTTGTCATCGAATCTGCATTACTTCTTAATGACACACCGTTGGTACTTCTTTTTTGTTTTCACTATTTGGCTAGAATAATGTACATATGTATGTACACATACCTACACAATATACAGGCTCACTTCTCTCCAGGTGTGAAGCTTTTAAAACTATTCCAGGCCTGGTATACTTTGAAATTGCATAGATTTTGCAACCCAGAATTTCTGGATATGTTTGCCATAATTCATTTAATTTTTATGATCAACATTATCACGAAACAATATCTTCTGATCTCCTTTGTCATCTTTCACAACCTCATAATCCTCACGCTGCGACTGGTGAACAAAGCTTGGCTATGTTATTGTTCCATAAATGTAGGACCTTGGTGCTGGACAGGATCATAACATCCTACTTCTGTTGATGCACATGAAAAAGTGTCAATGTTGACTGGTGTCACAATCAAACATGTAATTATTTACAAACTAGGGATGGATGGGGTAATCATTGTCACTGGCTATAAATAATAATTACATGATTACAAGTATCTTCAATTTCCAGATCCAATGTAAGAGTATTCAACTACATTGTAAATAAAACTTTCACAAATCCACAGGGTGTTTGATTATTTACAAAATTAATAATATTGTAAATTATAATTTTATGCTATCATGTTGTATAATATTATTATATGACATGATAGCATAAAATCAGCATCTCAATAAACTTGATAAAGAAATATTATCTCTATCCCTACCCAGAGTGGGTTGCTGAGAGTTTCCTTCACTCTATCACTTGTATGTATGCTAATTATCTTGCATTAAGATGGAATATTAGTGTTTTAAAGTGCATAAGTTTGGATTTAATATGTGCCAAACCTGATTATGAATATGAGCTCACTCTGGTTTAAGCATAGATTAAATCTCAATTGGAGTAAACCCAAATTTCTGTTAAAACTAGGCTAAACTAATTATCAAGTTCAATTAATCCCTAACTAATAAACTACAACAGACATACATGTGATATTATGCATTCATTATCAGTATAAAGCAGAAAAATAAAACTGTGTTAAAATAACTGTACACAGACCACACTAAACAAAAATAAATATTTAGATGTCCACAGCATCAAAAAGTTCTCTTTAACAAAATTCTTGATATCCTGCCACATTAACCGAGGCCATTGGCACTGTATAGCCAATTATGTATGTTTACGCCATCCAAAACTGAGACTGTCATTCTTGATCATCTAATAGGCTCACTAGATCAGCTGAATTATTCCCACCTCCTAAGCGATGGAAACAAATTAACTTGCAAAATCAGCCAATCACAGAGTAGATTTATTGGCTTGGGCCAGCAATAAAGCAAATCAATACATGATTGCTATATTGTGGTAATATTTCTACTAACAGTAAAATATCTCAAATATTAGTGGATGGTGCATCTCCATGCATTATTATTATTATATATTTTATTATTCGATCAATAATGACATCATACAAATTTGTGACTTTCTAACTTTTCATGTTTTCTGAACATTTTCATATTTAATATTATAACATGGATATATTTGTGGACTGAAATATAAAAAATTTCCTGATAAATATCTACTATGACCCAGGCCTACACTCCTACCCTGACCATTCATATAAACTACAATGGAAATGTAGAGGCAGCTACTTCACATGACTACCTCTAATTATTCACATTCTAAGCCACCAATGTCTACCTTCTTTGAAATTTTCATCGTCTTTTCCATGCTCAGGGTTGAGTCTGTAATGTCGAGCCAGACCAGCTTTGCCTATGTAAGCCTTGTCACAAACTTTGCACTTCCATGGCTTGGCTTTACCATGTGGACCTGCGAAACGAGGTTAGTAAAAATTATCATGCACTGCATCACAAACAGACTAATAAAGTAAAATAGCCATTTTTACAGAATTAACCCCATCATAGAAAATGTTATTTAACATTATCTCATTAACCACTGAGAAAGATAAATTACATAGATGTGATGAATAACACTTTTTAATTAAATATTATAAATTTCTGATACATACATATATATATATATATATATATATATAGAAAGAGAGAGAGGAGAGGCATGATACTTAACAGAGGAGCCACCACACTTATTGTCAACTGTCCAATCAGAAATTAATTAGTTTTTCTCAAATAGGGAATACATACAAGATGCTGTCATACTTCTACTGGGATGATTTTAGTAATACCACTGGAGGAGGGATTAGACATTAATAATTACATCCCCAGCAATAGTTCACAATTACTAGTAGTTTTCCTCAAAGTTTTCACATTTATATATATATATAATGAATGGAGGATCCAAAACATTGTAGTCAATTTGACAATCCAGGTAAAAGTCCTTCTCTAAAAAGCTTTTAATAACTATCTTAGGCCTAATAAGGATAATGTTCCAAGCAGTGATCACAAGTTATTGCAAACAGTAAACCGTTTCTTCTTAGACGGCAAAAAACAGAAGAAACTGTCAACCCAACCATAAACATACCCAAACACGAGTATGCGGAATAATTGGAGTCCTTTTTCCTTCGACGCGAATCAGGCTCATTCTCATCTCCACTGCTGCCTTTAAAATCTGAGTAGCCGCCATCAGAATCGTCATAGTCTTCATCCCAATCAACAGGATGAATGTGTTTATAGTCCTTCACCATATGCTTTGGTGGGCGCGAAATTCTCCCGGAACGTGTTCTAGGACGATGTTTCTTCTTTTCCTCCTTTTCTTCTTTCGACAGCTCCGGCGCTTCCACTTTTTCATCCTCCTTGTGCTTCCGTTTCTTGTAAGTTCTCTTAGGCAGGTTAACAATCACGGAATCTGTAGGAACGTAGATTTGGTGTGGGGGCTGCTTGCTTGATGATGCAGACTCGCCAACCCTGTTGTTCTTGTTCCGGTTATGAAGTTCTGAAGGATACATCACCTTGTACACAATGCGAGTCTGTGTTTGCGGATTGAATATAACACTGGGCTTGTTGCTTTCCGTGGTTAGCTTCATGAGCTGTTGCTGCTGGACTACTTGCATGATTTGTGAAAGCTGCTCCGCGCTGAGCTGCTGCAAAGAGGTGTACTGATTTCCTTGCTGCACTATGCGGATCGGATTAGCACTGGATCCAAGGGGTGCCGTGTTGGTGGCACTCGGAGCCTGCACAACTATTGTCTGGATCTTGTTTTGTCCAGAAGTTACCTGATTGTTCACCTGGGCCGCTTCAAATTGGGACAAATCACTTTCCTGCACGGTTGGCTGCACTGACTGTAGGACGTTCTGAGATGGTCCCACCGCAACCAGCCCACCATGTAGCACAGCGGGTTGATTCTGCACGTGTATGACATAGTTATCTTCACTGGCAGATACCACAGGCTGTTGGCTGTCATCCTGGGCAACAACCTCCTGCAAAAATCCATTGTTCTCACTTGCCTCCAGCGGACCGCTGACCAAACTCTGTAAGTCTTGAACACCGTTATCGTCTGCAGTAACGTTCTGACTAGCATTATCCAGCGTGTAAATCACGTCCGTATTTTTTATACCACTGATAACAGCGGTTCCATCAAGAGAAATGCCATTTGTGGCGTCTGCTACAACTTCGCCATTTGTGTAAGCGACACCGTCTTGGACCAAAGGGCCAGACGCCTCTTGGAAAGCCTGCCGTAGTATATCCTCACTAACCGCGACTCCTCCATCCACGTCAGTGGCAGACACTTGCACAATATGCGATGCACTAACCAAATTTGCATCTCCACTGAGAATGTTGTCATGCTCTTGTCGCTCGCTGTCGGCCATGTTGAAAATTTCCCAAGAACTCGATCGACTTTGGGTGATTTTTTTTTCAAGAAACGATATTCGAGCGACTGAAAAGCTCGGTCTTACATTACGGCATATTGTTGTGTGTCATTAACTGAGGAATATCGTTTAAATTTAACATGATTAGCTAGAAAATCCGATTCACTGCAAGACGTCATCCTGCATTCTGCTTCTTGTAGCAATTCTACTCGTTAGATGGCGCTGCGACTAAAGGCGTAGAGAAATATTTAAGAACGTTATTTTATGTTTCCCGCCATTAACAAGATTAGGGCTAGGACAAAGGCAGTCTATTATTATTCAATAGTAATGCTCATTTAAGAAGCTGTCGTACTAGCAGTTCTATTTCAGTAAATGCGCACTCCCAACAAAGACCAAGTATAAAGTTTATTCAGTAATTATTTCTGTCTTCCAAATAACCTTAGACATGTATTAATGATACAGGCTTAAGTTAATACTTATTTAGATCTACAGACAAGCCAGAGAAATTGAAATACTTTATTTTGTCCTAGATTCTTCTCAAAAATCGCAATATGTAGATCACAGTTAGTTAAATAAAATTAGTTTTTCTTTGTATAGAAATATTCAAGTAAAATTATATATATAGATATAGATAGATAGATGTATTCGGTTCACATATCAATTATACAAGAAAATATAATACTAAAATTATTAATGATTAATCTACAATGTGAACTGAGGGACCACCCAATAAAAAAGTTATTAGATATATACAAAAACAAATTTAATTTCACGGTCGAGTTTGTCTGAAGATAGAGTGGATGACTGACCCAGAGAGACATCACCAAAAGTTAAATCATTGTTTGTGTTACAATACAATAACCAGACCAGTAGAAAATAGAGAGTTTAGAGTTGAACCTCAGTTTTGAATAAAATTAATAATAAACAATAAGACTCTATATATATATATATATATATATATAACAAGACAATATATAACAAGACAAACATAAAAGGATTTAATCAATTCAGACATGGGGTCAATTCTATTTGGTCAATTCCACATCAAATTTATCTCTTCCAAATTTATCAATTCCACTTTTCACCTATAGTCTTTTTACCAACTATACATTTATCATGAGTATATTTAGTAACTCCAAATGCCCACTTCGAATACCTATACTTGGAATACCTACTCTGAATAGTTTATATTTTAAGTAGTATCATCATGGAAGAAATATTTCTGAATTAAATGGTAAATTAATTTAATTGTTGATTTAATTTTTTTATAGCAAACTTCAATTGCAAATTTATCAATTCCATTTTTTAACTAAGCAATTCCAGAATTGGAATTGCCCATCAAAGGATCATCAAGTAGTGTTAGTCAATCATTTAAGATTACACATCTAAGAATTTCCTAATTCTTGTTATATATAGAGAGAGAGAGTAGTGCTTGCTCAAGTACGTGTTAATCTTTTCTCTCTCTCTCTCTCTCTGTGAGTGTGTTCAGAATTGAATAAATGTTTTACGGTCAGTTTTGTATGCACATGAAGTATGCTAAATTCGCAAAACTATCTCCAAAAGTAAATGAGGCAGCGTGAAAATTTAAACCCTAAGACATACAGTTCGGCTTAGATTGGACTGGAGATCTGCTGCTGATGTTTTGGCTATAATCACGTTTTCTATTTAGCCATCAAGATGCAAGGCTCTCTCTCTCTGTGTGTGTGTGTGCATGTGTGTGTGTGGAAAACGCCAGAAAGAAGACAGACAGAGGAAAGTCTAAAACCAGATATGCTTGCATCCCGAATTAATTAAGTATAATCACAAGTGAAATTATCACATTTTATTATGGACAATGTACATAGAAATCGTAATTGTGAAAACTTACACGCATATCATCCACGTACATCTTCTCATACAAAGTTCCATAAATATATTTTAATATATATATATATATATGATTTGTAGTTTTAGCTCAAAACAACTGAACATCACTGACTACTGGTGATCAGTACATCATGCAAGGTACACACAACAATTGGAAAACGAAACAAAACATCAGTTAGTTACTGGATGGTTGTTTTTACACTCAGACATAACGTGTGTGTGTGTTTGTGTGTGTGTCTAGGCTCACAATGGAAGCCACGAATTGGTGGCCAATGCCATTTAATGTCACCAATCAGTCAGAATGGAATAACGTGCGACTAATTACAGCACTGATGTTGATCTCCGTTAACGTCAATGCACATTCACAGCAGCTCACTGATACAAACCAAACAACATGGAATGTTGGCCATCGTATTAACACCAATAGGTTTATATTGTTGATTCAGACATGTCGTATAGATATACATTCACATAACACACACTAAGCTAAGGCAGGCCTAACAAACCAAATTTTAACAAGATATAATTTACTATAAGATAACTTGCATAATATACAGAACTCAGTTAACATAAAGCCAGCTAATGTCTACATATTCACCGATATATATATTGCTGGTCACTAACACACCCATGCTACTTAACACAAACGCATAACGGCCATAAATGTGACATTCAGTAATGTTGTTTTCTGAGTCAACAGCACGTGTGAACAGAATGAAACACTGTCGTGAATACGTCATACGGAAAGCTCGGCTAAACTGATCAAATGTGGATCTAAAATATTTTTGTGCACTGAACGTCAGTCATCCAAAGCATTTCGTGATTAACAAAAACAGCAATGATCCACAATGACGTGGCTGCAAAACAAATTTAAGAATGACACACCACGATGTGAACAACACGGCATAACAAGAAATTGGGATCTAGTTTAAAACGGCACATCAAAATAAGAAGAAAACCGAACAGTGGCAACAGCACTGGTAACGTCGAATAAATTCTAGACGTTACAACTTCAAGTAGTAGTAAACTTAAAAGTAAAGTACAATAGCAAGGAAAAATGAAACCGACATTGCTAATACAAATAAAGTGCATTATACGAAAGCTTTAGACAACAATTTAATATGGAAATCTGATGCTCTCTCTCTCTCTCTCTCTATATATATATATATATATATATATATGTGTCATTCTGGTTAAGACAAGAACCATGTATCAGGGCTGTCAGTGACAATATAATCAGACCACTGCTGGTTACAAAGCATATAACAGCTTTCAGCATGTATTCAGTCATTCAATGAATCAATCGGAACACACATTAATTTCGTGAATGGCTTTCTAGAGATTTGTTTTTCCTGGTAAGCAGTTCAAAATGCTAACAAACTTAATATTAAACTAGCCGCGAAGACAAAGCCATGTTCTCTGTTTGAATGATCTCTCTCACGCACACGCAATGATAATCAAATATCACAACAATAAATGCTATATAGTATGACAATGCTACATATGCAGGCACCCTTCACCTTTCAATGTTTCACATTTGATACGCGAGACTATCATCAGTAACACTGCTATTCACATAAAACATTGAAGACGAAGCCAAATGGCCGATGTGTGATGGTGATGCAAATAGCAGTAAAAAAACGAAATGAGCACATTAATAAAGTATACACATATTTTGTTGGTGTCAGGGAACAAGATATCTAAAAAGTAACAGCTCTTCCCTCTTCCACCACTCGTCTTTTGCTAATTTTAAGAAGTTCAAAGTATCGTACAGGCAGCGGCTCTTGTTTACACTCATCTGAAGCCTTACACGAGACAACACAAATCTTCATTAGCCGATTTGATATGAAACATGTTAACACAGTAGGTTGCTCAGCAACCAGATTCCAATTAAAGAAGTAAAACCTTTAAAGTAAACAAAAACTTAAATCCTAAACGGTCTGAAAGCAATTTTATCCATCTATCATGCATCATCTTCACACAAAGGTGGCATCGACAGTATTCTTCAGATTGAGCACAAAGTCAACCCACAGAAGAACAGTGTCCAGCGAGTGAGTGGTTTGTTTAGCCCGGGAGTTGGTCACAGCTGTGACATATCTATTAAAGAGTGACAGTCGAGGAAACTGCCCACGAACACGAGTGACTCGATTCAATTTGAACTCCGGCCTAGAAGTCTGCAGCGCAATACTCTAATCGCCGCATCGTCAAAGCCTCCCTACAAACACTGAGCAGGACTTTTAAAGAAATAGTAAACAAACCTCAGCAGAACAACGATTATCATGTTTAAGTAAGCGTCGTTATCCAGTCTGAAAGAACTTGTGGATCATTTGTATTTCTTTTATACAAACTCCCGATTCCCAAAGTGGGCTGGCTGACCCTGTAACACTCGGCAGGTCTTTCTATTGCATTAGGAAATTATCACGCAGTGAAATAGTTAATAAATGCCAAACCCAGTACTACTATTAGATGATTATCAGCGAGTGAAATGTTGCTATTACTGGATGAAATCTGATCAAATCAATCAAACAGTATCATATTTTGAGTAATAACTGATTCAGTGAATCTTGCTAACCTCTGTTTTGAATAATGTTTTTAGAAGGGAGACAGATAATTAATCTGTTCGGGAGGGTGTTGGTTCACAATTATTTCAAGGGTGCTGGTTCAAAATCAACTGGTAATTATTGATGTAATCCAGGCATGACATCGGTAAACAAAATGTCTCATTTAAATCACTTACCGATAAAAAAACATTTCACAAAGTCGTCAATTACATGAACAGTATCAACAACTATAACTCTATTTACAACCGGTACAAATTATTTAAAAAACATCTGCCTATGATAAAAATGCACATCATTATAAACTATTACTGTGCGTACATAATATATCTACAAGTAAAACCAGTAACACGTTGATCTCGAGTTAAAATATTGATACGGATTGAATTAGTTGTCATCACTTGGAACATGAAGACAAATATGCTATAGAAGACATCAGGGGATATATTTTTTCGTCAAGAAATTTCAATAACTTTAAAGTGGGAAGTGTCGAGGATCAAAAAACCATAAGACTTTCATATGGGCATGTATTTATTTGAAATAAAAGTTCTAGCTCGGCACAAGTCGGAGAGGTGATAGTTTATAGCACAACTCATCTTTTGCCATTCAGTAGGAGTTAACATCTCACAAGAGTCGTCCTCTCGTGGTTGTATTGTGTAAGCCGCGTTGAATGTGGAGAACACTGACCAGACACAACAGAGAGTGATTGTACGCGTAATTGGTGGAGATCCTTACACCGGTGTTTCTAACTAGCGAGCGTCTAATGTTGCTAGAGACTTAGCACGAACAGTCTGGTCGCTTCTGTTGCTGCTGCTGCCTGTTTAGTCGCCGGAGAGATGCGTCGCCATACTGTATACCGGAACCCATGCGCTCAGGATCCAACTCTCCTGTAAAATAAATACGTGTCTCTAGTTGTGAACACATCATTGGTGATGATGATGATTGACGATGACGATCGGTGGTTTATGGCCACTCTGGTGCACATGGTAGGCTAAACGGGCCGAGTGACCCCCGAAGGTAATGAGGCGAGGTTGAAGACGAAACAACCTTCAGATATGCCCACGCCGAGATTCGAACACGGGTGGTAGTGATCTGTGGTCCAACACGCTACAGCTAGACCACGGGGCGCCCTACATGTTATTAGTGTTCAGAAGATCAATGACTATAGATACAAAATCCACTTCTTATGAATTATCATACTTAAGTGTAATAAATATACCAGAAAAAATATTATGTTTTAATTTTGCATGATGTGAAATCCGAAGCTCAGATAAGAACAATGGCTTAGAATGTTCAAACAAATGGTTAAATACTGAACAGCAAGATTAAACATGAGGGCAAATATGTCTAAAATTATCACCGATTTTTTAACCGGCTGCATAGTGCATGACTATACAACTACCTGGCTAAGTATGTGGGTGAAATTACCTGATTCTATTTTGCTAAGAATAGATCGTGCGCACTTCAAGAAAGCCTCCTCTACATTTTCTCCTGTTAGGGCACTCGTTTCAAGGAACATCAACTCTGCAATGACGGCACAATTACTCTAGGGAAACCTCGGACCCATTAAATAATACAAAATATTAAAATATTTATTGAAAACGGAATTGCTTAAGTAGGATTCTTATAACGGTGCACAGTCCTGATCAACACAAACCATTTTCTTGGGCAAATCTGCTCGCCTCTAAAAATGTCACTTCTCTCTCAGCTTCAAGGTCCTTTTTGTTGCCAACAAGTAGTATTACAATATTGGGACTAGCAAGTGTTCGAGCATCTGTCAACCAGTTAGTAAGAGCATTGTATGTTTCTCGGCTGAAAAGGGCAACATACACATATTAAATGACAAGCTGGTCTAAAATGGTACAACCTGTTCAAAATAAATTGATTAACCTGTGTATTACAAACAAAACAAAAACCTGTTTTTACTCATCATATAAAGAAACGAACCTTGTAATGTCATAGACGAGTAAAGCACCTGCTGCTCCTCTGTAGTAACTACGGGTAACCGACCTGTAAACAAAGATCATCACATGTCAGAAAAATCTTATCACAAGCAAATAGTGCTGCCTTGTAATAATGCAGCTTATGTGGTTCATGATTTGGATGATGTTTGAGGTGAACTATGTCATGAGTTGATAATATTACCATGAGGTAGATGACTGGGAATTTAAACTGTAAACCCTTCACTGAAAGATAAGGTTATTTAAACAATAATGAGACTCCACTTCAAACGAATCACAGGATCATTACTGCTAAGGCAAATTTATGGTTTGTTTCTAAATAAAGGATCCTAACCAAATCTATATAATTTTGATAATTAATTTAAAGTATTCTAAGTATTTGGGAATGCAGTGAAAACTTTATGAAGTTTTCCCACTTTTATTCATGACAATTAAAACATTTTATGTAAGTAACTTTGTTAAATATTTAACCCAGTCTTATTGAGTTTCTATGTAAATTGGTAATGCTTATATTATGGAATCTCGAATGTTAGTGGTTTGAAATCAATATCCGTACAAGTATACAACAGATGCCCACAAAAAGTATGCAGGGACAAGCTGAGGCAGGTGAGTGCACTATATCTGATGGACACTGCAAGTTGTTACAGACTGCTTTATGAGTAGACCACAGAGTGCAATTGTTGTCTTCATGCAATCAGTTTGTGTGGATTAGTAGTGGAAGGGGTGAGTGGCATGATACAACATTTCCTCGTGTATTTTCTCCATTTGAAAACAGGAGATCAGTCACGACACCGCATAATTGAGGAAAGTCAATCAATACTTTGTAGTATTTTTTACAGACGACACCAAACAATCAATATAATCCCATAAAAATGATGACTTGTAATAATATAGCTGATGCTGCCATGTCGTCAAATTAAGCACTGCTTCAGATTTATCCATATGTTAGAAATCCCATCAGTGCAAAACATTACATCTATTGATTGGACATTTAATACTGTGTCAGATGCTGCAACCCTATTATGGTACAAACTAGGTATAAATAAAAAAGTAGTTCCCAGTCTTAAAAGGATAGTCCACCTTCATTTCAAATTTTCAGGACTAACACAACTATGCTCATAAATAATGTCAAAATGTGTAAATGATCACCCACACTTTAAATGATCCAGTTCAAAATGCAATTATCATGTTAAAATTATGTCATAAATGACATACAACCATGTCATTTTGAGCCTGAAGGAATCTTAGAAAAGGAAGATAATTCAAAATGGCTGTGATATTAACTATAATCCACGTCAGTCTAGAGAGCGCCTATATGACGTCAGAGCATTTCAGTTTTCTCCTTCCTGCCTTCGAATCTGGCTTCCGGTGCAGCCGTAATGGCGGCCCTCCAGTAATTTGGATTATTTCCCTATATCTATGATATCAGGTATATTTTGTGATTATTATTATGAAATTTTTGGTTACTGTTCTAAGCATTACATATTTAAAAAATATTTTCTGAGGGTGAACTGTCCCTTTAATATTTGAGGAGGGGCATTTGGTAAAAGTAATCTGAATTATTTTATGGGTGGAGCCACATGTAATGGAAAGTGGTGACTGGGTTACCAGCTGCCACATGAACCGATATAAATTAATAAATAACGGTTCACTACTCCAGCTTACATCAATTACTTGTCAAACTGGGTAATTAGTGGCCATTGGTAATGTTTTGGATTTCACACAAATACAAGGTGTTAAGATTTTGTTTGAATTTCCATTATGATATGCATGGAGGTTGAGATGACTTACTGTGGAATATCACGGAAAAAATTTATATCGTCAGTCCAAAATAACCGGCACCTTACAGTCTGATCAATCGGAAGCACGTAACGAGTCAGAGGCTTAACTAATCGTCCATAATGCGCAATTTAAAAACTAATATTTTCAGTGGCCTTGTCATCAATTCTAAAGTGACTAAAACACTAAATAGCAATGGAACATCATCAGCCAAATCTTGTGCCCAGATGAACGAAGTCCAACAACCACGAGTCAGATTATAGAGATTACATCAAAAAGTGACAATGCAAGACGAGTATATACTGTCCCCTATCATAATAGTTGGAGATGGTCTCAAATTGTGGTCTAACTGATACTTAAAATCACGGATCTAAAACTATAAATCAAATATTGTATTAACATACATGAAAGCAACAAATTAAATCTATCAGGTCATGGATGGCATCTTTTGACTGTGCCTTTATAATAATAATATGTGATATTTATATAGTGCCCTATTCAGCTAGAAGCTGCTCTAAGGCGCTTCATAATATCATTTACCATATTAACTCCTTTAAATCTTTCTTGAGCAAATAGTATTTACTGCATGCCTGATCTTATTACTTCATACAACAGAGATTAGCGTTTTGTCACTAGGCGACTTATGAATATGCTCTGCTGAACCAATTAACTCAAATAGTCACTAAATAATTAAAACATTTTA
The DNA here is from genome assembly GCA_025642065.1 of Paralvinella palmiformis. Taxonomy (NCBI): domain Eukaryota; kingdom Metazoa; phylum Annelida; class Polychaeta; order Terebellida; family Alvinellidae; genus Paralvinella; species Paralvinella palmiformis. The sequence continues at coordinate 162,232 of JAODUP010000111.1, read as the reverse complement.
GCGTATGAATTCAAAGGTAAAAGAAATAAATGTTCAGTGTTTAATTCTTAACTGTTTTGGATGCTATCGTTTTTAGTTTCAATACTTTTCAATAATGAAAATAGTTACTACAATACAGAATTTAATCTCTTCAAATACAATTTTTGACACTATATTTCTTCCTAGCTATGACGACCGGCTAGCCTTCTGACTCCGGTGGAACAGCAATGTAAACTGCACTTCCTCATCTTGCTAAGTTAAGGATGATGATGGATGTTTTACGGCCACTCTTGTGCACATGGTAGGCTAAATGGGCTGAGCGACCTCCAAAGGTAATGAAGCACCCTTCAGATATGCTCACGGCGAGATTCGAACATGGAGTTAATGAATGGCCATGAATGTTTTGGGAATTCAAGTAGGATCAACTGCAATTAGGGGAAGGTGTTTCCTATTTAGCAGATATTCATCATCACTGGAAGTCCCAATTGATAGAGATAATAAGTATAATAATGTATATTTAATAAAGCATCCTTACTAGCATGAGCCATTCAAAGGCGCTGTACAAATAATATATAATATAATAATACCCCAAATAATATGTCTGTAAAAACCCGAAAGATATCGTAATTTTGAGCATACTTTAGCTGTGGAAAGGTGTCGTGAGTAGTTCTGTAATTATGGAGTTGGTGAATTAAAATCACAGCAATTGACTACCAACCCAAAAAAGAACTTTTATCAGAGGAGAGGGCACGTTATTTAGGATTATTCTAAGTGTAATAAACACTGGGATTGATATTTTAATAAAATGGTGGTCTGCAGTATGCTATCATTTTTAATGTAAAATGAAGCATATGAATTATATAATGCAACAGGTCAGAATTAAAATATTAGAAAAACAACATTATTTGCTGGATGTGCAAATAAGTTTCTAGACGTAAAAAAAGATTCTTCTTAAACATTTGAGACATCTGATTAATTTCTGGTGGGTGAGTTGAAATGTATGTCTCAGTGTTTAATTAACAGTGCTTGCCATAACCTGAGGACAGTAGACATATACTGATTAAATACACACCTGAAACGTTCTTGGCCAGCAGTATCCCAAATTTGTAACTTCACAGACTTCCCTCCAACATTGACAACCTTACTGCCAAATTCGACTCCTATTGTATGATTGGAGTCCTGTTTAACTGGAAGGAGAACAAGTTTAAATGTTATTGTTTTTGTGTATACAGCATGCTAAATGGGCCAAGTGACATCTAAACGTAAAGTGAAAGACGAAACACCCTCTAGACATAGCCCGGCCATGGTTTAAACCAGTGCTTTAGATCTATGGCCAAACACATTACAAGGAGGTGTCCAACAAGAAGGAAAAAGAATTGATAAATGAGTTGAATTATAACTGAAAAAAGCTGATACTGAAGCTGAGGATGTGCATTTCAGTTTTAAAATAGCCTTCGAATGTCCAGTATGCTATTAGATTTGAATAAGATTAATTTAAAATGGACATAATGCAAAACGTATCTAATCATTTAACTGACGAAAATGTAAATGTTGTGCACGAGGAAGGCTAAATGGGCCGAGCGACCTACGAAGGTAATGGAGCGAAGTGAAAGATGAAACATCCTTCTGACATAGTCTGGCCAGGGTTTGAACCCAGGTGCTATAGATCTGTGGCCAAATGCACTAACAGTTAGGCCATGGAGGCACCCTCATTTAGCTGATGAGCTATGTTATTGCATGAAACACAATCATAAATCTATCTGTACGCCGACTGAAGTGCGGTATGTACACATCCAAGAAGAAGAAAAAACTTACATTTGCTTTCTATGAACTGGTGTAAGATACAAGACTTCCCAGTGCCAGCACTGCCTATAACAAGAAACTTGAACAGGAAATCTGAAGAGAAAGAAGAATATGGCTTTAGAGTTATGACATGGTTATGAAGTCAGTATACGAATGTACAGCCTATTCTGCATCACGTGACAGACTGACCCACGTCTGTTAATGATCCAAACAATGGCTAGAACTACCTGATCTTATTTTGCACAGACTTATTTGCATTCTATCTTTTAATGTTTTACTTGGTTCATAACCAAGTGGATGTTTGGCCTACACTCAGCTCTAGCTACACCCGAGACATATGGATTATGGGATACTGATATTCAAACTGATATTCAAACAGAAATGGTCCTGACCATAGACAAGAAATGTTTCAGCAAAAAGGAACTTTTGTAGACTACTATAAAAGCTAACAATGATGAAGAGTCACAGAAAATATGACTTTATAAATGTGTTAATGTTATGCAAGACTTCTAGATTTTGAATCACATCAGCCTAGCAAGATATTTAGTATCCCATAACTATTCCAACAAACATTTGCATAAATTTTCTTTATTTTTGACAGAACACACAGATAGCCAAGTCTCAAAATAGTAAATTAACACAGCTGTCTGTATCATCACAATTAAAAGACATCAACAACTCATCTCATTGTTTAAAGGAGTGTGTGTCTATTGTGTGTGTGTATATATATATATATATATATATATATATATATAATATGCAATAATTTTGCAGACCTTTTTTAATATAACTATGGGTCCTACACATGCACAAAGACTACAGACACCAGTTAAAATTATATTACCATTCAGGCCAGAGCCATCTAGATTATGAAGACCTAGAATCAGCTAAGACATGTAGATGTGTTCACCATACAAACTTTTAATGGTTCTGTTGTGAAACATTCCTGAGTATTAAAATATGCTAAATTTTTAATTCTGGCCACATTATTGCTCCACATTATTTGATGACTTCACCAGCTGGTTGTGTTTATTTGGATAAATCACATTTTATTCCTGGTATAACACCAATTTAACATAAGATGTGAAAATGGACAAAAGAAATATGTGTTGGAAACATAGATCTAGATGAATACTTAAACAGTTATTTTGTTTGTAACACTACTATATTAAAAGTTCATTGATAAATATAATTAGATTTATCATAATTGCTGTAATGATTTGAACATCAGCAAATAAGTTCAGATCTAACATGTTTAACCAGAAATAAAATAATCTAGTTCAAAGAGCTGGTTAATTGACTATTACGGGTCTGTGGTGCCACTATTTTTAAGCCAGACCCAGCCCAGATGCTCTTGACAGGGTTGGCAAGTTTATGACACAATGTCAAAAACCATGGATTAACCCCGGGTTTATGATGTCATGTCATAAACTAGTTGATGACGGTTTATGACATGATAGCATCATAAACTGACAAAAACATACATTTTTTAATATAAATATTGGCATAGCCAACAAATTTGTGACATATTTTTTTCCAATATATACCTGAAAAGTAGTTTTTAGAATGGCTTAAGTTATTAATATGTTAATATTGTAATATTAAAAGTAAAATTATTATACAATAAGTTAGGGCCTGATTATTAGACTATGGTAATCATACACTGATATTGTTTGTAGACAAAATCAATTGGCTTGATTAGTCTGCCATTTGTTTCTAGAGCTATGGGGACAGTATTAATTTAATAGAACTATTTATTAATTGGATGACAAGCAAGACACTGCCCTCTTGGGTTGGTGCTGATGTTTATCTGTAGCTGACCATGCACTGACAGTGACTTCACTTAATGATCCTCCATGTGGCAAGAGCTAAAGATATCTGCTACTAGACATAGGATCAATTCAATTCCGGAATTGTTTTTTTTAATGGAATTGATAAAAATGTTAAATCTACAAATTACTTTACCATTTAATTTATTAATTCAGAAATATTCCTTCCATGGCAATCCTATTTGGAATATAAACTACTCGGACTAGGTATTCCAAGTAGAGACTCAGAGTACCTACTCATGGTAAAAAGTAGTAAGTAAAAATTGGAATTGGAATTGATACCACTGTATTTGGAACAATTGGAATTGATCAATTTAATGTGGAATTGACCAAACTGAATTGCGTGCAACTGACAAAATTAAATTGACCCCATGTCTGTCTGCTACTCTGATTCCATTAATCCATCTTATAGCTTTCATATTAAATAATAGTTACACATGATTAGTTTCATGAGAAAATAGCCAAACTGGTATTTTTTGGTGATTTATATTATTGGTGACTGACATATCAAATGGACTGATTCAATTATACATGTGTGAAAGATGTGAGAGTCTGTTATGGTTACTGAATAAAATATAACTCCAAATTATTTATGTTATTACTGAATTGGAAAAAATGTGAGAGAGACCAAGATAAAATATTATTTTACATTCATGTTTGTAACATATAAATATACTAATTGTGATATAATGGTAATCCATGACTGGTTCTAACCAAAATAGATCATAAGAGAAAGTTAAAAAAAATTAAAATCACAAAATGTGGTGAATATAAACATTTACGACAGTATATGAGGCCATAAATGCATTTACAACAGGTTTAGGACACTGTCATGTCATAAACAGGTTTACGAATTTCATAAACCCAACCCTGGCTCTTGAAACCTGACATCACTTATCACAAGCAGTTTGTGTTATCTGGTTAGAACAATGTAAATGGGGTGAGCCAAACATGTATTTTCACTGAAAATATTTAGTATTTTATTCTGAAACATTTTCAGAACAAAATACTAATTATGACTATTACAGTGTAGTTGATCCAAAAGCCTCCTATGTTACTGAAATAACTAAAGAAAACTGTAGAGTGAAATACCTTAAGGCTATTGTTTTATACTCTTGTATTAACAAGAAGCATCTAGTAAGCTGTCAGATTTCAGCTAGTTATAGTTAGGTTGAGCAGGTCAGGCCATAAGGATGGCTAAGCCAGAGCATCTCTGACCTGACATGATTGAGATGGCCACATAATCCTTGTGCCATCCGAGGTCAGAACAGGTGACTTTGTTCCTTCCTGCCATACGATCTAGCATCTGAGGAAGCCACAATAGCCACCATCCAGTAATTAGGATTATTTCTTTATATCCATGATACCACATATACTTCATGATTATTATATTGGAATCTTGGGTTACCTTTATAAGCAAAACAAATTTAAATCATATTATCTGAGAGTGAACTGTTCCTTTAACTACTTTAGCTCCTTGGTAGTCTCTATACCAGGTACACAAGACACAAAATCTGGCCATATTTGCTGCTAAGACCCAAGTTTCAAAACTTTATTCAGACACCAAGCTGATCAAAATGGTGGTAATCCTAAACAAATATGTTCTAGAAGAAACACTGTTGATATAGCTCACTAATAATTTACTAGAAATAATGGTGATCTCTCCATGAAGAAATATTTATATTTTGGAATATTTAGTTATTTTTTCCAATAATTAAACACAGAGTAATCACATTATATGGCAAAAGAATGGATAATGGAATGATATACCCACTTGTAGAAATGTCAATTTATGTAGGTTCATCACTATGGTGATTTCCTATACACAAAGCTGTTAACAAACTCAGTAAAATACACAATGTTTGGCCTGTTCATGAGTAAGGAGCAATTGAATAACTTACACGCTATTGCTACTGGTCTGAAACGAGAACCACTCTGTAGGAGCTAAAGCTCTAGCTCTTTTTTTACACATGAACAATGCTATTAAACCTGACTTAACCAACTCTGCCCTACTGCTAAAGAGGGTATCAATGTACTATTGACCATATCTCTATCACTAACATTTTATAAATGTCGAAATTGACTACAATTAGACATAATCAGTTTTATATTTGGATATTGCGTCATCTGTTCAAGAATTTTAAAATTGGTCAAGATGTTATGCATTCAAATTGTTCAGTAACTCCCAAGTCCTTAAATTTCCTTGTCTTCCACAATTGCTGAAATTAATTGCAGTGAAACAAAATAGTATACTGCTGATGGCAATGTATTATTAATATGTGGATTTAATTTGTAATATGAGGGTAAAATGCTAGCTACCCAACTGTTAGATTTACTATTTTTGCTGCAGCAACATAGTTTTAGGTTTATGATTTTGGTGCATGGGAGTGATATATATGTTTCAACAATGCACACTATCTTTGGAGGTGGATATTTTCTCCCAGTCCGTCCAAATAATAACATTTTATATAAGCCTTAATAAGGTTCTTTACACTGAAAACAGAATTAACATATGTATTTGTTCACACAGCACAAACGATACTCTACTAATGGATCTGAGTTTTTGATCCCTTTTTTAATTTGTTGTCCTATAGTAGATCTTAGTCAAAGTTTATGAGCTCCTTATAGTGACAGCTGCATGTTCTTTACAAATTTATAGGAAAGTGTAAACATTTTTAAATAGAAAGAACTGACAAAAACATTATAAATATATTTTACAAGACATGGCTTTATTTGTAAATTTTAATGGACTGAAAGAAGACTACCTACAGGTGATATTTATTTACTAAGAATGTATACACAGATGCTTACTGTGCCGGCAAACCAGAACATGCTGGACCAAAATCTCACAGAATGTTCTTACAGATCCAGCTGGAAATGTAGCCTCTTGTATGCATATACAAACTACATATTTGCAGCTTAAGGCAATTCGTATCTATATCCCTTTTGTGGTATTCTTTTAAAACCAAGCCATGGTTAATTATCATAATTATTATAGTCACTGGGAAGAAATTTCAAAAACTGATGACATATGTCATACCAATAACCAAGAGGAAAATTCAGATGGCGTAGTCTGCTGTTACTGTTATGAACATCTGAGTCTACTAGCAAACAAACAGACATGTCTGTAAACAGATTATTCTGTCCATAATAAAACTTGTGACAGCTAAATCAAACAATAATTGAATAAAGTTGTTTATTATATTATTAGAATCTATTTATAAACAATCGAAATCAATAAATGAATTCCTGCAAACAAAACCCGAGTGATAGCAATTAATATGTTTGGCTAAAGCCTGGACGTGGCAATTGAAGTGTTTGGTGTAATCGTATATTTGCGTGAGTTAATCTCCAATGTCACCTTAAACGCCTATTCATTTAAGTACAAAAATTCCAGGGACATGGTGACGGTCAGTGAATCACACACACTGACTGAGTGACTGACTGACCGACGGGAGACACAAGTTGGGGTTCATACGGAAGTGTATATTATACTCACTGATGCTAATCACCTAATATTCATAAACCGCTTTATTAATAATTCATGCGTTAAATAATCAATGGAAAACTTACCATATGTTTCTGACATAATTACAAGTCGGTTCTGTTTTATTTTCAGGAACGCAAATCTCGAGATTATCCACAAGATGTCAATATGGCCTCTATTGGTCACGTGACCTGATGAGTTCTGTCAATTTTTAGTTTTATCAATTTAAGCACATTTGCTTATTTTATTCACAGCTAACTCACTTGTGATACATATATGGAGTAATACGTTATGTTGAATATTTCATATAATGCTCAAAATGTCCGGTAAATCAGTTTATAACCGTGTATCTTAATGCCGGATGTACTATTATGACGTCATCGTGAATTCCCAAATCTAAACTGGGATTTCCTCATTGATCAATACGTACGCCACGTGGATTTGTTTACAATGTTACACCACAAGGTTGATTAGATAAAAGCAATAGGTTATGTTTGCAATTGATATAAAAAATAAGATGATTTGCCGGATAAGGTGAGAAGTACAGTACACCTATATTTAATGATAATACCAAGCTATTTCGAACATTAAGGACTTGGGAGGACAATGGTAGTCTACATATCAGGAATTGGATAGTTTGATGGAATATATGGACCCAGAAATGGCAATTGAGGTTTAATTAGTCAAAGTGTAAGGTTATCCACCTAGATAACCCAAACGAATGAATGAAGAAAGGCAGTAAGCAAGGCATCGCGTTTACTTGGGTTGTTAAGGGCCACTTTCAGATGCCTTGATGAGACGACACTTCCTCGAGTAATAACAATAATGGCCCAAATGGCAATTATTTAACGTGGCTTAGCTACTTCAAATGTGGGAGACGCACATGATCTGTAATTTACTGCGTCACCACGATCACCAATTCTTAAAAAAAACTCCTACTATAATGCAACGGCCAGGATTCGAACCTCCGACCTCCAGCACGGCATGACCATTAGTAGTAATAAGGTCCCACGTTCTTACCCACTGGGCCACAGAGGACTTTTAATTACGATGGTGCGTCCGCATCTGGAATATGACAACTCCATCTGGAATGTCTCTCATCCTTCGACTTTTAACAATGATAGTCCGTCCGCATCTGGAATATGACATCTCTATCTGGCATCCTAGATTCGGGCGGAATAAATTGAAGGTAGAAAAAATCCCGAAACGAGCCACCAAGTTGTTCCCGAAACTGAAGCATCTACCATATGATCTGAGATCGTTAGCACTACCATCGCATTGGAATATCGAAGTAGAAGAGAAGACGAGTGAGCCCTAGTACCTTCATCGGTTTTAATACCGAGTCCAGCTCTAGAGGACATGACCAGATGTTTGTAAAGAAGCGTCCAAGGCTAAGTGTCCGTCAATCTACCTTTAGTCAGAGGGTGCCCAGACAGCACAACATATCGGCCCGATGTCGGGTGAAGATCGGCAGCATCGGCCGATATTGCCGATATCTGACCGACGTCGGGCTCATATCGGCTCTGACCGTATGATGTCAACTCTTTGCGCTTGTCACTTGTTGAAATTGGGCGTTGCCACCTGGACTGTTTTGTCGTTATTGTTGATGGTGGTGTAATCGGGGGTATTTCGGGAGAAGTGTTGTGATGATGTCTGGCAGGAATTAATGTTGATTTTCTTATGATGAATGCTGCTAGGTGATGCTCTGGAAGTTTGTAGTCTTCGGGGGGGGGGTGCACTTTTAGTATTCTTAAGTACATCGGCTGGGTTAAGCAGATAATTTACCGGATTGTCCGCTTGTTGACAGTGAAGGCAGAGTGCTAGGGATGATGGACCGGTCACTTAGCTTGAATGTAACAGTCTGGATACCTAAATTCGGATTATAAGGCTGAGTCTTTCTGTACATAGAATTATCTATTTTTTTTTTTTAAGTAATAAGGTACGTGTACGTCTGTATGAAGACTTATTCTTTTTTTGCTGCAGATTTTTCATTTATTTCACAAATCGTAAATGCAACTAGTTTTGAACTTCTAATTTATAGCCTAGCAGAGTAGTACGTAGTACGCTAGTTCTACTTCTACTAGTTCTAGCATCACTGGACATCTATATATAGTCACTAGTGAAGTAATCTAGATCTACTGCCTTATTCAGTTACTGGGTCGTGTTACGTGTAGCTTGTATTATTCGGGTATTCAGCTGTCATCTTATTGAAATATCTGTATGCAGTGGATTTTTGTGTGGGTCGGATTAAATCTGAGTATATGTTTAACATATCTTGCTTGTCGTCGTGCTGTCTAAATATAGAAACGGAAGTGTGAATTTAGTTGTTTTTGTATACCCACTGTAACACAGGCCTTGTTGTCCAAAAGGGGACTCCTGTACAACATTTTAAATGTTATTGTCACTGCCACTGGGTGTATCACATGCACCATATATTTGTGAGGAAAAACTGTTTTGTTCTGAAAATGTTTCTTCTGTTAATGGCTCGAGTACAAAGAACTTAAGAAAATAAACCGTTATCCAAGATCTACGTTGCACCATTATGTGTGAAGGATGTTCCTATCTGTATTCATTCAATTAATTTGGCTTTTTCAGCTAAGCTTTTCACCATTAGGGAGGACCAACTGTCCCAGAAATAAATGCTCCAAACCCTACTCTCTCGACAGAGTACACTCAGTCCGGAGGAAGGTGACATAGAGCTGCCGGGTGATATCGAGTTGCCATTTCAGACTGCTGCAGCACTGCAACAGTTAGAAATCAAACAATTTTATTTTTAATTCCAATTTTATGATACTGTGACGTTCTCTCTCTCTATCTCTCTCTCTCTCTCTCTCTCTCTCTCTATATATATATATATATATATATATATATATATATATATATATATATAGTAGGGGTCTATACATTACACTCTGCATATGTTCATCTGGATTAAATCCTGTGCAAGATGGTAGGGACAATGTTCAGGTTATGGGCCAGTAGGATACCATGATTAATAATAGATCATTGATTCATAAGTTAGAAGCAGAAATTGTCTTAAACTACTCTTTGCAGAATGACCACAGACCAGAAACTCCCTATTGTCCAGCTGCCATCTAGTCTGCAGCTTTTTTACTAGTTTAATTTGATTTATTTTACTGTTTGTAAGTTGACTTGATTTATGTCACTCAGATATGCATATATGACAGCCCTTCTTTATCCAGTATTTATTCTGACATTCAGATCAGACATCTCAGTACCTTTGGTGGCAAGAATACAGAGGAGGTCACCATAAGCATAATGAAGTCCTTACTGGCCCACGACATCAGCCTGCTGTTTAATGTCACAGGCGTCAAAGGAAAGCTGGCATTCCACGACCTCTTTAGGCTTAACGAAGCCATACACAGTAAGCACACTTACTTTACCAGGCTGCAAAATAATGCCAAGTCTGATCGTCCGGGACGAGTAGTCTTAGAGATCGGTCTAGCAGTTTTAGAATAGCAGTCCTATTGGACTAGTTATAATAACTTGCAGATGGCGGTTGGACTATCGACTATATTAATAATAATAGTTGGTTCAAGGGAGAAATCATTTGTTATTATAATTACTATTGTTGTAAAATGGTTACCTAAGAATTATTTAATTTGTATTATACATGGTGCATATTTAACACATAGCACCCATGCTGCTAGATATGGAATTTCAGGCCTTCACCGAAAACTGTGTTATGTATGCAGCCATGTGTCAACTGAACCAAATACGTTTTTTTATTCAACTGTATACTTGATGCTGTAATCGTACGCTTATATTAGTCATATCCATTTCACTACAGAATACGTGCGTCGAAACATCGATTATAAGAATGCCACAGACGAGCACATTTGGGGAGCTATGCGGGAATGGTTTAGAAGGGCTGGTCACCGGAAAGGAGGAAGAAGAAAGAAAAAAAGGAAACATAATCAAATGTAAGAAGCCACACGGCTGCAGACTGAATTTGAGTCAGTGCTAACATAGAACTAATATGATGTCTTGTTATATGTAATATGTCACATTCTTTCCTTTTTTATCGGTGGGATAAATTAATTTAACATACCTTTTATACTTTGCTACTTTTGTTTTCGCAATTAAAATTACACTACTGTATTAAATATTACTAAACCAAACACAGTCAATTTGTATAGAAGAAACTATCTGTATCAGCAAGCATACCATATTAAAAACAAGCTAATATTTGAAAAACAGATTGTTATCATAACTTGCAAGTTGTGCTTGTAATCTGCCTTAGTTGAAGAACTGTTCTTTAGCCATGTATTGCATTTTTAATATCATTACTTTTTTAATATATGTTGTATATTATTGTATAATTGCATACAGACTTGGTATTTCATGTGCTATTCTAGATAGCCTATCTTTCAGTCACTTTAAATAACAAAATAGTAATTCATTATGTTTATTTCAAAGATATGTTATTGATTTTATTGGTAAAAATGTCTAGTGCTTGGCCTGTGATGTTATTATTTATACACTGTACCTCCTTTCTTGTCATACACGTCTTTACATATTTGACATTGCTGTATTGTTTGTATTTCAATACTTGCACAGATTAAAATGATGTAGAAAAATCACTAAAATAAATAATCACATTGCATCTTCAGAACTTAATTGTTTAAATTCACTTAATACCATTCAAGAGGGAATCGATAGAGTATGAAAAAGAACATATTGGCAATTTAGTTAGGCATTAATTAAAGTACAAATACGATTCGGCAGTATATCGGGCATACATCGGCTGGATATATGCTTCCAATGTTGCCGACATCCGACCGATGTCGAGCCGATGTGTACGCCGATATCGGGCCGACGTCGACAATAGGGCGGCCGATGTTCACCCGAAGTCAGTCCGATATCGGGGCGATATTGGTGCCGAATACCCGATATATATATATATATATATATATATATATATATATATATATATATATATATATTTTTTTAAAGTTAATTCTATGATCAGAAGATTTATAATTTAATGTTACATTATGATACCCCATAATGTATTATTTGAAAAGTGCAAATATGTTGTCTAGATTTTTATTGCGTGTTCTTATTTAACATTGTCGCCTAATGGCTACAGGAGGGTGCGTGTTTTACTTCAAAATAGGTGCGTATGTATGCATACGATATTACATCATTTAATTCGTTTCCTTTATTAATATTATTAAAAAAATTAAAACGATGTACACAACGCGACCAATTGAATCTATCTACATTTGAAGCTTGAATCTATTACTCTATCTGCGTTTAAAGATGTCCCATCATCGGGCAGGTGCCCATGCCGAGGTTGACTCAGAAGGGAGTAATTAACAGTCAGAGGATGATTGATGCTGCCAAAAGTATCATCATCTAGTACTTTGACAAGGTGTGTATAGCTCGGTCGGTATATATATATATATATATATATATATATATATATATATATATATATATATATATATACCTCTGTTCACGTGATAATTTTGCCGTGACACAGCCGAAAACAGTTATAAGAAATAATCCACGAATTAGCTGTGTATCGTTACGGTGTCCCTTCCAGTTGTATTGCCTGCTGGAGTTAAATCCTGTTGACCTTCAATACAGACTTCAGCCGCTTCCCGTAACAACGTTGTGACACGCACGGGGTTGGTTTGACCCTGAAGAAAGTTGTGCAATACACACGCATAGCCTGTACAATTGGATTTCCTCACCGGGGTCTCACAGCCATATTTGAGTGATACACTCTCTATCGTGTAGCGAGTTGGTAAAAATGCCACCATCATTATTGCGGCCATCCTCTGCAACATTATCAAGGATATATTTCAAATTAGCTTCCACGAATCCCATCAGAACCGTATAGAATGTTCATTTATTATTATTATTATTATTATTATTATATAGTGAACGGAATTCCAAGTAGCTTTCACTAGGACATGTTTCCGATCCAGTGTTCCTAGACAGTGTAGGATATTCCATTTCTTGTCAAAATTGGCAGGAGTGCAAGAGTGCCCATTCTTCGCTGTCATTTTCATACAGTCGTATCCTCAACATTTGACAACATTCTGAGCCAATTTTGACCACCGTAGTTGCTTCCACGCGGTCGCTAAATGCAGTAGAACGAAAACCTTCACCGGTGCCTAAACAGTCGCAGACACCAGTACTGGTAGTTGGTCTTCCAGATGCACTGCATACGCTTTTCCCCGCTCAAAAAGGAAGAAGTGAATTGGAAGAAACCTTAACATGCCTCTGATCGAGCTTCAACGAAAACACACACACACACAACGAAGGCATGACATAGAGAAACAGCTAAATGTGCAAAAGACACCGGAATATACATTTTAAAAAAAGTTATGTCCTACGAATAAAATAAGCTGACAGCTACTGTGAGGTCGTACCTTCATCTATTAGCAAACCAGTTGTGAGGTCTTACCTTCATCTATTAGAAAACCAGTTGTGAGGTCATACCTTCATCTATTAGCAAACCAACTGTGAGGTCGTACATTAATCTATTAGCAAACCAGCTGTGAGGTCATACCTTCATCTATTAGCAAACCAACTGTGAGGTCGTACCGTCATCTATTAGCAAACAAACTGTGAGGTCGACCACAAATTAGCGACCACTGAGGCCGAGACACTTCTGAATCCGTCAAAACCTCCATTCGCAAGACGATCAAAACCAGGATTTGTCATAAAAAATTAAGCTGGTGGGTGCCATTATCTTGGTGTCAGAACAGAACAATGTTGATCTCACGAAGATCGCTAAGCTAATGCCTCCCAAATATTAGGGGACGCTTGGATGGCTTCGAAAACGTGGAGATGTCTTTGGAGATGTCTTCTCAATTTTAACCCTGATGTTATGGAAAAAGCTCGAAGGGTCGCGGGTTCGAATCTCCGGGAGTTGCAATGTTGTCATGTGGCGACTGGTTCACTCATCCATAAAAATGAATACTTGACAGGACGCGATGGCTATGTGTTTGAGTAACGCTTTGCTCCCATAATGGCAGCATGCGTTGTATGATCCCTTGGGAGTTGAGATGTGTGGTCAGTCGAAACAGGTCTGAGTCGGGGATAATAATATTGTACAACGCCTCAGAACAGGGTTACGTGGTTCTGGCGCTATATAAACATGCATTATATATATATATATATATATATATATATATATATATATATATGCATAATTGAAACTGAGGCTAGAGTTTCCTAAATGGATGACTTAATTTGAACATATATTTCCTAAATCCTAAACGCAGCTTATATTATTATTATTACTCTGTCATGTTATCCAGATCAATATTCAGCTAGCTTTGCTGATGATTTGGTGTAGGCCCTATATTCACTGTTTGAAAATGTTTCATATTACTGACCACAATATACCGCTGGAAAGACATCAAAACAGTCATTATCTCGCTTAGTACGTTGCCAATAACCAAAACTATTTATCTTCTGTCTAGACAAAAGTTCTTGGTTCAGCCCATTATATTACCATTTAAGTAATACATTTCCAGTTTTTTAAGTGATCGCTGGTGAAACACCATATCAGGCATATGGCATATATGGCATATCAAAAGCTTCCCTGGGATCAATCTAATTTGGGTCTTTATGGGCTTCGCGAACTAAAACTATTGCCTCGAAAGACCATTTTGAATATTTAAATTTTATTTTACGTTTTGTATCATTGTCAAACTAAAACTGCCAAACAATATCGGTTGAACCGATTTATTAGGTTAGGCAAGTTATTCGATGGGTCTGACATCTGGCGAACGAATTGTGTCTACCCGCCAGGAGGCAGCACGTGTACTTCCTTTTGTTGGAGCCATTTTGTCGGTTTTGTCGAAATTGTGGATCTGACTTCCTGACAGTATAGCAACTAAGTTCTATCAGCACAATGATATAATTAGTAAGAAGAAGCGACCAGACGATGCCAGCATAGCGGGATTATTAATTCTACGAAAAGTTTCCACCTAGTCAATATAACATCACGGTTCGTATTTTGACAGCATTTGATTAGGGATTAGATCTACTCAGTTTACTATCATAACTATGTTTAGTCTTTAGATCGGATGTTTAGTCATTTTTTTTTTTGGTGTGTGTAAATACAGTCACAACGAAAACTTATTTATACATTATTCATTAAGCAAGAAAGAGTTCAGTGGGAGTATATTAAAACATGCGTTATATCTGTCATTGCGGTTATAGTTTCTCTAGAGAATAATATAATTAGATCTAGTTTGAGACATTTTGATGAATAATCATTTATAATCTAGCTTGGTTGTGTTTCTTGTGAGTTTGTCAAAAGTTCGTGTCGGTTTTTATAAAGAATATTGTCGTGGATCACTCTCATTTGTTGCAATACCTGCAGTTTTGATAATATTTCTAATAAAACTTAATAGTATGCCATTATTTAACATTTTAAGGGATAAGCTGAAATATAGATTCTAGTCATGACTTGCCTTGACTCTTGAGGATATAACAAATTTGTGAGGGAATATATCATGTCCCTTTGGCTTTTGTAAATAGTGAAATTTTAAGGTAGTTGTAAGTTTGTACACTGCTTATCTTGGATTATATTCAGTCTAAATATTTTTTCCCTCTTAGAATAAAAGGCTATTCAGGCTACAGTAAAAGAAAAGCTTTACTGAATGGCAGATTTTACGAAGAGGCATGAGAATGACTGTCTAAGAATACTCACTTTAGGTTTTGTGTAGTCTAAGTACATGTACAGGAATCGGTATGGTTGTTTAGGGCACATGGAGAAGTACATTCGCCAATGTATAAGACTATATTGTATTATGTCAGGCTGAAATCAGTTGCTCAGGTAGCATAACATATAACATAGCACTTATTTTAGCGCAACATATCCTAATGCTTAGATTAAAGGCGCTTAAATGTTTTTACATTCAAAGTCATCCAAATGATCAACACAGTTATAGAATGGTAATGAATACTGCCATGAATAAGCAGTGCGATTTAAATACTAATAACTGTAAAATATTTCTCTGCCACTCACAGAAGTTAGATCTACAAGCTTTTCATAAGAATATGTTGAACGTTATTCAGACCTGAGCCTGCTATTGTCATATATGAATTATGACAGATGTTCTGTGAAATGGGATATTTTATTGTTAAGACAGTTGTAGATGTCCATTTTTGCCCATGATGGTTGATTTTTTCATCAATAAATCATATTGACTATTTTGGGTGTTTCTAATGTGTAAGACAAATAGGCATCCAGTGATGTACCATATATACTCACGTATAAGTCAACCCAACAGATAAGTTGAGGTCAATTTTTGACCCTGTAATTCTTTCCTCGGGCATATGCTCACCATATAAGTCAAAGTCAAGTATTGGTTAAAATCCCTCAAAATTCGAATCATTGTCTACATTCTAGAAAAAAGCTGACCCAGTCATTTCAAACTCATGGTGTCAGCAAGTGCATCGTAAATATATCAGTATCAATTTCTTCACCAGCCCTGATACAAATACACACAGATTTCGCTTTGATGTTATATTTAACTATTAAACAAGCTTGTCACATCAAACACGCCTGATTGTAACTTCAACTAGCAAGCAATATTAATTAATTGTTTCACAGCAAGTGGCATGTAATGTGAACAGTCATTTCTATATTATCGCTAATCATCTGGAGGTAGCAGTAGTAAATGACTATCAAGTAGTATTACGTTAAGACTGGCATGTTTGTGAGATCCAAGTAACAGTTAGGTGAAAATTAATCATAATTTATTGAATAAGACTAGTAAGCAGAGATGTGGCAATTTTGTTCCAACTGTGGCTCACACAAACATGCCTGATTGTAAGTTCAATTGGCAAGTGTTATTAATTCATTGTTTCACAGCACATCTGGAGGGACTGGTAGGTAAGAGCCTGTGACTATCAAGTATTATTACATAAAACCCGGCATGTTTGTGAGATCCAAATAACAGTTTGGTGATATATTGTTATTTATTGAATAATAAAGGGTTAGTAGGCAGGGATGTGACGTTTTTATTACAACTCTGGCTCTTATTGGGTTGAATCCTACAGTGTTGTGTGTCAAAGATGACCAAAACATCTTTCCTTCAGCTGGTAGGAAATATGAGTTGCTTCTGAGAACTCCCTTTTCCCTACCCAAAAATTCGACATATACACAGTATATTCAAAATGCTTTTTTTTGTAGTCCTCAAATCCTTTAAGCATTGTATTTCAGTTTTGGGCCCTGCGGTTTATGCTTACATCATAGTATGATTCTTTTTATGTGTTATGTTTCATTTAAACTAAAAATATTTTAATACCCCAGTACCTACTAAAAACCTTCCCCTGGTCTGTAAATAGCCAGTCAGGGTTGGAATGTTTCTTCCATTGATGGTAATAACCACAGGAAAATGTGTTTTTCTGTTACGGAAGAAGTACTTTCTTTCATTCCATTTTGGGAAGAAATTATATAATATCACATCCAAATTTAGATTTGCTATTTTCAGATTTGACAAATATTAATATATTATTCATGCTATTCATATACATATATGCATTTAAAAAAAAATTAGAATAGGATATATTCCTCATATTTGTTGGTTTGCAACAAATCTTTGGGGACAAATGGAAGAAAATAATTGTATCATAAATATTCGCTTTGAGTTGATTTTTAAGGAGGGAAGGGAGTTATCAGGAGCACCTCGACTTATACATGCATCATATTTCTTACCAGCTGAAGGAAAGCATTCAACCCAATAAGAGCCAGAGTCGGTCAAAATCACCACATCGCTGTCTATTAATCCATCATTATTCAATATATAACGATTAATTTTCACCAAACTATTACAATAAATATTAACTAGTGTCTTTTAATTTCATAATGATTTTATAATTGAAAAATTATTAAAAGACAATGGATGACAACTAACGATTCACATGTGCATCATGGAACTGGTGATTATGGGATTTACTATTTGATTAATTTACTTGGATCATTGGAATTCACTTGTTCATCGATTAATTGCCCAAATACCCTTTAAACGGAGACTCACTTTTGGTATTCCTCGCACCTTACACAACGCTAGTACATAATTTGTTAAGAAACGTTTTAACCAACCCATCACAATGTGGCATATGCTGTACATCCCAGTTACAAGGGTGCTAAACCCAGATCAGTTGATTGTTGTCACAGACTCTGTGACCCGTAGGAGTTTCTTCCCGGAAGAAATCCAACCCTGGCCAGAGTCAGTCATTATTGCAAAAACTGATTAACGTGATTGTAGGGAAATTACTGCAATATTTTGTGAAAATAATGGGGCATTTGTTACTTGAACCTGTTAGATGGTCAAGCACCATACATTCTTTAAATTGTATAAGCCGAGCATGTATTTTGGTAGCTCAGATATTTTTAATCACCAGAGATACAATGTGCTAAGAATCTGCAGGATGAGTTTTGAATCTGTATATGCTTCATCTGAGCCCTTGTGTCGTACACCCCAACTGTGATCATTACCATGGGTAAAATCAGCACTCACACTTTAGTTGAAGGCTTTCATCTATATTGTTAAATGTTATCTCGCATGAATTCTTAATCTATACTAATTACTATCATCATCTACCCTGTTGTTCATAATCTTAACTAGCTGTTGTCATAATAATATGTGACATTTATATAGCGCCCTATTCAGCTAGATAGCTGCTCTAATGCGCTTTACAATATTATTATCCCTGACTCAGACCTGTTCCCACCCAGTACCCGTCTCAACACCTAAGGGAGCATACAACGCATGCTGCCATTATAGGTGCAAAGCATTACTCAAACACATTGCAGCTCATGGAGCCTCGAACCCGCGACTGTTCAACTGGTGATCCTATGCTTTAACTAACTGTGCTATCACGGCTTATAGTACTGCCAGTATTTGTTACCGAGGCTACAAACAGATAGATACACATATGGCCTTTGACAAGTCTGGGGTAAACTAAATTGAGCAGAAACATTATGATGATTTGACGTCATGGCTTACACAGATGTCGTAATTTATTAATCTGTGCTGGTTTTGACAAAATACACTTGTTTTTTTTTTAAATATGGTAATCTGACTTCTGTCCATTATCCTTCATTTTAAGCCTATTCATTACCAGTTTGGCTCTCCACCCAAAAGCACATCATGACATGCCAATCACAGAAAATGTTGAATATTCTGTTTTGAATTGGCCCCAAGGAAAAGCACCCAAAAATATACCGTTTGGATATACAACAGATGAAACACATGGTTATTTTATTACGCTTAGTCAATTAAAGTAATGTACAAAACACACCACATGATGTACAATTTACATACAGTGTATGTTATAATTTAGGTACGCAATCAACTGCTGAAAATTCACTTAAGCTGTTGATGCATTGTGAGCAAATATGAATGAATACTGATATTTTGTTATCTGGTTTACACAGGTTCATGGTGGCATACATAGCTGTCTACAGCGTAAAATAAAGCTGCATATTTAGTCCACCATTAATAAAGCATTGATTTTTCACCTTTTGCATGTAGTCACATGACTACTTTGTTAAAGGCGAGCGTTTCTGCTTATGACCTACCAGTGAATGGTGTTTAATAATTCCCATCACAAGCAATATCGTACACTTAAAGTTCAAAGCCTCTGTTAATGCCCGTTTTCATTCATATGTCTGATACCCGAATCTGAGCAGCCTATTGTGTTATGATGTTTATGTCAATACTAAACACACAACCAGGGAAAATGTACAACACCAGTCTTGATTCCAGCATAGTTGTGAAGAGTAATGTCACCCACTTTGTATAAATATGGCACGACTATTACTCTATTAGATTAAATGGATTTCGTGGAAACAACACAACTTGTGTCTATCTGTCTAATTAAGATATCTAGTAATGTTCTCCAGACTTTTAAATGTGCATTTATTCCAAGCATTTTGTTATTCTCATCTTTTTTAAGGTTTTTGGTTGTGGCATACTTTTATTCAGTTCAACTTCAAGTATAATTTATCAGTCTTGAATGGCGATGAATTTTCTCAGAGCCTTGTCCAGGTTTAGTGAGGGTAGATTTTAGTCAAAGTATGAGTAAGTGTAAATGGTATGATGCTGGCCACAACAAATGGCAGGGGGGTGGTGGTTCTGATGGTGCAATAGTTAGAGAACTGCACTACCAGCCTCTAGGTTGTAGGTTCAGATCTGGCTCATTCCTGTGTTTGTGGGATGTGTTTCCTTCTAAAGGCAATCACCACTCTGTTATGTCTCCCAGGTATGACCAGGATGAAAATGAACAGCTCATATCAGCTCATTCTTTGACTATAAACTCGTTTGAGATCACAGTGTAATGACTAGGTGCATTTAGGCCATTGAAGTCACTGGGAAGTATTGTTCTAATAAGTAGTTTTTCACTTTTAAGACATCATTTTAAATTATCTTTAGCAATTAGAATAAGGTAATGATGTACCTATCATGATTTCATGCATTGAACAAAAAGTTGATGACTGACTGAGCAAATCAATTACACAGTGACACAATTAAACCTGGTATTTACACAATACTTTATATTGAAATTAACTGTAACTGCAGTTTGATGACACACTTGAGTATATGTCCCCTCTTGTATATTGTTTATATTATATTTACAGTAATATTTACCCAACAGTTAATTATTCTTTAGAGAGAGAAACAGCTAGAAAATTTATTCTTCCATTTAGTTAAAATAATATTAATAAGCTTTCTAATATCTTTTGTGGACAAGTGTTTTATTGCTATAGATGACAGTTCTGGGGTTTATTATGGTTTATACTTATTGATAATGAAGATACAGAAATTGAATTATAAATTTTATATAGCCTTTGGAATGAAGTAGCCATTGTGTAAGTCAGTGTCATATCTAAGCTTTAGATTGCATGTTAGTAATTTCGGTTTACCAAATGGTGTGGTTTGTTATCTGCCTTGTTTTGGGGCCAGTTACCAATGTGTAACCTGCCAATGAACAGCTTGCTTGCTGTACAGTAATTAGTTACAGATTGATTGCCAATGTTTTAAATGGTGTTTGTGATCCATAATATACAATGGCCCCGAAATGTTGGTAAGAGCGCTTAGTTGTTTATGTGTAGTTAACATGCAGTTAACTTTTCAGTTGTCTATATATATATATATATATATATATATATATATATATATATATATATACACACACAAACACACACTGTGTTCCACGTTATGAGTAAATATATCTCCAAACACATCCATAAATACAAAATTCTAGCTTTAGTTAATTTTGCTAATAATGATTTGGACGTTGTGCAAAACCTTGCATTAACTGCCTTCTGTAAGGCTGAGATTGTTTGGCCCTGCTGTAATGTTATCTTATTAAAATTGTCTTATAAAATAGAGCATTGTGTGCTGTTTGGTGTTTTTCACTGCAGTTATTACTTGCAAAACACTTGATACTAAGCTTGAAAATAAATATTATTTTACACCAGAACATTAGTTTATCACTTACAATAATAATAATAGTGTTTTACATGGCATCTTGGTCAACTAGAGTTGCTATAAGTCACTTCTTTCAATACAGAATTAAAACACGTTTTGGCTCACATAGTACAAGAAACATTATCAACAAAGTTTATGGTTATTATAAATACTAGGCTAATTTAAATAAGTGGATTTTAAGAACCTTATAAAATATTTCTTTAATTGTTGCAAATTTAATAATAAAAAGTACTGTAGAAGTCTTTAACCCACAGGTTTCACTAACACATTCTGAACATTATAGATACCAAGTAACTGGTTATATCAGATATTTTAAATTGTTATTTGTAAATGCTTTGGTTTGGTGTACAGCTGATATTATTATTATTTACTAAGCTATTAATAGTATTTACTAAGCTGTTAATATATGACATCAAGTGATATTAGGTGAGAACCGATTTTATGAGCATGCTAACCACATCCAGAATAACTAGCTTGATTTGATCTGATTATTATGAATAATTAAATGTTAAGCGCAAACCGAAGGCTTTATTTGTTGACCAGATTACTTAATTAGCTGCTAGTAAACATAACTTATTTTTGTTGTAGGATAAGGAAAATAATATTATGGTTCTTATCAATGAAGATAATAATAGTAATAAGCCTTTTGCTCTGTACTATAAATTGCTCAAAGCAATTCTCACTGAAAACATATTAAAAGTGTTTGACAGGGAACACGATAAATGTAAGATTTTAAAATATTCTTTAGTTTTACTTAAGTCATACAAGTTATGGAAACATGTTTCGGTGTACAAGTGGATTTGAGATAATTATTTTGTTGTGCTTTTGCAGCTATAATTCGTGAATGGTGCATTGTGCAGGGGTCAAATTAGGTGTACGTCCATGGCATATTAATTTGCTGTTGGGCATATCAAAGGATTATTCCAAGATTGTCTTGTTCATAGTTTTGGGTCTGCATAAATACATTCCAACTATAAGATTAATCATATCGCAAGAACTTATGTTGTTAGCCACCCTCTCAACAGATACTTTACTTCTGGTCCCAAGCTCCCTACATAACAAATCTCTGTTGGAGTTTGTGTCACCACATTTCAGACAATTGACCCAGATTTCAACAGGATACTGATAGGATTTGAGGAAAGTGCCAAAAAAAGTTGATAATATTAATAAGCTTCATCATATAAAACCCAAGAAGGAATTTATATGCTGGTTGGAAGAAAATATTTTCTTGGCTAGCTCATATGCACATTCGTAAGCATACCAAATGCAAGCACCGAATACAGATAATATGGACATGCATGGTTAAGCTTGACACTTGACCAAATTGTTCATATGCATGATTTATGTTAAAAAAAGGTGGGCATTCAAATTCCACTGGGGGGGGGGGAGGGAGGAGGGAGGGCGATTATTCAGGCATAGATGTCAAGGATTGACCAACTGTCCAGAGCAGTTGGAAGCCATCATCGGACACATGATTTTGTTGTCGTCTGACTGTGCAAGTATGTTTCTTTAACATAAAATTGTACCAATCAGCCACAACTTACAAAAGGCCCTGCTTGTCACCACAGCAGCACAGCAATTTATGTTCTGAATGCTTTATTAGATGACAAACAACTGTGTAAACCCTTTTCTGTGTAGTACAGTGATGATACAAGTGCTATTGTCCTTAGCTGGTAACAGTATTTGCATAACAATGTTTTTTATTGTCCTTAGCTGGTAACAGTATTTCCATAACAATGTTTATGGGGGGGGGGTTACAGCAACATGTTTTCTTGTATATATATGAACAATTATTAGCTGTATGTAGAGTTTAGTTTTTTCAGTTTCAATCCTAAACAACTGTCATTCTTGTCAGTCCCTACAATCAGTAGTTTGACCAATTGTCTATATATATATATATATATATATATATATATATATATATACAAATATTAGTGCTATGTTTGCTTAAAATCTATACCTGTAAGATTAAACTCTGGATTATCTCCTTCTGGGGGATATTTCATCCTTCACTAAAAGGCTTTAGTCTGATTGTTTAATTTTTCTAAACAGAAGCCTCCCTGGTGATATATATCCCAGGTTTTTTTTAACATCACAACTGAATAAAGCTCTCGCACCAGGTTGTAACTGGTTTAAGCATTGATCAACTGAACTTTGTGCTGATAAATGTTAAACATAACTACAACATATACATATTGTGAGCACACCATGTCAAATGGATTAATCCATTATAGAAGTGTGTCCTCTTTACTGATGTAAAACACCAACAGTCAATATACCAATCTAGGCAGCCAACAAGGAGACGTAAATATAGCCCAGAAAATAGTATGTGACTATCTGGCAAAGCTGGGAATATTTCTGGGAATTCCCTGATGCCATTTATAATTACCCGTAAGTCAAGCTTATATTTATAAGCACTCTGAGATTGATAAGGTTCTTTGTTAGGAAGCCAAGTGTCTGCACCATAAGTGTACTCACGTACTGTTGTTATTTAACTGAACTGGTAATAGACAATATTCATACTCGTAGCACATGCACAGTGAGTAGTAATACTGTGTTGTGGACCAATCTCCTCATACTTAGAGTTGTATTCAGATAGCAGCCCATACTTAGCAGGATTTTATTGCATATTATAACAGTTTGTGTATACTATCAAGAAGTATATTAATGATGTTTGTTTATTAATTTATGTAAGCAATTATATAATTCTCGTTATAACGTTTATATTTATTTGTCTATGATGTGATGTAAGTTTTGCAACAGCGTAAAATGTTGTGCAATATGATATGTTTGCTATTTTTAATTCTCTCTCTCTGTGTGTGTGTGTGTGTGTTTATATGTATGTCTAATTATATTTGATTCATCTCTCCCCTTCTCTGTCTATCCCCCTCTCTCTCTCTCTCTCTGTGTATGTGTATGCATGTGGGTGGATGTGTGCATCCGTGTCAGAATTCTACCCAGTTATGAAATTTGAATGACAACAAATGCATCAACATATTAACAACAACAACAGTGAACAAATATGTCAAGCTTTTCAGGACAGAAACTTGAATGATTAATATAAAACTCAACAATTAACATCATAGATCGTTTTATCCACAGGTTCTAATATAATCTGGATAGAATTTTAAGCTTTCTAAGATAAGCTGGTCTTTTCTTTTAAAATTAATTTATTAAAATTCACGTCTAATCAATATCATAACTTCATTTTAGCAGATCTTCTCTTTTAACAGAAATTATCTTATTTATTTAACTCCAGTCAAATCTAGTCATTATTTATCTAGTCATTATTTTATCTTTTAATATCATTATATACCTACATATTGTTTAAATGTTTACCATTTATATTCTTACATCTTATCTGATGCATAACTTTTATTGATGCCAATAATTTGACTTATTAACCTGTTATTATCAAACTTTTAAAACTGTTTTCTCCATAAACATTCTAAGACACTGAATGGTGTAATTTGTGCCAATGTGTTGTTAAAACAACATCCATTTTGATGGTACCGGTACATCTTCTACAGACTTCTAATGCTAATCATTCCGCACAAGTGGGCTGATCATAGCCCACAACCGTAGTTTACCAGACTGCCACTAGATGTCACACTAGTTGTGAATATTACCCGTTAATGAGTGTTGGAGACCTTGCTTTTGAGTGGACATCTTTGCCAGTGTTAAACAATTCTAGAACTTTTAGTGAAATGTTATCCTCAACATTTTAGTTTATACATACAATCCTTACCCTTTCCACCAGGGGTACCCAGATCACTGACTCTCAATTCATAGACACTGCAGTCACCTTTATTGTTATGGGCAACAGTGAAATTTGCTATGGTTAAGGTATTTGTCCAGTAGTTTGAGTTTGTATGGGACCTAGGACACGCCATAAAACATTTGCCAGCACAGTATGCTAGATATGGGTTCAGATCCCGGTATTAGGACATAATATAGAATTCACTTTATTATTGGCTGTCCACATATTTAATATATGACAATCTTCTTTTCAGAGCTATCAGCACCTCCAGATGGCAGCACTAGAGCGTTTGCAGCATCTTGAACAAACATACCTAGGTGGCGTTAAACGTTCAGCCAGACAGAGTTGCAGTATAGAGACCCTGCTTGATGTACTGGTTGTATTGTATGATGAATGCTGTAACTCGACACTCAGACGTGAAAAGAGCATTTCAGATTTTGTTGACTATGGTAAGCCAGAATTTATTCCATCATTTTGCTGGCAGTACCAGTTTTCCTACGACATCCGTGCTTCCTTTCATCACTAAACAAGGGGACCTTGTTAGTATTTTCATGTGTGGTTGATACAGAGTCATTTCTGTAGTGTGTGTATTCCATTATGACAAGCAGTAATAATAGATTTGTAATATGGCCTCAGACCTACTGAAACTCAAACTTCTTTAAATTATTGTACTTGTGTTGCTCACTGAAGATACAGGATTGCTGATATTATTAATGTTACCTAGAAATGGTGGATGGAATTAGTTGTCATAAGTGTTATTTAGTGAAGATGGCAAAGTATCACTTATTGTGAAAATTATCTGGATGATGATGATTTGCGTTTTACGGCCACTTTTGTGCACATGGTAGACTAAATGGGCCGAGTGACCTCCAAAGGTAATGAAGTGAAGTCAAAGATGAAACAACCTTCAGATAAGATCATACCGAGTTTCAAACACGGTGGTATTGATCTGTGGTCCAATGCGCTAGCGCTAGACCACAGAGACACCCCTCAAAATTATCTGGAAAATTTTAGAAATATCTCTTGCTTTGTCATCAGATTTAACTAGATATGACTGTGCCATATTGGTCTTATAATGAGCACAGCATCATTGTGTTGATGGTGGTCCAGTGTTGGTTTTACTGGGAGTATTAATTCAAATCATATTAAATAAAATTTAACAAACTTAATTATAAGGTAGACAGTGGTTTGACACGTAGAACCAAATGTGGAAGTATTGTTAATCTCACATGTATTTGGAAAGTAGAACAGCAGGTAGTCTGATATTATTATGTTACCAATACCAGTATTGTAATAATTGTAACAAGTCACACATTATTAAAGGTGGTCTGAATTGAAAAGATGGAGCCAGTAGCTCATCTTAAATATTGTGTGTGTGTGTGGTGGTGGGAGTAATCCCTCAGCCAAATATCCTGCTCGTGACTATGAGATTAAACAAAGCACTCGTTCACTCTCTCACTTGGTTATGTATAAGTGTTGTCATATGAGTTTCCTTTGTAAATGGCTGGTGGCAGAAGAAATGTTTAAATAAATGTGTCTACAAAGTGAAATTATACCAGGGTTCACACAGGTCCTTGAAAACCTGGAAAGTCATGGAATCTGAAAATTTGGATTCCATGCCTTGAAAGTCCAGGGAATTTTTGTAGAGCTCCTTGAAAGTCCTGGAATTTGGACATATAGATCTATATTTCTAATCATAAGCATACAGGAATTCAGTCGTTACACTTCTTCCGAAATGTTGAGTCTCACCACTACTGATTACACACTACTGACATACAGTGTTTATGTTATTTCAATGTCTGTCCATTGCGGTGCTGCTTTCATTGAAAATATGTGTACATTTTCGAATGTTAAGAGTTCACAAATTCATTGAAACGGTTGTGGAATTTGACGTTGGAAAGTCCTAGAATTTGAGATGTCAAAATGTGTGTGAACCCTGTTAATACAATCTCGATTTAGTACAGCTACTTCAATGAAATTCCGTATATTTTATAACAAAGTAGGTACATCATTGTACGTTAGGTTTTTGGCCATGTGGTTTGACTCATTTACAAAATATCATTGTTATCCATATCGTGTAATTTGCTAACGGGATTTCAAGACGCTGCTACAATAAATTTAATTTTTATAGTTTACATTGACTATACTGCGGTTTGAAGCTGATGCCTTGATATAGTTGTGGACAGCAGTTCATTTGAGTGAGGGACAAACAGTGATTTTATTAATTATTTTATCATCCTGTCCCGTTGTCATTTGACATATATAGCTAATGGGTAGGCTGTAATGGTGTTGATCCTGTGGTGGTTGCATCCATTGAACTATCTCGTATCTGACTTTGGGAGTTCACAAATCAATGGCTTGTAGAATTATACAGCATTTAATAAATCTATAAAAACGCAGCTGATTAATATAGCTTGTTAGATAGGTAAATTGTGTCATTGTCTCATTATGAATTGGGCATGATACACCCTGATGCAGTTCATTCCATTTGCTGATATGGCCTTTTTTTTTAAATTAATTGGCAGAATATAGGTTTTTTTTAAATTGAAAGAGTGAGTCAACTGAAACAAGTCATATATGTTGTGTTGTTAAAATATTATCTATAAATGTTATACGTATATATATATATATATATATATATATATATATATCAGCGGTATCTTGTAAGTTGTATCTTAGATGGTATAAAAGGGAAAAAGAAAATCATAGTTAATTCCCTTTGTTCACTATTAAACACATTTTTCAGTGAACCTATGTCTGATCAGCTTTTATTATATGTCTGAATACACATTATGTCTTTCTGTGTGAACAATCTGTTTTTGATTCAGTTCACCTTTGAACCATCTTTGTATTTTCATCCATTGCTATAACACACCATCTGACATCATGTGGGTTTTATTCTGTACTTAATTCGGCATCAAGTGGACAGAGATTGTTTTTATATATATATATATATATATATATATATATATATATATATATATATGGTAATGAACAACATTTGTAATGGATCATTAAAAGTGTATCAATAAGTGAGACTAATTTACTATTTCATCCTAAGTTCCGAGAGTTGTAAGTTGACAACTGGATTACCTTGTCCAGCCTTAATTGATGATTGGATATTTTCAGTTTAAACTGACCGCCTTCAATTGGTCAGGATTAAACCTTCATGTCAGTTTATAGCTTATATTTAGCTATGCTGGTCACCGTTGTGCTAGTGAGATGGTTACAAATTGTATACTAGTAGATGTTAAGAATCCTACACCACTCTTGTGATTGGGCATTCTGCCTACGGAGGCGCATCCAGGAACCATATTGGACTAGGTGTAAAAATAAGTTCTACCGCAACGGTCAGTGACATTGTTTTGGTTGAAGTTCGGATAAAGAGCACCGGAGACGTGGAGGTAACTCTGTAAGGACACTCGAGTCCTGATTGTTACCGAGCATCAGCTGATTGTTTGGAGCAGATCTTCTTCAGTGTGACTGCCGTGCTTAGGTTAAGCACCAACAATTCATCCTTATCATCTGTAGCTTGGCGTAAACAGTTCCCTACTTCATTGTTACGAAAACAGAAGTAGTTTATTTCTGTTGTGTTTTCTTTGTGTGTTAAAGTTATGAACATTGTCTGTAGCCTGTCCTGTTTTGTTTTCTACTTAAAGTTATGTTTGAGGTATTTTGAGCTGTACATTTTGATGTTTCACTAGTTCAGTCACTAGCACACAATCCACTGCAGATCTACAAGACTCACTGTTCGAATCCCGGTAGTATTTGCGCCTGTGAGATGTTTCACCTGATCATCTGATTTCCCCAAGTATTAGACCTTCAGCCACATGTTTCAATCGTGATCCTATATATACGGAATATATGGCAGTCTCACTGACAGATGGCATTGGTCCTACCGTAGTATACATTCAAAATGATTGTACTCCTTGTAGTACCAGAAACAATATTCAATCTTGATTTGAAGGCCTCACCTTCTTGACTTGAGTTCTAGTCATTCACAATTCATTAAGTGTTTCTCACCTCAAACCTGGATTTCTGTCTGTGTATTCACTCGTTACGGCCTCTTATTTCTCTGTACCGGAGATTACACCAGATACCAAACCATCTGTTATGACGCTCAGGATGTTGTATAACTGGATCATATTGCCACGGCGTCTTCTGTGCCAAAGTGGCAGTAAATCGACGCTGCAGATGCGCCCCATCCGTATCAGAAATTCTATACTAGTTTTCTTGCTTGGTGTTAGATATATAATCGGTCTCTCAACAGCCACGTCGCTCCGCTCATACGAGTGTAATTAACCGTTTCAAGCGTAATATAATAAACTTTATAATAAATTTTAGCATGATTTGAATGAATAGTAGAAAACAGAAGTCATAGAGAATCATTAACTCAATAAAAACACCTAAATCTAGGGATGCGATTTGTGGCTTCTTCCGTCAACAGTTCAAGTTTAAAACGTTCGTCGACGTGCTAAATGCAGTGTTGATGGTGCGATCATTAATTGGCGTCAGGTGTGGTTTGGTGTTGGGTCCACGAAGATGCGAGTGAGGTTGACGGTTGTTATGAAGTCCCTGAACAAGTAGATGGCTTGCTACTGATATATGCACTTCAAGCATATATCACGACGTTCTCGGCCGTCAACCTCTCTCTCTCTCTCTCTCTCTGTGTGTGTGTGTGTGGGGGGGGGGTTTGAGCTGATCAGATCACATACCGTGCATAACAAGCAGTACTTCTTCTAGAAGTCACGGGTGAGAGCCTCTTCTAAATGGCTTGTTTACACCGGTGTTAAATTGATACTGCACAGTGGAATGTTGGGCGCTAGCTTAATTGTAATAAACAAGCTATAATACCTGCTTGGCTTACCTGGCGCTGGGCGAGCCGGTTATGGTGCTGTCTAATCCAATAATGCGATGTCAGTAATGGGGGGGGGGGGCCTTGATAAAATGGGCAGATGTTCGGAAATCAGTGGCTGCCGATTGAGTAACAATGTACTCATATCTAAATGGGGCCGATATTAGGTGGGATGTTTGGGGGGCTTGCTCAGAATGGTATCCAGTGTTAAGTTTTGCTGAAGTGTATATAGTTTGTCATAAGGTGTCATGCGCCGGGATGTTTTGTCCTTATCTCATTTGATTTGGTGTGTGTGTATGTGTGTGTGTGTGTGTGTGGAATAAGGCACTGACACAGTTAATGTTGATTGGTCACTTCTAACTCGTGATGATTCATCAGGATATTGAATCCAGCTAAGCAACTTTTCATACTGAGACATGTATAATATCTCACAAATCTATGTGTGCGTGCGCGCGCGCGTGATATTATGCACTGCTATATTGTTGCTATTATTTTAGTTGTAATTCTGATGCTATAGTATTGGCAGATAAAGGAAACGCCACTGATGTGATCATTTCATAATCTAATTGTTATCTATGACTTGATGGTAGACCTTAAAGTAACTGGATTACCATATCAAAGAGAACGTTGATTTTTTTTCTGACTATCATCGTAAATACCATATGGAGTGACTAACGTTGTTGTATGGGTCATTTGGAAGCAGTCTCCGGCTTATCAAGCCAGCCGTATTTCACTTGGCTAATGTTCCTACAAATCATGGTCAATATAGTCACGTGCAGCCCACTATTGCTGTACCTCGGAACTAATCAGCCATGACACATTGTTCATGTCCAGCTTAACACGACCCACCTCGATATCTTGGTAATAATTTTACAACGTTCCGAAATCGTTACTTCTTCCAAGACCAGAGAAATGGAGATATATGTGACCAACCGCTAAAAGTTTCAAAACCGAGGCACTGCGCACAGAAACGTTTTCATAGAGAGCTGCTTTAAACATAAGTGTTCTCAAAATTTATGTTGGATTAATTTTGCTTGGTTCGAAGAGGCATACAATTTAAAGATCAAGAAGTTTTTCATTTTAATATTACGGTCGTTGTTCCTCCCCTCCTTATCCAACCAGGCCCATGAATGTTAAAAGAATTCAAAAGTAAAGAAATATATTGATAAATAAATGGCGTTTAGAGTACGATTTTGTGATTGACCACCTGTGTTTTGTTTTAGCAATCTGCTCATTGTGATGTATAAGGACTAAGGGTAATTTCGTGGCCTAACTGGTAGTGCAGTTGGCCAAAGATCTGTAGCATCTGGGTTTAAACCCTGGCTGGACTATGTCAGACGGGTGTTTCTTATTTCACTTCGTCTCCTTATCTCTGGAGGTCACTCAGCCCATTTAGCCTACTAATAGTCCTATGTACTCAAAAGTATCGATAAAACAGCAACGCAATTACATTTCACTGTGAAGTGTAACCCACTTCCACTCATATCAGTGATGAACGGCATATGTGGATTTTGCTGTATGAGACATACTGCCATAATATGGCTAGGGAAGAGACTCGCTGCATTTGTGTCTGTAATTTGGATTTTTTATACCACTTTGGCATTGTATGTTTCACATCGTATTGACTCCAGATTTATTAACCAGGTATGGCAGACTGCTTAATGCAGAACCCATGTAGTTAATTAAACAGATTTCCACGAGGACATCTTGGATTTTTGCTTACTTACCCTAAACCTTCATTCCTGGCCGGCTATCCTTTCCCCATTTGTGATAAATACTATCAGGATCCTGGGCTACGGTAGGCAGAAAACAAGGGGAAATATCTTGATTTTGGTGTGGACATATTAGCCAGAATGACGTGATGGTCTACTTTGTTCCTGCTTTTATAATTTATTGTTTAATGTGACTTCGATGTGAGAATCAACCAACTGGTGTATATCCTGTTTGATGATATGATTTTTAGACACCTTTATTTCCTTATTTGCTCATCTTTTAGATGCATTCGTTGAATTATATTTATAGACTCTTCAAAGGAAATTGCCTCAGTCTCTTTTATTACTCCAATGGCCAACCATCATTTACCCAAATAGGATAAAAAATCATCCCCGAACAAACTTTCAGTTTTCATTCAGTTTGACGTATAATATTTGATACAAACAGGGATTCATATTGAACATGAGGGGGCCCCCCTCTGTAGTCTAACTGGTAGCGTGTTGGGATCAGTTCGAATCTTCGCTTGGGCATATTTGAAGGGGTGTTTCATCTTTGACTTCGCTTCATTATCTTTGGAGGTCGCTCAGCCCATTTAGCCTGCCATGTGGACAAAAGTGGCTCTAAAACATCGATCGTCGTACTGAGCGTGAAGAAAATAAACAACAGACTACGAAATAAAACCAAATTTTACTGATTCTTACATTCTAAATTATTATTATTAACAAGGTTAATTGCCAAGTACCAAATGAATAAG
Source organism: Paralvinella palmiformis (assembly GCA_025642065.1). NCBI lineage: Eukaryota > Metazoa > Annelida > Polychaeta > Terebellida > Alvinellidae > Paralvinella > Paralvinella palmiformis. The sequence continues at coordinate 129,554 of JAODUP010000111.1, read as the reverse complement.
CCGCACAAAGTATTTATCAGATGGATTAAAGACAATCTCCTGGATATACTAAGCACACCTATTTGTGTATCATGCCATGTCATTTAGAAGTGATGACAATTCAGTTTGTGTTGATCATTTGATTGTCTAATTGCCTTAGAAATTAAAGTGTACTTCTACCTTGCGATGCGTCATGATAATTTGCTGCCTAAACCTCCCCTTGCCAAAATACATGGTCGTGTGGCATCAAGAATTTTGCTGTGGTCTTCCATTGGCCAAGCGCAAAATGGATTTCTGATGAGTTTGTATGGAAAATCTTCACATCGATTGTGATTAATATGATTTATATATACAAATTATGACATACCAAATGATTGTGTCAATGTTCTGTGATGTAGGATATGTTACTGTGCAGACAGCTGTTGATACCACTTTTTCCAGTTATCACCCCTGACGTTGCTGATAAATTTCATCAAATGTTCTTCGACGTAGGTGTTTCTTGGCATTAAGACAAACTGGCTGGGGTCCGTTAGAATCGAAGTCTATTTCCTCATCTTCTACATAAGGCTAAGCGCATTATATTATGGTAGTGTTGTTCAGCCATCTCTATGATAGGAATGATTCTCCCCCCCCCTCGCATGGTATAACCATGATGCCTGTGTTGGGCAGTGCTTTGTAACTAACGAGCCTCATGGTGTATGCTATTTTCATTTGTAACTTGTCTCATCGTGACCACTTCCTGCATAAATCCCTGTAGTAAAACAGTTGTTTCCGACAATGAAATCAGACCACCTGCGTGCCTCTGGGTCATGGGAGTGTCGGATCGGTGGTAAAGCATTGGCTTTCCTGACTACGGGTCACAAAGCTTCATCTGTTACCATCTGATTTACTGATGCAGACCAAATTTGTTTTGGTGAATTACAACTGGACGCAACAGGAAACAGTAATTACACGTATGTGCCGGTGCACAAATTCATGCAATACTGATTAATAAATGGCATGAAATGAAAATATTTGTGTGTTTGTGCGCGCGCGCACACACACTCACACACATTCCATCCTACCTTTCACCAGTACTTAGTTAGTTTTAACTCTTATGAACTTTTTGTCATTTCTTGACTATATACTGATATGTTGATCAGTATAGTTATTACACAAGATGAGTTTCTGTGGATCTTGTTAGCTTTTCGATCGGTTGAATTATTTAACTAAGAAACGCTGAATATTATCACTTGCAATTGATCTGATCTAAATGATCTATTTTACAACAACGTTCAGTCTTTGGTTCAGTGGAATTATGTCCTAAAGTGATCGCTTAAGTCACTTGCCAGTGATCTGAACGGCTTTGTAATTAGTGCACAGGGTGTTTCGTAGTGGAGCTGGTCGGGCAGAGTGCTCGAGGTCACCAAATAGTGGCCTCGAGTTCCACCAGTAGTAGTTGTATTTGTGGGATGTTTCATCCTGCAGTGGAAGACATCCACTCGATTGTCTTGTTTCTTTATAGAATAGCCTCATGGTCAAACAGTGACGATGGTAGATGTTGTCTAGTATTGGTAGACATTTGATACAGACAGGTTCGACTTTCTTTGACACAGCTATCGAAATGTGACGCCAGGGCAGCCAACAAATCCGCACTGATAGGATAGAATATATTTTCTGATAACCTCACACCGGCCTGCCATTACTGACCACAGGAAGTCAAACTAAATATTGTGGATGACGCTGAATGGAAATTATTATACTGCAGTGTGTCCGAATCTGCACTCATTCATTTGCAGTTCGGATCAAATCCCAGGCTTGCTGCCTTTGAAAGGTGTTTCATCTCCTACTTCATTAATTTGGTGGTCAATTTAGTTCACTGTGTGCACAAACGTGACGTAACACAGTGATTTAACCCACTCACTCACTCACTAATTACCCACTGACTGAAATAGTGCACGAAATGCATCCTGACCACGGTGATAGAATATTTTGACAATCTTATCACTCACATCGGCAAACTTCAGCTATTAATAGTGTGACCTGTTGCCATTTAATTACTACCATCAGTGATATGGTGTTGATAAGACAACTAAATTTGGTGCTATTTTTACTCCATCCTTTACCGGTACTACTACTACTAATAATAATAATAACAATTCAGCGACAGGGTATTTCTATGATAGACAGTGGGCGCCACCGTAGTCTAGCAGTAGCGTGTCGGACCACATATCACTACCACCCGTGTTCGAATCTCGGCGTGGGCATATCTGAAGGTTATTTCCTCTTTGACTTCGCCTCATTACCTTTGGAGGTCGCTCGGCCCATTTAGCCTAACACGTGCACAAAAGTAGCAGTAAAACAACAATCATCATCTATGATAGACAGTAAATTAATGATTCTCGAGTGTTGATCTCGGTTAGTTCTGTCACAGAATTTTAAAGCACGAGGGCTAAGTTATCTCAAACTTCTTCCCTTTATCCTGGATTATATACCGATGTCACTTCAGCCTGCATTATATACCAATGCCACTTCAGCCTGCATTATATACCGATGCCACTTCAGCCTGCATTATATACCGATGCCACTTCAGCCTGCGTTATATATCGATGCCACTTCAGCCTGCATTATATACCGATGCCACTTTTATGTGGTGAAATTTCCGGCCGCTTTTCCAGGTTTTTGTTTATTTGTTTGGCTTTTTTAAATGTGAAAATCAACCATTCGCCGTGGACGTCCTTCTCTTCCTTTGGAATCAAGCTGTTTGTTCGTTAAGGCTCCGATGGTCTGTTTATAAAGTCAATGATGACTATCAACTGGGTAGTGAGCTCCGGTGGCCTAGCGGTTAAGCATCCGGCACTTGGTGCCTACGGTCACAGGTTCGAACCCCGTAAGAGTTCGAAACTTTTCCAGGGATTAATTTCTCGGCTCACTACATCGTGGGTGGCTGATCACGTTAAATGGCGCTGCCGTCTCCACTGAATTATTTAAAATAAAGGGGGACGTTAAAAAAGCCCTGATGACGTAAAACACTCTGGCAGTGACCACCCTCAGGGTATTTCGGCTCCATCTTTCCGTACTGCTCCCCTGTGAGTGGTGGGGGAGGAGATTCTGAACCATTCGAACAGTTTTTTCGACTCGGGTATGTTAGATTTAAAAAAAACGGTAATCGCTTTTATAGTGCACTTGGAATCTGTGGCCAGCCCAGCCTCGTAAATGTTGACCTTGAGGTTGTTGTATGGCCATGCCAGACTGGTCCAGTGAATAACCATTTTAGATAACCAGTTATACGGATTAAATGGTATTATCACGTTATTCAGAACTTTGTGCTCTTTGGGTGGTGAAAGTAACATCGTGAAACTGTATACGTATTTATGATTGTACATTGTTCGACGTTTAAAAGAGTTAAACTACAATATTATTTGAATGCTTATAGGTTCAGTATAAGGGAATGGTGTTGATTTATTAAGCTAAGTGGCGAATTTGCCTTCCATTCACCAATTGTTGTTGGGCACAGTCACCGGAAATATATGAATTATAATATCTGGTCCAGATTGCCGATGTTTCCCTAAACATTTGTTAATGATAAAATGAATGTGTGTGTGTGTGTGTGTGTGTGTGTGTTTAATCCACTGATAACCAAGCTTATCTGGACGTCAATTTGCCATCAGTGACCGTGTTCCAGGTTTGCTGACAAATCCTGCAATCAGGATCAGTGGGCTATATATATATATAAAGGTCCCACTCGTTTCATCAGTATGCAGCTGTTGTCAAGAAATACATTATCACTGACAGATGTCGCCCCCCCCCTCTGGTTATCAGTCGGCTAATGGATGACTCATTATGGGCGGGCATCCTATAACATATTGTCACACACTGAGCTGGATTGAGTTATATCATCTCAGAGAGAGAACTGATAGGCAGCAGCCTGCTAATGATCCAGTATCGACAGACTGTGTTCTCCACACGGATTTATGGTGCAAATCCGTGGCACCACGTGTCTAAGTGGAGACTCGGTCATCCCCTCATGTAGCATTGATGATATAGTGCGCGATGATCGGTGCTCCAGAAAGAACAGAATGAATGGCGATGCCGCTTAATTTAGTAATATGGGGAAAAAATCCTCTCCCAGAGTTACCCACTTCAGAAACATAAATATACATCTTCCATGTTGGCAAGTCTATGTGGATCATGAATTAGTTATTTTAGCGTGAATTAGTAGAGATACGGCGTGCGTGCGTCAGTTTCAAATCTCTGTAATTATTGTTGAATCTGTGATGTAAAGAACCAGTAACATAACACCGATTTTGATTAAAAAGAGTGTGTGAGTGTGAATTTAAGCTAATTATATTAACAGCTACTGCATATTATTTGTGTCCATGAATACATAATAATATTAGTCCAGATAACAGTAAAGTAATCGATAGATAAATGCTATGATTTTTGTACACTGAACTGAAAAACAAGTGTATCTTATACATCGATCAGTGTTAATGTTGTACCATGCCACGTTGTAGACATGTTTTTAAATAAATTACTCATAATGCTCAATGTACATCGGCTCAGACATGACTGAACCGGATTTACTTAAATATGGCTACCGTGTTTTATTTCATAATTTTTTTTTTCCTATTTATTGTATCACACACTGCCAACTGATATGGCATCGTATGGCTCTACGCTTTCAAGATATCGTTCACATATGCGGTACAGACCTATACATTTGCTCATGCACCTCAACAATTTCATACATGAGCATATGTGCCCTGGGGCGCGCGCACACACACATACACACACGTATGGACACGCGCGCACGCACACATATACACACACCATGCCATATAATCTAATTTGGCTACGGTGATTAGCTGATGAGTAAGCCGTGTGTGTGTGTGTGTGTGTGTGTGTGTGTGTGGGGGGGGGGGCAACCTCCGGGGTCTAACTGGTAGCGCGTTGGACCACACATCACTACCACCTGAGTTCGAATTTCATCGTGGGCATATCTGAAGGGTGTTTCATCGTCGCTTCATTACCTTTGGAGGTTGTTCGGCCCATTTAGCCTACCATGTTAACAAAACTAGCCCGTAAAACATAATCATCATCATCATCTCTCTCTCTCTCTCTCTCTCTCTCTCTCTCTGTGTGGGGGGTTAATGGATGTTTAGATGTTGATACCTTGAGCCAGTGCGACTATATATATATATATATATATATATATATATATATATATATATATATCCATCCTAAAACATACACACGCATGTGCACACACACATGATATCCTCCCCACACACACCACAGAGATAAATTTGGATGACGTTTTCTTAGCAATTCAAGCAACAAGCCATGTGATTATTACCAATCGATGACTGGTATCAGAAGATGAACACTAGATAATTACGGTCATCATTAATCTGCTTTAGCTTGTAATAACACGATATAGTAGCAGTTGTGTGGCTGTTAATGGTGGTATCAAAGAAATGTGATCAGAAGTAGTTTTTTCTTACTGTTGTTATCCGACAACCAACAATAGGCTATATTATTGTTCAGTGATTCACCGGTAGATAAATATTATTTTAATAATTTATACTCAGACAAATGACATGACTTATTGTTGAGATAGTAACAACAGAAGGAAGCTGAACATTGCGACTGTTCTTTGTTGTGCACGAGAAGTTAGTTGATGCGAGTGCAGTATGAACATTTGTGGCCCAGAATCTTTTTTTATTGTTCAGTTTGAAATCGTAGGACACCTCCGGAAGGACACCGTGCACAGCTGTTTCTAACACGGAGATTTGGCAGCGGAAATGTACAGCATATTGATGCCAGGGGTCTAATAGTTGACTTGGTACTGTGTGTGTGTGTGTGTGTGTGTGCGCGCTCGCGTGTGTGTGTGTGTGGATTACGGCAAGTGCAATTTTTATATAGCATTGTAACAAAAACTGTTCCTGGCACCTCCCCATTATAAGCTAGTATTCCACTAGTGGTGGGATGTTAATATTACCTCATTTACAGCCACAAAACTGTTGTTGGCTGGTTCTCTGTGAGAGAGTAGGATTGTTGTTATCCATGGTGCTATTTCTGCCAGTTTGGAATGGGTGCAAGTTAACTTAAGTGACTTCTGCTGATAAAGATGTAGAGGGCTTAGCAATTGTTTGTCTGGGGCCCCAATTGTTCAAATGTCATCAGCTTCAGTCGGCTTATGGACCAATAAAGCATTTAGCCAGCCACGCCATCCCAGCTGTACTGTGTGGCCTGTGATGACTGTGGACTCCTTTGAAATAGGATGGATAGATGGATGGATGGATGGATGGATGGATGGATGGATGGATGGATGGATGGCTGGTTGGAGAATGGCGATTCTGATCTTCAGTTGAACATTTTTCAATAGCCTGTGTTGAAGTCATTACCGATGCCATTAGGAGCCATTAAGGAGCAGTATTTTTCAAAAATATTCCCACAACAATACCCAACAATAACCTGATCCTACTAATCCGTTGGCCAAGAGACTGTTTTCTCCTTTACTGAACCAAAATGGGGACATCCTTTGAATTTCTAGCTAAAAGTCTGTAAACCAGTTTAAAGATAGAGTATGATTATGAATGATGTTTTATGGCCACTTTTGTGCACATGGTACGCTAAATGGACCAAGTGACTTCCGAAGGTAATGAAGCGATGTCGAAGATGAAACAACCTTCACATATGCCCATACCGAGATTTGAACTCAGATGGCAGTGATATGTGATCCAACGCACTACTAGTTAGACCACGGAGGCTAAAGATAGATTAACACCATGGCTCCAATGTCATGAGTGGATGACAACATAAAATAGTACCACCATATTACTGGTTAAAAGAAACGAGACATTAAAATAGTGCAGCTACTTACACTTTATTAAAGCACCAGAACCAACGATAAGGAAGATGCTGTATATATCTTATAATTAATCTGTATAATCAGGTGATATCTATATTACCTGAAATTTTCAGGTAATCTGTATTAATTATCAGTTAGCAATAGACATATTACCTGAATATTTCAGGTTATACACATATTACCAGGTTATACAAATTAACTGTAACATGTGTATAGCCCGAGGGATGGCTTAAAAAGTTGATCGGGCTTTCCATAAAGAAAAATATTATATCTAATTAAAGTTGTTACTTAAGTGTGAGAAGGACTTGCTTTGGTGCAAGTTTTGTTAATCCAGGGTGTTTCAAATGCATTTCACAACCAAAAATAATGTGACATACATTGTCACACGTGACACACTGATGGGTAATAACAAAAAAAAAATGTTAGATTTGGTAGAATTTCATTCTGCACAATGATGATTTAATTAGGCCAGAAACCAATGTTCATATAGTCCATTTTGATCTGTTTATAATAACCGCCATACAGTTTTGTAATTTGAATATCTCTTGCAGGTTTTAGTAATCTACCGGCAATAAGTACTAACATTTAAATTTACCCGTGAACTACTTTTATCTGAGAGCAAATTGGAATTAGCTGAGAACTGACTTCATGATGGGATATCAAAATTCTTACTTGGCTTAAATATGTCTTATAATTATAGGGTTATCACAGTGCAGCACTTCTGAATGGTTCCTGCCAGTATTATGTGCTTCATTAAATTTACATTATTATTATTATTATATCATTCGTGGAATGTGATAACCACCAGATTTGTTATACCAGATTTTCTATTATCAATTTTAACATAGAAATGTTACCGAAGCTTTAGATCTCATTTCATCGAGATTATAAATTAGCTATATAATGCTCATGTTAACACGTACTAGTAGATGATGAGTGTGTGATGATGTTTCATGTACCGTGTGTATCATGAATGTCCTGAATTAATGGCAAACATCGGCAGATTAGTTTGTGTAATTCCTGCTTTCTGCTTGGCACCAGTTTTACTGTTTAAGATTAGGCAAAGTTTAAGCATCTTGTTAATCCCATCTTGTTGCAGTTTATTGGTTTTAAATTTCACTGCTCAGTTGGCTCCGAGCCCGCACAGGTTTTTATTTGGTTAATGTATTTTCTTTTTAGTTTTCTCTCTAATGTGGTGTATTTCTAATTTCTTTCAGCTAAGCCAGTAGTGTGTAAGATCAAGGAACTCCGTCTCCATCGCGATGATTTCGAGACGCTTAAGGTGATCGGACGAGGTGCTTTTGGAGAGGTCAGTATCCATAAGAACTGGTACTAGATAATGGCGGCAGATCTGCCTCCAGGTGGAGCCCTCCGATGTGCCCTGCTGGTTGTCTGTTGTACTCGGAACTAGGAATAATACTTTCACCTTGGTTACTTTAGCAATTAGGTGAAAGTTTAGAGTTTTCTGAAGTAAAACATTTTAAAAGGGATGTAAGGTTGTTAAACTAGACTTGAGTGGATGGTGTGTGTGTGTGTGTGTGTGTGTGTGTGTGTGGGTCTATATTGTGGTAGTCAAATGACTACATTGAATGGACGCCCATACAAATCATACAACTTTTATTTAGGGTTTAGTGCAAAAACAGTAAAACAACAGTTAACCATATTTGATGATAGATATGTTGAACTGAAGCCAACAGGGAGGAAATGTCTCCGTGTTAATGTACAACTGACAATTCTTTGTAATGTCACATGTCCAAGAAAAAGATAATTATGGTGTGTGTGGGGGGGGGGAGATGTATAAAAGATCAGGAATTGTGAATGCAATATATGGATGATTCATGAGAGTACTGAATTAAGATCTTCTTAAGTATCTTCTGGTACTGAGACATGACACATCTTGCCATTTCTGCCGGTTCTCTCCCTCTCTCTCTCTCTCTCTCTCTCTGTGTGTGTGTGTGTGTGAACTGTGACACTATGCCATGGCTCTAGCTGTGACTCACCGTGATTATTTAGTGGCTGTTTGTATGGTAAAAATTGGTATATATGCATTAAGTCACTTTGTTTGTGTGGCCTCCTATTGGGCTGTGCGTAACAAGTGTTGTGTAAGCCAATCAGCGTAACATTTGGCTCTGTTCCATCTACTACATGATAACATTGTGCAATAGCAACTGTTTCCATAATTCACTGATGCACACATGCGAAAACCTGAACAGTTGTTTGGGGATCAGATGCGATTAGCAGTGGCAAAAAATGAGCTCGGTAAAAATATAAATCTGGAAACAATCTTAATCCGTGTAGTATGATCATGTCGCGCCAATTGCAGGATTTACAATGATATGCAATTTGTTGGCATATACCCATCAATAAATTTGGTTGATTGTTTGATTAGTTTAAAACTAACACAGCCCCCAGATCTGTGGTTTTGGTCTGGCAAAATTATTGAATCACTTGATTTCTGAATATTCTGGATTAATTATCTCCATGCACAGATGATTGAAGATACCACAGTTCTGATAAGGCTGTCAGTCTTCACTCACATCTGAACACAGAATGTCCACATGTTTTCTTTTATATTTTGATAGAGTCTACTTCCAGCTGCTAAAAATTGCCATTGTCCGATTATTGCTGTGGTGAGAAATCTTTTGATTTCTCTTTGGTTCGACCAGACAGCAAATGATGTCAACTAATGTTTGGGAGCCAATTAGTCGACCAATCAGCCAATTAGTCATTTTGTATTGTTTTTTATGCATTTCATAATTCTAGTGAAATATGTTTACATCATTATGTGTGAAACATAATGAAAGCAAAATTTATCATATCACAGTTGAATTACAGGGCAATGATACAATAGATCTGAACATAGATTTTCTAATTAGAATAGCATCCCTGTTAATAAGTACTTACATGTCCCATTCAATTTGATAAATGTCCAGCAAATCATTTTTTAAAGTCAGTTTCACCATAGAATACCAATAATTTATCGATTTATCGTTCCATCATTGATGTAGTTGGCTTTACAATGGAAAAACCTTAACAGCTGTATTTTGCACAGTCAGTCACATTACCGTTTGGGGTGTTGAATGTGAGTGATTCTGATACATCAACATTAAAATGTATTGCCGAAAAAGTAAATCGCTGCTGCTGTACAATTTTGACAGAATAGTAATTCAGTTTATTGCATGAGGTAACACCGTTGTTTAGGGCATTTCCAACTTATGGTGAAGACATATTTGGATTTAAAATAGGGATAATCTAACATTTGCAAACAGCTAGCCATTCGATGGCTTTTAAAGATTGTGATTTCTATTTATTGAAGGTTCAGCATCTGTCCGCTTTGCCATCTTTTAGACACCCTAAACTATCATTCCTTGTCGAGTCTCTGTGAATAAAAATAGATTTCTTAATGACTTATTAGTTTCAATCTGAGTTTAGTACAGTGCCTTTTTGTATGGAATTTGTGAATGAATATGTTGATTTTCATCTCTTCTGTGAGTGCCTTCATTTTTGCTTTTAGTAACCTTAAGTGTTCAAACCTAAGTTTAGCTGGTACTTAACACTGTCTGGACAGTTTTTATGCTGCATGGAAGTTAGATACCGAGATGGTTATCGGTACTTGCTCTGGGACGGTGCTTAGCACTGGACAACCCAGCCAGCGTGGGACCTACGACCCTTGCAACTGGGAGTCCCAGAGCATATATACTCTTATTCACCATCCCCAAAGGACAAGCCTATCGATGTTGCTGACATTGAGTAACAATTTTGCCAGAATATACCCTATAGGCTTACCCATCCTGCTTGCTATGGCAGACTCACTCACTCACTCACTGTGATGCCCCAAATTACACAATTTGAATATTCACTTACATGAAAGAATTAAGTGATACTGAGTTCATTTCACATCAATCACCTTATAATTATGGTGTGTATGATTAAAAGTTTGATAGATCTGGGGATGCCTACTTGGTCGGGGGTGAATGATTAACCATGACTGGATCCTATGAAATGTACACATTATTGCCATAGTGATACGTCAAGCGTTAATACAAATACTACCGTTACTCTAACTTTAAGGTGAGATAAAGTAGATGTGTTTCACATTCTGGTGTCACAACATTAGTAGTATAGTACAGTATGGATGATCTGATGGTGCAGTGATTAGAACACTTAAAGCTGCAAACTTTTCCAGGCTTTGGGTTAGAATCTGACTCATGCCTGTCTGTCGGTGTAGAGTCCAGGTGGATGTTTCTCGACTGTATAATGTCCCAGATGTAACCGGCATTGAGGGTAAAAAACACAGCTCAGCTCAAATATGGTAAGGTTTGAGTTGGATGGTTTTCATCTCACCGAGCACATATCTGATGATCTTTTGGCATTCTTTTCATGAGATGTTTTTACTATGGCTCCAGGGCATGTCATACCTGCAAGATCATGTTTGACAAGTCAGGTAGAGCTGTTTTTCCTAGATGAAAGAGAGTACTTTGTCTGCATGGTGACTAATAGCGCATGCCTTAGGTGTCAGTCAAATAATGGTATTACTTCTGGAGAAAGTGGCCATTTATACTTTGTGTTTTCTGTCATTTTCACCAGAGCTAAAGCTGTAACACTTTTAAGTTTGTGTACGTGTTTTGCAATTCATTAGCTGAATTGAGTTTTTAATGAAGTAATGGGGATGTGTATTATTGTGTGTGTGTGTGTGTGTGTGTGTGCGTGCATGCATGCATGTGTGCATTCATGTGTTATGATTCTACCTGGCTCATATACGTCCAAGAAAACCTATAATTCCATATATCTAGATATCAGTAAAAAAGAGATGGAGGGAAGGGTAATATTTATGTATAATTGTATCATCTCAGATAAATGTCATAACAGTGTGTGACCATTGTACTGGGTTGGAATTGTATATGGCAGTGATGGATGGCTTTAGCAGTGCAGGTTAATTGTGAACTTTTCAGGTAGCTGTTGTAAAGTTAAAAGACACAGGCCAGGTATTTGCCATGAAGATCCTGAACAAATGGGAGATGTTAAAACGGGCTGAGGTTAGTTTACATACCATCGTTTTTTATATGGATACCATTGACACTAAGATTATGTTATAAACCTTAAATAGTGCAACTGTAGAATAGATCCAGACATTTAATACTTGGTACTGGCTGTGTCAGTTGTTAATGTCATTATGAATTTTGTTAATTACTTTCTGTAACTCTGTTCTTTTAGACGGCATGTTTCCAAGAGGAACGTGACGTCTTGGTAAATGGGGACAGAAATTGGATAACAAACTTACACTATGCCTTTCAAGATGGGAACTATTTGGTACGTATTCAATAGAAGAGTCAGCTGAGCTGCTGTTTGTGAGATAGGAAGCTGTGCGAGTTCTAATTAGTCAAATCTGTATCAGTGTGGAATGTGTTCACGACGAGTTATTAAATTGAAGAAAGTATTTACTTCATACTGAAAGAGGTATTATAATTATAAAAATGATTAATTTTCAGCTGCTGTTTTAGCATTTGCTTAATATTTATATTTCGTTGGCATGGTTGTGACTTGCGTCAATTGTATTGCAGTATTTTGTTATGGACTATTATTGCGGTGGAGATTTGCTAACACTGTTGTCAAAATACGAAGACCAAGGCTTACCCGAAGAGATGGCCAAGTTTTATCTGGCCGAGATGGTTCTAGCCATCAACTCGTTACATATGCTAGGTTACGTGCACAGAGATATTAAACCAGATAACGTCTTGTTAGACAGGACTGGACACATAGTGCTGGCAGACTTCGGTTCGTGTCTCAAGCTGAATGCGGATGGCATGGTATGTATATTGCTCACTTGTCGTAATTCAGCGTTGGGTCCCTAGGGACCTTAATATTATCGTTTTGTTGGTTTTTCCTCTTTTTTCTCGGAAAATGGAATCTCCCATTCAATACGTCTGCTTGCTTGTTGCCATCGTAATTGATCAATTGCATGATATTGTGGTATATTATTGACAGTCAATGCATTGTTTGAATTTTCAAACATTTTCTGTCCACATGTTTGGCCTAATTATACCATTGTAGTAAAGTATTTGATGGAACCAGATAATGTATTGTAAAGGCAATATTGTTATATCAGGGTAAATTTTCATTCCATTTTTTTTAGATCTACCATAACTCTATATTCCTGATGAACGTACTTTGTTTTCTAAGTTCATGATAAACTTGAGTGGGTTTATGCATTGTTTTTTTGCAAACATATTCTTCCTGTGTGGCTTTCTGCAGACTTTTTTGTGTATTTTTTATATCAGTTGATAGTATCTGTCATGTGATGTAATGAGTCAGACCTTATTTGGTGATCACATACACTCAATGATTTTTGGACTGAGAATTTCATGATGACACTAATTACAAATATGACGTCTTGTTAAATATTGTGCATGTTAGTAAAGTCACAAAAGTGTAGTTTTGAAATTAGAATGAAATAACCATTACATTTATAGGTTAGATATACTAAACAAATTTCACATGAAACACAGTGTTTGATTATTTAAAACACAGATCCATTTATATTCAGGGCATCGACATCTCTTCTATGCCAATGAATGTCACTCTAAAAGGTTTTGATAAACATTATTTATTCTGTGAAGTTTATCGTTGTGACCCAGATCTGTTTTCTAATATTCTCTTCTTATGTCAACGTAGGTTCAGTCATCTATTGCTGTCGGGACACCAGATTACATAACACCCGAGATATTACGAGCAATGGAAGATGGTCATGGGCGTTATGGTCCTGAATGTGATTGGTGGTCGCTAGGTGTCTGCATGTATGAGATGTTGTATGGCGAGACACCGTTCTATGCTGAATCTCTAGTTGAAACATATGGAAAAATTATGAACCACGAGGTATAAATCTTCTTATAGAAAAATGCTGATTGAATCTCTGGAGTGATCTCCATTTATATAGAAATGAACAATTTGAGATTATTAACAGGGTTTTTGTATGTATGTATGTATGTATGTATGTATGTATGTATGTATGTATATATGTGTATACATACATATGTACGTACGTATGTATGTATGTATGTATGCTTGTGAGTATTATTTTAAAAACTGACTGATATCTGTATGTTTCACTCCCATAGAATAACCTACACTTCCCTGATGACGTTACTAATGTGTCAGCCGAAGCTTGCGATTTAATCTTACACCTTATCACGACACCAGAACAACGACTTGGACAGCATGGCATCCAGGAATTCAAGGATCATCCATTCTTTAGTGGCATAGACTGGGACCGAATTAGAAACAGTAAGTCTGTCGAATCAATTTGGTTCTACTTGTAGGTCATAGGTCCTGTGATTTTCCCCCCATCCCCCGTCTCCCCATCTTTTGCCCACAATGGGACACAGATTAAATTCAGAGAATTGTAATCTGTGTGAATGCTCCCTTTCAAGATATCCTGAGATGATTTTTTTCTTTTGGTTCAAACCTTGCAAATGGGCAAGGAGAAAAGATTCCAATGAAAAGATTCACTAGTTGTACACACTGAGAGGTGTCAAGAAAATAGGCATTTGTTGATTTATGTTTAACAATACATTATAACCATTGTGTGGATATAACTCATGATCTGATATTCTTCCATGTGTTGCAAGAGAATTTCATCACTGTGATTGGCTAGGGAATAATATCACCTCAAGCTACGATAGTTGTTTGTTTGTGACATAGGTCGGAGCATTATTTTTTTATGAAGTTGTCTTAGATGTCCGTAATTTTTTACGGGGAATCTGGCACAATCACAGCTCTGCATAATGATGTGTTCTATTTTCATTTGGCTAAGATCATGGTGATTGCAATTAATCAGCAATTTTGGTTTGAGTACTAACTTTTTCAAGTGTTCAGTGAGATCTTCCCCGCGATGACTGAATCGTGTCATACCGTGTTCATATGAACATTGATATGTTCATTTATATTCATTAGGTTATGCTAATGATAGGTGTTTATTTGCTGTTTTGCATTATTTTTAGCCCAAGCACCATACATACCAGAAGTAAGCAATGCTGAAGACACTTCAAATTTTGATATTGATGATACAGACTTCAGACATAATGTAAGTGTATGTGTGTGTGTGTGTGTGTGTGTGTGTATGTGTGCATGCTATTTTATCTAACGTGTATCATTTTGGGCTTGTATGATCTATTTACTTTTTTTACAGGAGACAGCTCCTCCTGCAACAAATTCTGCCTTCACTGGGCTTCACTTGCCATTTGTTGGCTTTACCTTCACCAAAAACAGGTAATTACAATTAAAATATTATTACATGGTTTAGAATGGAAATATTCAGCTTGCCTGTGTCTGATGTATTTCTTGTATTCCATCCATTACATCGTATTTTATGACCTGTTTCTTACAGCAAGCTGTCAGACCTCGCTATATTAGCTGATGTCACATCATCAGATGTAACCACTGATAACATAGCAGTTAGAGCATTCCAGCACAGAATACAGGACTTGGAGAGAGAAAATGAAGAATTGGTGGAGAAATTAAAAGGTAACATTTAAAAGCATGGAAACAATGCATTATCAGGTGCAGTATTTATATATTATTAAGTATGCCAAAGTGATTAAATAATTAAGAGATATAGCTTGTTTACTTGAATAGGACCTTTTTTACACCTGATTCCAATGATGTAAAAGTTATGTGGATCACCCAACTTGTTCCAAAGTTATTGAATTTTAAAATTGATATATTTCGCTGTGATTTTATGACAGTCCACAATTGAAATGAATTCCGCTTTTCAAGATCCCACATGGAAGTTGTTTTTTCCTTCAAATTACTAAAAAACTGAAGAACCTTGTTATCTATTACACACGAGCAGGCAGGCCAATTTTTTTGTAGACAGTTATTATTGTCCCTGAAATTTAGCATAGTAATTTTTAGATTATTCAATTTCCATTGGACATCAATAACAAAATCTGTAAAAAAATTGATGACTTCGTTTCTTCTCGTCCATTACCATGCTTTTACATCAAAATAATGTATTCGTATTAACTGAAATAAATCAAACATTAGGCTACATCCTCAATCCTTAGCTGTTTGAAGTTTTCTTTTGTTCACGTTCTCTCTAGACACTTCACCTTGGCTGCGTTTGCTGGAGATGTGGACAGTATGGCCTGTGTGGAATTGCTGGTCAAATGCAGTCACACATAGTCCATCTTGCTTTAAGTGATGGTTGTGATCTAAGATGTAATGATAATGAATTATTCCTTCAGCTTTTCTCTAGTGTGAAAGGTTTAAGGCCTACAGCGACATCATGGGACACACGAGTATGTCATATAGTAAATGCTCCAATAACAATG
This sequence comes from Paralvinella palmiformis, assembly GCA_025642065.1. Taxonomy (NCBI): domain Eukaryota; kingdom Metazoa; phylum Annelida; class Polychaeta; order Terebellida; family Alvinellidae; genus Paralvinella; species Paralvinella palmiformis. Next base: position 113,390 of record JAODUP010000111.1, on the reverse strand, counting down.
CTTTCTCCTAGAAGCTGTTCTCTGTGTAGTCCAGGTTTCATCACTGATATGAATCGAGACTTAAACCAGTCTCAGTTTGGAGAAAAGAGATTAGCTCTGCAGAACAACCATTGCCAGGCATAATACTCTTTGTTGTCTGTGTCTTTTTAATGATTGTGCTTACCAACTAGATCCTTTAAACACAATGCGAGTCTTCCTGGCATTAGAGAATTGACCACTTTTGTTGCCTATGCAGTTGATTTTTCAATACCCTTAGTGGCCATGCTGTCCATGGTGTAGATACCTTCACCAAACATTGTCTATGTTGATAGGTTTTTGGCAGCTCTGCATTATGCATAGGAATAGTTTTATACTTTGAGTCTACTACATTCTTGTATCAGAAAGATCTTTTGATTGATATCTATTTTATAAGTATACAAATGGCAGAAAAATATGAAAAGAATTTTTTTTGTGGACTTCGCTAATATGTTAATGAAGTTAAGAAACTAAGCTTTTGATCAGTCAAAGTAGCCTGAGGCCTGTGAGAGGTTATGCTTGAATAACATGTGAAGCTATTGGCTTTCATCAGAACATTCTCAAGATGACTGAATTGTTCAGTGGGGGTAAATTGTGGATTGATATTGATTTTATGTAGTTTTTAGAGTAATAAAAATGATATAATTTGGGCTACCTACATTAAGGATATACGTGTATATTTCAGTAATTTGAGGAATGGAGATACTTAATTACTCATAAAAGTAGAAAAGTGCAGACATGGGGTCAGTTCAATTCTGGAATTGGAATTGTTTATTTAAACAAAACTGGAATTGGAATTGATAAATTTGGAATTGGAAGTTTTCTACCAAAAAAAAATTTAATCCGTAAATTAATTTACCATTTGATTTTTTAATTCAGAAATATTTCTTCTATGACAATCCTACTTGGAATATAAATTATTCGGAGTAGGTATTCCAAGTATGTACTCGGAGTAGTTATTCGGAGTACCTACTCCTGGTAAAAAGTAATAGGTAAAAAGAGTAGGTAAAAAATGGAGTTGATAAATTTGGAATTGAATTGGAATTGATTAATTTAATTTGGAATTGGAATTGACCAAATGGAATTGATTGGAATTGATAAAATTGAATTAACCCCATGTCTGGTATGGTGATATACTATCTATTATAAATTCTCTACTTTTTACAAGATTCTGTTAATTTCTTGATGACAGTAATTGTTCATAGTTCGTGCAGCCTTTTTTGATGTATTTTGCTGTTTAAAGTATTTCACGTATTGCTTATAGAATATATAATTTTGATGGGTTTGTTATTGATAGATGCAGCATCAAAAGTTGGTGTGCTAACAAGTGAATCATCAAGTTCACCAGCCCTGGTTTCTAACACAGAGCTGAGAAAATTACAAGAAGAAAATGAAATTCTACAAAGAAGGATTATAGGTGAACAATCTTACAAAAAAACACATCATTGCTGAAGTTTCAAATGTTTTTAAACAAAAATTGTTATATATTTTTTAAGTTTGGAAATTAAAAAACCCTCTTAAATCATAAATGTGATTGGTCACTACTTGTTTGCAGACCTTGCTCATTTGGAAGAAGAGCTAGAAGTTTTAAGAAAAGAGCACGAAGTTGATGATAACAAACGATTGTCAGAGATAGGTAGTCTAGAAAGGGCGTCGAAGAAACTTGTGCAAGAGAAGGAAGAGCTAACTATGGTACAGTAGAGGAAAAATTCCCTTTTTGCTAGGTTACAATCCTTTTCACAGGGATGAGAATTTTCCATTTTTTACCAGATTTCCAGTTTTTCAAAAGCCAAAAATTATATTTTTGGAGATGGGGAGTAGGTCAAAGTGGTTTAAAAAAGAATTCTCTTGCAAAAGTCATGTTTTATCCCCACTCTAGTAGTCTCAGATTGTTCTGAATATGGAGAGAAAAAAAATGTAAAATGCCATTTCTGGTATTGTGTGATAAAATGTGTATAGCATTATTTCTCGTGTAAGATAGATTTATCATGACAGCTGTTGCACCATAGAAGTCTTACTATTTCAGTTCAGGCTGGATCAGTATGGGTGATGCCAAGATAATTCTGTATCACACTCAGATTGTTGCCATATATATATATATATATATATATATATATATATATATATATTAACTTAACTGGGGTATTTCTTTTAATATAAACGATCCCATTGAGATGTCAAGGATATAATGTGGTTAATAATCATTTCAGGAACTGTCAGACTTGCGCAGTCGGTTTAAACAGCAAGCAAAGGACCTGCGAGACTCACAAGCACAGAAGAAACTTGTAATGGACGAATTTGGGGAACTATCAGCAAAGTAATAATCTTAATTTTCTGAAACTGATTTGCCAGTAATTGATGATACAGTCAATCAGTGTGCTTAGTAATTGATCTGGTTTAGGTGATTTTTGTATTGTGAAGAGCACTAAAGTATTGTTTTTGGACATTACAGGGTAGCTGATTTGCGTTCGCAAAAGCAGAAGTTGTCTCGCCAAGCAAGAGATAAAGATGAGGAGACGGAGGAACTACGCCAGAGAGTAGACAGTCTTAGGCAAGAGATGAGAAAGGCTGATAAAGTTAAACGAGAGGTAATGTTGTAAGTGACTGAAAATTATTTGTCAAACTCAGATGTCTGCTGAAGAGATTTTGTATCTTTCCACATACAGAATAAACCTGGCTTGAAATTATTGGTGCTAAATGGTGTTAAAAGTATAATAATTGTTTTTCGTCCAGCTGTCAATATTGCAACCCAAATGACAAAAGATAATAACTGTACAGATAACCAACAAAAGGATATACCAAAGAAACCCACTGGATGACGCTCTACTTAAATCAAATGTTTCTCAGTTTTATGTTGATGGCATCAGCTGCTATATACAGGATCTATCTATCTAAGTATTTTGTTCCGGAGGGGGAAGGGGGGGGGGGTGGAAGGCGGGCCTAAATAGGCAGATTATTTTAGAACAATTGGCAGATTCCAAGACTATGGGTGGAGGTATTCAGACCCTTGAGACCCTTTAGACCCTTTGCTAATTCCTAATCTAATAAAACTATGTTTTGTTTTATCAGTAGAAAATAACATGTCCATCTCATTTCTGAAAGCAGTAGAAAATATACTTAATTTTAATGGAGTATTTTATAATATACGAAACTATACATGTTTAACTGTATTCACCAGTTAACTTTTCAAATAATTATTAGTTAGGTTGAGCCTCTTTGTGAAGTTATATATCTATCACACACACACACACACACACACACTGGTTATCAGTTAGGACTTTTACTATAATTGTTACAGTTATTTTAGATGAATCGTGTACATTTGACCGTCTGATCTTTCTAATCATCCAATATCCTTTAATACTGAATATGGTAGCTTAAAGTTCCTTTTGTAGTTTGCTTTGATTTACAGTATAATTTTCTGTTAAACAGTTACAATTAATGTTGGAAGAGTCACAGTCGGATGCCACGAGACAGACGGCACTACATGCAAAGGCTCAGTCCTATATTCAAGAACAGGAACGTGAGTTGGATGGCCTCCGTAATCAGCTGCTAGGAAGACAGCCAGGTGTTGTGTCATCAGAGGTGGTACAGGAGGTGTCTAGGTTAGTTAGCTTTGAGTGTTTCCAGCTGTTTGCCTAGGATGGAGTATTTTGGTTTCCAGTTGAGAAGCTTGTAGACTTGTAAAAAATAATCCCTTTTATCTCTAAATGGTGCGCCACCCCACTGGAGTTTCTTATTAAGATGTGTACATGTTTCTTAAATTTTTGCTTTAATTCACAGTTTATTTGCCTATATGTAACTGTTAGGGAAGTCCTTCGTCAGCTTCTAACAGTGGCAGAAAATTGCGGTTCTTTTTTTAATTGTAGACTAAGAGACGAACTGGAGCACACTAAGCTGAAGTATGAAGAATCCGTAAATTTGTTGAAGTCGAAGCACATGTCGGAGATAGAAGATCTGACGGATCATCTTAAAGATGTTGAGATATCAAGACAAGAGCTGCTCAATGAAATCACCAGTCTTAAGCAGCGCGAGGAAGAACTCCGTCAAGAAATCATCCAGGAACAGGAGGAAACATTAGAAGCACTTCACAGGAAATGGGAACATGGGCAGAAAATGTTGGAAGAAGACTACAACAAAGTTTGCGCAGAACGTGATGAAGTAAGTGGATATCTTTGTCCGCTGCTATTTTTTGTCGCACAGAGTTAAATCTTCATCCATCTAATAGAGTACTTCCAAAAAATGTGGACCCCCCCTATCAGAAGAGAAGGTGGTGGTGACTTTGAAAACTGTTGGGTGGGATTTGGCTTAATCCGTAGATGACAATATCCACCTAGCATCATTTTGATGCTGACTATCTATTATTTTTAGAACTATGTTGCTGTAGAGCAGTTACAGTCCGAAATACAGAAATTAGAGGATGAACTCAGGGAGCACAGAGAGAAAGGAGAAGCACTTGCTCAGTGGGAGGCCAAGATCTCAGAAATCATTAAGTGGTTAGTTGGTCATGTTGTCATGCGAGAATTAAATTTGTGTGGAATTGTTGGCGTAAACGTGAAACTTCGAAGAAATAGGAATGAAAATTGTGTCGCATACGCAAACACGAAACTAACTTTCACAATGAGCATTATCATCTTCCTCGTACCTGTCACACCTTACATCACAGATATAAAAAACTTACATGTTACATATTCGCAACTTTCATATGCTAAAATCCATTTGTCTGTCAGGGTCAGTGACGAAAAGGAGACACGTGGTCATCTTCAAGCTCTGGCTCACAAGATGACAGAAGAGCTAGAAAACCTTCGTGTTGTCGGAGGTCCTATGGCGGTGAGTCGATTCATTTATGTGGGGTGGGTCTTAAAAATGCAGAAAGAAATTGTAACCAGTTTTGTTTGAAATCACATGTATAATGAATGGTTAATTTACTCCCAAGCAGCAGGAGAGGACTTGGAAGATGCGCCGTTCTCAGCGTTTAGATAAGATGGCATTGTTAGACCTGCAGTCAAACCTTCAGAGTGAAATACAGGCTAAGGAAGCTGTGAAGGAAGAACTCAGAAACACCAAGGCACAGCTTGTTGCTGCTGAAAGGTTGGGCAGTTGTTCTCTTTTTGCATATAGCGCATCCTCATAATAATAGCAAGGGGTGTCCGTGGTCTAGCAGTAGTGTGTTGGATCACAGATCACTACTACCCGTGTTCAAATTTTGGTGTGGGCATATCCGAAGGGTGTTTCACCTTTGACTTCGATTCATTACCTTTGGAGGTCACTTGGCCCATTTAGCCTACCATGTGCAGAAAAGTGGCCATAAAACATTAATCATCATCATCATGATCATAATAATAATAATAGCACATGTGGTACTATTAGAGCATCTTTCTGTTTGAAGTTGTACCTGCTTATGAGATTCCTATGATATGTCAAAATAACCCCATTCAGAAACCATGATAGTCTCAATGTTAAAGTCTTAAAGGCTAAAAATCGGTACTTTCCAGGAAATCATGTTATATTCATTGAGTTGTTGATAAATAGTAATAAATAAACTCATCTAGCATACCACCATTGGTGAAACAGATATCTCGGACAATGTCCATAACTAACAGAGCATTTAGAATGTTGGAAACTCACTCTTGGAAAATAGGATTAGGTATATCATGAATACACACTTTGTTATTACTATTATTATTATTAGGGAGTGGAGTATCTGCCATCAAAAACATCCCAAATATGTGGTGAATAGCTATTGTACGCATCATTTTTCACTTCATTTTAATGGCATACTGTCTATCTGTGTCACTGCATGCTACCCTATTTTCAGAATGAATGCCACATTTAGTTTATTTATAATATTCATAAAATAATTAAGGGATCCTTTATTGGCTAATTTTCTAGTGATTTGATTGCTCTGAATGATTTCTCATCTATTCTGTACAGTAAGCTGAGAGCAGCACAGGAACACATACAAGAACAAGATGCTAGCATACAGAAGCTTAAAGTGGAGATTCACAGCTTACAGGATTACCATGACATAATAGTACCAGGTGTGTGTGTGCATGCATGTGCGATATATAGAAAATATAGAATAACATCATCTGTTGTTAAATGATCATATTTTTTGGTATGTCAAATTTCTTAATAGAAATAAATGCCTAAATTTGATTAATTGTCATCACCAGTAATAAACCTCTCTACTGGGAAAATATTCCCTATCTTTTTTCGTGGCATTAAAACCATCACCGAAATGTTGTATTCACAGAGAGGTCTTGCCGTCTAGACTCGATGGTTAGCTTCATAATCACCGAAGCTCACAACATGGAGGACGTGAGTGTTAAATATTTACTCTTTATCTCATTATCTTTATCCTCTTAATTTCATTTCATATTTTCACAGTGGCTGGGAATTGGTTATGGCCCTTATTAAACCTGTATATCCACTTTCTGGCTGTTTAATGCCGTTATCATTCTGGTTTAACACCGTTTCTTGTACACAATTTATTTTTTTATTTAATATCGTTGTTTTACATGTGTTGGCTAGAATGGCTAATGGCTATTTTTATTTAGTGTACTGGGCATTTTTTCTGCTGCTGAAGTAATAATCCCTGTTTTTTTGCACACCTCCTTTTTATATTTCACTATATGTCAAGGTCACGGTTTCCAACTAATTTCCCCCTCTGTCATAAATTTGACCAGTGTCTTTCTGTGCTTTGTTTCATTTAAAAACAGTTCTCTTTCCAACATCTGAAGATTATGAGCTTGATGCCATGATGACATATATTCTATTTTTTATGCATTTTGAATGTGTACACCATAATCAAGACATTCTGTGCGAGCAAAAGATGACAAAATTATATTTATGCCAAATGTAATTGCTGATCCATGGCGTAAATCTTTTCTTACATTTTGTGCTTAATATACTAGAGCGTGTGCTGGTGTTGATTGTTTGCTTGCTGTGACAGACCAGAGTGAAGTCAACCATTTTATACCTAGTTGTGGCCTCTGTGGAGAGTTCTGGAAAATGTGTTAATATGCTTTAAAATAAGTGCTTTACTGTGATCTGTTACAGTTGAATCGTACACACACACACACACATTCTTACCGTGTATGGGTACTGGTTTTAGCTTTCACTCGTAGTTGGTAACTATTTCCCAGCTGAGCATGCTTCATTTCTTATTGACGTATGTTGTGCTGCTTTTATTTTGAATTTGTTAGCAATTGGAAGTTTCTTCTGTTTCTAGAAACAAAGCTCCAGTTTAAAGCGACACCCATCTAAACTTAAGGTATCACTGTTGTTATTTATTCTAGGAAAACGGCGAGTTTCTGCAGAGTGATATTAACTAGCACGATTATTTTAAAAAAAAACACCAAGAAAATTGAAATTTGATCACTATTTCTTTGCTAAGAATAACTGTGTAACAAGCTTTCAGGATATGTGTATTTCAGTATTCCTTGGTGTTTTAACAGTAGCATTCCAAATAATGTTAATCTTTTGCACTCCTCGGTCAGCCTTTAGTTAAGAATTTATTTATTTCCCAGCTTTGACTTTGATCTCTTACGTTGCTTTATGTGTATTTTGTTGTCATTTCATAGTTTTATGTTTGTACCTTAGTATGCCAATATTGTTGTTGATCCTCATTACTGATTTTCTAGTTGCTATGTAGTTCACCTTCATTTGACCTACCATTTGTTTATCTGGATGTGATTCCTTCAGTGTTGCCGTAATGTCATTGAAACACAACACAATATAACGATTGATGACAGCAGCATGCACAATAACGTTAGACCATATTTCCAAATTCTTGAGATGTTAGTAGGTTATATGTTTTCAATTTTATTAAGAAAACAAACCACGGAACTTGAGCATGCTTAACAATTTATGTTATGCACAATGAACAAGTTGTTTGTGGATATAGAAATACACCTGACCATCATTTATTGTTTATTTTTTATAGCAATATTGAACATTATTTATGAATTAATTCAGTAGCTTGTGATTTGCATTGATGTAAAGAAGTAAACATCCATTCTAGTTTACAGGTATAATGTAAGTTATGTTCCACTAATTTGTATATTTTTCCATGACATTTTCCATATTCTTCTTTTTACAGTCGCCGTCTGAAGGTGAAAGTGAAGAAGACTATACAAGCCAAAGGTCGTCTAGTGCTCCATCGCTTTCACCATCTATGAAAAGTACAGGCTCGGTGGAGTCAGAATCTGTGAGTATAAAAATCTAAAACTCAGCTAAACAATTAGCCCTTAGTGATAAAGTCTGCACTATGTGCTATGCATTTATGTTCATTGATAGAAAAGCTTCGATGTAGACCATGTTCTGAGAATCTAGTGAGAAGGAATAAGGTACATGTGCAACGTGCAGATTGAGCAAGTTTGTAGTTGTGAATTCTGCAGTTGTGCTTGTTTGTTTGTTTGTTTGATATGAACATGATGGTGGCAACTTAAACGGATAGTCCACCTTCATTTCATATTTTCAGGACTAATACAGCTATACTCACAAACATCATAAATAATGTCAAAATGTGTAAATGATCACCCACACATTAAAAAAATCCAGTTCAAAGTGCTGATTAATCAACTTCTAATGGCCTGTAGGCGCTGCCATTTTGAAACTAGACAAAGACCAGAAGCTCTTGAATGCTGACCTCATTTGAGCATATCTGGTTGACCTAAAGTCTGTAGAGCCCGTACAAAAGCATGTAAACAAGTGTGAGCAAAGAATTATTCCAGAACTAAACGGCATTATCTTGTTAAAATTACATCATGAATGACACAACCATATCAGTTTGAGCTAGAAGGAACCTGACAAGAGGAAGATGATTCAAAATGGCTCAGATATTAATGCTCAAGAGAAACCATAATCCATGTCAGTCTAGCGAACACCCATGTGACGTCAGAGCATTTCAGTTTTCTCCTTCCCACCTTCAAATCGGGCTTCCAGTGCAGCCATAATTGTGGCCCTCCAGTAATTTGAATTATTTCCCTATATCTATGGTATCGGGTATATTTTGTGATTATTATTATTATTATTATTATGGAATTTTTGGTTACTATTCTAAGCATTGCATATTTTACAAATATTTTCTGAGGATGGACTGTCCCTTTAAGCCCTGGTCAGATTTACGTTTATTTAATTCATACGCAGATTATTTATGAGATATTAGATTGAGTTGATTGACTGAGTATAATTTATGTGTCGTAATATTTTTGTGTCCAGTTTATTTGTGCATCATGTAGTATGATTTCCGCACAATTTTGTCATCCATTTTTTTTCACAGTGGCCAGAGGCAACTGCAGATAAACCCCATCCAAAACAGCATCAGTTTGTTGTGTTCACATTTTCGGATCCCACCTTTTGTCATCACTGTAGCTCACTGATGGTTGGTCTACAGAGACAGGGCACAAAGTGTGAATGTAAGTAGTATGCTGTCACCTGTATCTATAGTTAATGTCAGTTACAGTGATTTTGTCAAGGAGTTGACAATAATAATATAGTCATAACATTGAGAATATTTGGAGTTGGAGTATAGCAAGGAGATTTATTACAAGTTTATTGTGAGACTTCTTGACATTTCAGCCTGTGGATATAGCTGCCATGTACACTGTGCTGACAAGGCACCACAAGTCTGCCCTGTGCCTCAGGACCATTGTAAGTACTGCACAGCACTTCAAGAAAGAGCTTAGCTCATTTTGTAAATGTAGGCACATGTTTGGGCTGCTGTCACCAGCAGTGAGCGAACCCTAACACTACTAGACACTATGTAAGGATCATTGATTAGCTACATTAGCAGGCGGTCCTGCTAGTTTACTAACCACTGTATGGTTTCCGGGAGATGTGAAGTGTCCAACAGAGTCACCTCCATTTCGAAGAACAAAGACTTACACACATACACACACAGGCAGACAGATGTAGTAATGTGAATGCATCTTGAACCTAGATTTCTATGATATCCAGTGACATTTATGATGGTTGATAAAAACGTTGAGGTAACAAAGGTCGCTGTTTTCTAAGATGACCTAAGTTAAGTTACCTCACCTTTATCAGTTAGGTCAGCCAACTGATAACGGTGCCTTTCACATGTACAGCAAGTTTTTCACCATTATTTTTTCTCCTGTTTACTTGTTCACCAAATTTTGTGCATAAATATAGAACATAAAGAGTCCTTTGTGAATATTTCCAAGTGCACTTTTCTTTATGTGCTGGTACATCATTCTTTCTGAAATAAGTATAAATTAGAAATGATTAGCCTAACCATACACTCAGACACTGACTGCATGTCCGTTGGAACCCATACAGTAATCACAACGTGTTAGTATATTTTCTAGACACAGTGGAGTTGGGAAGATTGTTGTTCTGGTATTATAAACTGTCTAACATTATATTTGTCGTAGTTGGGTTTTTGATTTGATACTGTTTTGCAGTTTTGTTCATATTTGTTTTGTTCATCTAACCTGTTGGTGTTATGTTACAGTAAAAAAGCCAATTGGAATGGATCCAATCAAAGGAATAGGCAAGGCTTATGACGGCTATGTTAGGGTAAGATATAGGGCATTGACATGCTGCTGCTATCTCTCGATAAATACTTCCAGCATTTTGTTTTTAAGCCAAAACATCATGTTGAGAATTGTTGAATCACATTCATAGTTTAATATTTATAAATTAGTAAATTCCATTCTTGGAATGGGGTTATATAAATCGCATTCTTTACTACGACAACTTCAGTGTCGTTTATTTCCGTACATTTCTTATTTTAATTATGTTAATTTTTGTTGTGGCTAATTTGAGAACCACTCTGGCTATTTTTCAGTCTTTCCTTACGTTTTGCACAATGTAAAGAATCTTGCTTTTCGTATATTTTACACAGTGAAAAAGTTGTTTTACTTTCTGTTTTGGTGATGATGGTCAGCATTTATAATCTTTGAAAAAAGGTGCTGAAATTTGGTCATATGATCTTGTAATCGAGTTATTTTACCAATATGGAATGTAGGTTTTTTGTTTTAATGAAGCCCTTGGTTCATTTAGAAATGTGCAAGTCACAAGCTATTAAAATGTGATACCCATGCTATGCGTTATCGGTGAATATTGTTGGTATTGTATTAACCAGGTACCCCGTCCAGGAGGTATTAGAAAAGGCTGGGTGAAGCAGTGGGTCGTTGTTTGTGATTATAAACTCTTTCTTTATGATGTACCACCACCACACAGCTTTCCCATCAGTAATGTTGTCAACCAGGTTATAGATATGAGGTCAGTATGTGAAGAGAAGAAATATTCTCCATTTGATTACTGTGTCTGTGTACCACAGCATGCCTTATCACATTAGTTAAAACTCATAATTTAAGTGACATGACAGTTAGCCACTGGCTGTTCATTATCAAATATTACATTTTAATTGTTAAATGTTGAGATGTTCTTGATCAGATGTGCTTCTTAATTTATGTTTGTAGAGATGAAGAATTTTCTGTTAGTTCTGTGTTCGAAACTGATGTCATCCATGCCAACAAGAAGGATATCTCCTGTATATTTAAGGTGGCTGCCTTTGATATAACTTTTATTAATTATGTGCTCTTCATTAGCCTCTGAAACTGGTAATGTTATACTGGCTGTTATGTTTTTACAATATTATAATGTAAACACAAGTATGATAATTTTCCAATGTTTCCTTGTTCACAGCATTTATAGAAAACTAAATGGTTAAATATTTTACTGCTTGCAATAATGTTATATATTTATTTATATCTAAAGACCCTATATGTTATATCTAAAGACCCTATATGGTGGCTAAAAACATCTGTTATGTTAAATATTATTAGGCTGTAATCTGTTCTGAAGCGATGTGTTACTGAGGCTGGCGTATTTGATTCATTAGGTCACCACATCCATGTTGAGTGCGCCCACTCAGAGACATCAGGTGTTTATGCTGGCCGAAAATGAGAAGATGAAGGAGAAGTGGGTCGTGGCTCTCGGGGAATTACATAAGGTGCTCCGTAAGAATAAGATACCCGACAAGTCTGTGTTCAAAGCTCGCCAGGTGTATGACAACCAGCTGGCTCTGCTCTCCAAAACGTTATGTGCTGCCATTGTAGGTCAGTGGACACCAGCTGAACAAGATGCTGGACATATTTCAATATACATCCATCAGATTTATACTTGTATATATATATATATATATATATATATATATATTGACACACACACACACACACATATATATATATATATATATATATATATATATATCATCCATCAAATTTATACTATATATATATATATATATATATATATATGACACACACACACACAAACATATATATATATATATATCCACATTTGGTCTCAGTGAGTCAGTAATTTGTTTATTTCAGATCATGACAGATTGCTGCTAGGTACAGAAGAAGGCTTGTATTTATTAGAGATTCTGAAGGATAGTAAGTAATAATTATCTCATCATAACTATCTATTTTTTGGTAAACTATCCTGTAATAAATCATGTCAGAGATATATACCGTAGGCCCCGGCCATCAAGGGGGGGGGGGGGTCGGCTTAATGGCTGGCACTATTTCAGTGTCAAGAAATCCAGTCATCGAGAGAAAGATTTTCAGTGTGTTAGCAGCTGTCTAGATGCTAGTGGCCTAGTCTAGATCTAGATGCAAATGGACATCCATCGTCATTTTGATTTAAACTGGTGCAGTCAAGGAGTGAAAATAGAAGCGAAACAAGTTGATGATAATTATACGTGGCTTAATAATGAAAATCAGTATTTATATGTAGAATTATCTATTTTTTATAATTATGGATAAATGTTGTTGGACTCGGTAGTGCATTTTGCGACTTTCAATTCAAGAGAGCGTCGGTAACAAGACAACTCGTACCGAAGACATCCCGTACCCAAGAGCCTTGTATCTCGTTCGTTCGGCAGCATAGACATTAGGGTGCCCCCATATACATATTTTTTCTGGGCATATTTATATTAATAATGGGATAGTTACTGATTAATTAATTTATTTTCAATAGAGAGTTATAGTTACTAACTGACCTCATATAGCGGTAATTTACATTGTCTCGGTTATTGCCGGGTTAGTGACCAAAACGTACCAGCAAAGGTTTAATATGTCTAATTATTTCTAAGTCATTAACTTTATATGCATTTCATTGAATATTTAATCTTGCCATTAATTTAAGTTTGACGTCCTATGTATGTGCTAACAGTTTGTATAAATGATCGTTATAATTTGCCTTGATCTATTGATAGTATTCAAAGCATGTTGGTATGAATAACAAATTATTAAAACAAAACTATTTCCTGCATTCAAATCATCACCTGGAAATACTGCAAGGAAAAGTTCATATTTTTAGGTCGGCTTAATGGATGGTACTACCATAAATCGTGATATTTTAGACCTAAAAAACTACCTCGGCTTAATGGTGGTATATATAGTACTTTTTATATAGTACTTTTTATAAAAAACACTTTTAATAGCTAACTGGCTCAAAAGTGGGCTATATTTAATTAATAATAATATAGTGTGTGTGTGTGTGTGGATTTTCCTCATTATCTTTATTATATGATTATTATTATTTTGTGATTTAAAGTTTCACCTGCACATCATTGATATTATTTATTTATATCTTACTACAGATATTTTCCATATTATAAAGATAGGAAAACAATTTATCATATTGTTGGTGTATATACCTTTAAATGCGTGTTATATTCTGTCTAAAGTGTATTGTTCTATGTCTAATTTTCTTCAGGTCTAGTGAAAATTGCGGAGCGCAAAGTTGTGTTCCAAGTTGAAGTTCTGCCACAGCAACATTTATTTGTGTGTATTGCAGGTAAGTTTTATGTCATCAGTTTTTAAGTAATCAATGTGTGTGTATTTTATGTGTTGTTGGTAACGTTTTGCACATGCAGACATGATTTTATTCATTATGATTACCATTTATATTATGGCATCACTGGTTTGTTTCAGGAAAACAGCGTCACGTACGACTGTTCCCCGTGAATGCATTAGACAGTGAGAATGTTGAGTCATTCAGAGTCCTCGACTCAAAGAATGTAATCATCAAAGGCTGTACCCTGTTTTGCACAGGGCTTGTGTCACAGGGCACGAGTACCTGCTTGTGCGTAGCAGTAAAAAGATCCATACTGGTGTATGAACTGAATCGAACAAGAAATCGTCATCGCTGTATGAAGGAAATATTATGTCCCAGCCAAGTACAGTGTATCAAAGTGATAAATGAGAGACTCTTTGTGGGCTATCCATCTACATTTTCAATTTACAGTTTACAAGGAGAGGGACCACCAATAGGTTCGTGCATCACTGAATTATCTGGTCTTGTTTGTTTCACGAATTACAATTCTATGGAAATATCGGTAACATGCGAATTTGGTTAAGCCTTTACTTGTGTTTAAAAAATATTTGCTCAAGTATCCAGTTTGCATTTACCTTTTCAGCACTGATCAAAACAGAAATACCTACTCTTGAATTTCTCTCCCTTAATCCTGTGGATGCCCTGTTGGCAATAGAGATTTCACACAAGGAATACTTGTTAATATTCAACAGTAAGTTTTCATGTGGTTCGAATTGACTATTGTCTTTTTGGTAAATGCGATAAGATTGTTACTAAATCTGTTATTGAAGTGTTTCTCTCTCCCTCTCTCTCTCTCACACACACACACGCACACATAGAGAGAGAGAGAGAGAAAAACACATAAAGTGCTACATGTTTGGACTGCAGAATTGGTGTGGTGTATCTTGCCACCTTTGTAAGGAGCAACTAAAAGACATTTCTGTTCTGATGTCTTATTAAAGTGTACTCATTTATTCATTTATTTTCATCTGTTCTTGTACTAGATCTAGGTGTCTATGTTAATACTTCTGGTGAAAGATCCCGTATAGGAGAGTTGATGTGGCCAGCCGTACCAATTGCTGCTAGTAAGTAACACCACCATGTTGACAGGTGTAATACATCTGGAGCTTTAAACACATATCTGATGTGCTGTATGTGATATATATATATAGATGTTGTTGTTGTTGGTACATTGTGTGCTGAATCATTTTTAATTCCAGCTTACATGGAACCAAACTTAACAATCTATGCCGAGAATGTGATGTTTATCTATGACGTGCATGAAGCGGAATGGATACAAACAGTTCCCCTAAAGAAGGTGAATGGGCATACTTTATCCATGCTTGTACCTTGTATATGTGTGTGTGTGTATGTGTGAATACAATGAATAATTTTGTGTATAGTTCAGTATAAATTAAATGCTTGTCTGACGAGCCATATTGAGGTATCAGTTTATTAAACCAGGTTTGTGTTTGTTTTTAAACAGGCAAGACCCATTAGTACAGATGGATACATATGTCTAGCTCAAGTTTCCATGGATGTACCCCATCTTGTGTATCTTAGAGAAAACAGATTGAGTGAGTATGTCTTAACGATGAGAGGCAGTAGTAGTTTATTAACCCGCAAGACATATCACAGTTTAACCGAGAGCTAATAACCTTTTGTATGATTCCTAAAAAGTTTAAAGCTGGTCAGACCTGCTAAATGGCGTTCAAGTTAATGGAGATCTTTCATCTGTTTTTTTCTTCTATTTCTTATACAAGAAACTAATCTTGTCATTTGCTTTATTCTGCTAGGTGAAGACATGATTGCCTTGCCTGAACTGGTCAAAGGTCGGAGCCTGCTACGCGGAAAACGTAAATTCTCCATAAAGACCATACAGGAGTCGCATTCAGAAAGGATGTAAGTAAAACTACATTTCCACACATGCAGTTCATTAACTCAGCAAGACTTGTTGTTAGGAACATATTAAATGTACAGCAATGTTTGTATTTTGTTAACAGTATATAGATATTCTAGTTAGCAGGGAGAAGTATCAGATATAAAATAATGGAATATTAATTAACGTACTCTGATCTACCTAACTTAATTCAGTTTAATATGTGCATCTTGAGCAGATTATGTTTAAAATTTATCTAGAAAGTACTGTTCACTTTGACGTATTTTATGAAGAATAATGACTAATATGATGTTCGCCTGTTTGTCGTTATCGTGTTGTTGTTTGCAATCCCCTTAACAGTGTCTTTATGGCTGTGTTGTGTTCTAATTTTGTTTTATTATTTCCGATGTGTGCGAATCGTGTTTATTGGAAGCATCTTTTTGTCTGTGGCTGTCTTTTGTGTGGCACCTCTAACCTCCATCTCTCACAAATATTGCAGCATTATTAGGAATATTATTTCAGGACTGTCTTCATTTTCTTTTTCTTGAATGATCAAGGTGCAACAAACTGCTCTTATCCTTCCGAGTTCAATCTTAGCATTTCAGAAATTTAATTATATTTGTTTCTGGAAAAAATACACCAATAATTAAAAACTTTTTAAGATTAATTCTTTTATTTACGTAGGATTTTTTTTTTTTAATTTATGATTCGTACTCATTCATCATGCCATAAATTAAGTGATACAAGTAAGATGTGGAGTCAACCAGCAGATATACATAGTGCGTATCTTCTTAGATTAAGGACATCAAGCACTAACCATATAAGTTAAATACTTTTGGCTAGTATATGTATATCCATGTTATGCAGAGCACTACAGTGTCTGTGTTGTCTGGTATTCTGTTCTTTTATTTATGTTTGGTAATGGCATTTTTGTTGTTGTTTGGGTGTCTGGTGTTGTCTTTGCGTTCGTGTGCGTGTGTCTGTGTGTTGCTCTCTCCGTGAGTGACACTCATTAATATGTAATATTTCACATCTAACACACCTTATATATCTCCATATCATCATCTCTGGCATGGAATCATACCGCTGTGGTATCAGGTCAGACATACGTCGTTCAAAGCAAATATCCCACCCAACAAACTTCAACCACGTTGCCCACTGGAATGCTGAGGAGGGTTTGGGTATGATTCACCAAGATACTAGCAGGTAATGATAACAAAGACCTAGCACTGTTGATTGCTGCCTGCGCCTAAGCAGTGGCTGTAACATAGTGCTTTGTCATACTGCACTACATCACCACCACCCTGCTGCAGTACAGCTTTAGAGCTCCTATGTGAAAGATGTTCTGTGAAGGCTTCTTTGTTCTCTTTCATTTCTGCTTTCTGTGTTTTTAACACGCCAACTGGCATTCTACTGGTATGTACAGAAATGTTTTGCTTTTACTACTGAACATAAGATGATTCTCGCTCTCTCTCTCTCTTTGTGTGTGTGTGTGTGTGTGTCTGTGTATGTGTGTGCTTAGATTGTCATACTTCAATTCAAAAGCATTTTTCGGCACATTTTATTTCCTAACAATAATTTCATGTACAGTCTAATCCCACCATCTGCCACCCACGAATAGCCGCCAACGTCACCTACTACCAACCTTTGATAAGCACCCGATTTCCTGCCATGATAATGCCCCAATCATCCCCCCCCCCCCAAATTATTTAGCAACTGCCAATGCTTACGCAATACAAATACCATACATTGCCATGTAAATACCCCCCACTATTACACACTGACTGTGAAATGTGTCTGGTAATCTATGAATTGATTGACAATACAATAGGGTCATTAGGTGACCACCATGACGGTGTTGATCCTGTGATGGGCAATAGATTAAATAAAGTGATAGTTGGGGTTAATAAAGGAGCAAAAGCCACCTGATCGATAGATGTATAAAGTAGAAACCACAAATAATATGTAGCCACCATTAACTTTCATCACTGATATAAACATTATATAATGCCACCAATTTGCCCTGTTCGTCATGTCATTTCTGATCATGGCTACTGTATCAAGAAAACGTAAACACACAGGAGTTGATATTGGACAGAAGCCGCAGATTATCGCATACTATTATTATGTAGTGAAATAAGTAAATTTGTATTACTTACTATATATGGTCTTTTATTATCCCAACATGTATATTGTACACAATTATGTACTGTACCCATTCATCCACCACCGGCAAGCCTGTCCACTGAAATGTCTCCCACACTCTAATATGCCATCCCACCACAATGCCAACTTTCAGCCAGGTCCCAAAGTTGGCATAAAAGTGAGGTTAGACTGTACTGTGATAACATAAGGATCCCACATATTTGTTTGAACGAGGCCTTATAAATAAAACTAAAACGAACCGATCATTGCAGACTCGGGTGTCTTTAGGTGTTGGTACTACTAAATGGTAGTGTTTTTATTTTTATTCTATTGCCTTCTTTGCTATTCTCAAATTATTCAGTATCTATATGCATTTAAGTTTGGGTGAAGACAGTTTCGATGTGGTGGCCTACGAGTGGAGGTGTGTTTGTTTTCTTCATACTTTTGATTTAAATTGCGTTTTAAGTCGGAATGAATTCAGACTTAAAATTTGTATGTGCTTCTGTGGGTAAAAGAAGACGATAATGTTAAATAAATATGAAGCAGTCTCTAATCAATGAGGAGATAATAAGTAATAATAGGCAATAATGAGTTTATCGGATGTGTTTAATAGAACAGTTTTGGCTACTTTTATATTAGAAACACTGCAATGTAACGTGTTTTCACTGTACACGGATTTTCTGTAAGAGACGATGCCAGTTCAATGATCTGCATGGTGTTTGCTGTCCCGACTGTGCTAATAGCTACTTACCTCAGTTCTCTTCTTTGATAACCTAAACAAAATGTTCACTGTTTGCTATGAACATTTACTGGATGGTGTAGAAGTAGCATTTAATTGATGTTGAACATTTTCTATGCCATATAATGCGCTATATTAATATTTTAGTAATACTAATATTTCTGCCAAAGGACATTTCGTCATGTGCTTTATATTTAATGCGCTGTTGGATGTGTACCTTCATGCATCTAGCATTTATCATGTGTTGGTTTAATATCTTGTTCACCAGAAGTAATGTCTAGTAATCAGTGATTCTGGCAGATTTTAAAACGAATTAAAACCAAATTAAACTGTCTGGCATCACTGACACCGTTTGACGTTTTCTGTCTTTATTTGACATTTCAGTAAAGCAGGAGAACGGCGAACAAAGCTGATCTCGGCTCCGACCAATCCAATACACGTCACACACATAGGACCAGATCAAGGCCTCAAAGCATTGCTGGATTTAAGCTCAGCTAAAAAGGTAACTAAGCCATTGCTGGTACATTGCTGCTATGTGATGTAGATGATGGTATAACTTGACAATGTAGAGGAAGCCCCCCCTCCCCCCCCCCCATCCCCTCACTCAAAGAGAAATATATTGTGGGCCGTTAATCATGATACAGCCAGGGTAAGAAGATGGTATTTGCTAGCGCAGAAAAGTGTAATATAAACTGAGTTCTCTGAAATTATAATTGATTAAATAAACAATATTGTACAGCATTTGTTAACATGAAGTGTGAGTTTAAAACATTGGACACTGTTTCGTCCGATGTTTAGGGCGCCTTTAGTGCACTGGTTAGTGTACTTTGATACTTGGTACACTATTTGACATAGTGTTGTGTATTACCATGATTCGAGTGTCTTCGAAAGAAGTCATCAGCTACAGCTGATAGCAAACATCCTAGTACATATATCCTATATATATAACTTGTGTATTTATTTTATTACTTCCATTGTTGTCATTAACATTTTCCTGTAGACACTGTTGTCCACTTACTGTTATTGTACGATGTTATAAACTGTTCTTCGTATAGCTTGAGGCTACTAGACTCTTCCCGTCATTTATTTATTTTTGTTCTGTCGTCAGCCACCAGGTCCAGTCGCTCGGCCTCCAGCTGATTATAATATGGAGGATGTTCGGCACATTATGGCGGGGACTAGTAGAGGCGCAACCCGTAGGACTACGACCGGACCTACATCCAGCGTTAACGGTACTTGTTACTAATGCCATCTTCGTGCTGATGTCATTGTCTCTGTCCGTTCACAAGTATTGGTTCTCTCATTGGAGACTTTATGTGAGGCCGTTATCGACCTAACAAAAACAAAATCAATCGGAAATCATCCGATTTCGAGTAGGCAGATTTGGGGTCATTTCCTTTCCAGAGTTGGACGCAAAATAAATTGGGATGCGCTTTTTCATTTTGGTCGCGTTCATTAACGGTGAGATGTAGGATTGTATTGGAATTGTCATATTCGGCTGTTTTCGTGTAATGTGTCACAAAAGGTTTAGCGATATTTTATTATGGGACATTTTATTAATTATCATCAGCGGAATTATGATCGGAAGTGGTGGGCATTGGTTGATTTGTAATTGATAAAAACGAATTGGATGGGATTTGAATCAGTCGAAATTGATTGGAATTGGTAAAGAAGGAAATTACTAAAAATAGGGTTGAAATCGAGAGATATCGAAATTAATGGAGGTAGGAACTGATCAAAGTGAAAAGAATGAAGTCGGAATAGACAAATTGATGCTGACCCCATATCTATGCCGTGCTGCATGCTAGTTTCATCTTCCGAACATGGAATCCGACTTGCATAAAGGACTCCGGTCTGTGGTGTGCCATCTCGGATGGCACTGTTTACTCCACACCATGTACATAATAGTCTGTCTTCCTGTTCTATTCAGTCCCATGTTAGTCTTAAAACTCCGCGTAGTGTAGGTGCTATGTATGCTACGTATCTATCATCATCATACAGTAGCCTCAGAGATAATTATCCTAGCGTCACTGTAGCAAATCTTTGTAGAAGTAATCCCTCAAAATGTTGTGTTCCTGTTCTGTTATATTACTAACACAATGAATGTTGTTTGTCACTGTAGCTAAAATGATTTTTGTAGGTTTGCGGCATTTTCTGCAACTTTTCATGAAATTAGTATATGTTTGGGAGTGATTATGTTTGTGCAGTATGTATTTATGTATGTGTGCATATGTGTGTGTGTATATATATATATATATATATATATATGAGAAATTGTTTTCTTTTCATTGTGAGTGTTCATGTTTTTGAGGGCCTTGTTTTAGTTCACAGTGGATATTAAATTTGTTCTGCTGGTCACCACTCATTATATATGTATGTTATGCCAATGGTTATATATGTACATGTTCATTTTGGTTTGATGTCAGTTATCAGGTGCTGTCATTGTTCGAGTATGTTCTGTTGCTATAACTGGTATGTTTGTGTCCCCGTCTCCAGCTGGTGTTCTTCATAACCTGAAGTCGTGGCGGCCTTTACACAAACTCAGAAGGACCATATCATCTCCCATCCCCACCATCGAGCTGATGGCACCCACAGGTCAGCACAGCCTGCTTCGTGTCTAACAAATGCCGTACTGGCCTTTTGTAGCACCGTGCTGGATCGTATGCAGCGTGTCTTGCGTTAACCTCCCCTGATCTGTCTATACACGCCCTCCCCGCTGCCTGATCGAATGATGCTATTTACAGTGATTGTTGTGTGATATCTATCCCTTCGGATGTTGGCCTATCAATTCTTTCTCTTTTTTTTGTATTTTGTTGATGGATTCTCTGTTGTTGCTATTTTTAAACACCCCAGTTTAATAAGTATGGCTTGAAGCCATCTCTTACAAATTCAACTGTTTTGTGCATCTGCATGCACCGTGTTATGTTTATGACTTAAGTAAGAATGCTCTAATCATTTTTGATTGGATGAAGAATTTGCTGGCTGGACTAAAATTTATTAATATTATTAGTAAGTGCTGTGTGTGAACTCTAATGGAAAGTACCACCGGATAGGTTGATCACTGATTCTCAGGGACTGATTCATGTGCTTGGATTCGCCCAATAGTTAAAACAACCAGATAAAAGAACCGTCATGTAGTTGATTTGCAGGTTGAACATGATTTGTTATTTGGTCACAGTACACGTCATAAATATGATCCGCTGTATGATTATTGCATTATAGAAAAAATGAGATTTGCTTTATTTTAATCCAGAACAGCCCGCTGGATTTTAACCTTGATATCTAAATAGCTGTTTGTGTGACGCTTTTCTTATGTGCTGCTGGCTACATTTTACTTACAGTTATTTGTATTGCACAAGGAATGTTAATATATGATTGTGTGTGCGTGTGTGTGTGTGTGCTGCGTCGTGCGTCTGTCTGTCTGTCTGTCTGTCTGTCTGTCTGTCTGTCTGTCTGTCTGTCTGTCTGTCTGTCTGTCTGTCTGTCTGTCTGTCTGTCTGTCTGTCTGTCTGTCTGTCTCTGTTCTGTGTGAGAGAGTGTATTAGTAGTGGATGAATATACACTGGCACATGGTATCACAAATAATAACTGTGACACGTTGATGATTCACCAGGATACGGAATATAGACTAAAGACTATATTAAGAAGAGAAATATCCTGTCTACTTAGGCGAGAGTATCGGCATAAAAATCCACCACCTCAAGCAATCAGCTGTTAGAGAGCAGGAGAATTACTGTCTTATAAGAAATAAATTGGTGACTAGGTCTACTGATGCTGAACCAGCTCTGTTTACCAAAAGTACATAAACTCGAGAACGTTCCATTCTTCATCCTGCATTGTCTCATACCTTCCTTTTTATAAACAGAGAGTTCACTAAGTTTCGAAAGCTGTGTCTGAGTAAGTTAATTGATTCGTTAGAGCTGTCTCAGAACGTTATCTATTTTGTGGCTTCTTCTCATACCTCGTTAGTTAGTTTCGGTGTCCGTCTTGTTGCCCCCGCCGATGGAGAGTTCATACTCATTCTTCGTCGATGCGTTCTCGTTCAGTTTTCTCTGCAAAAACGGAACAGTTTCTGAACCGTCTGTTAACAAATTATTATCGCGTGCGCAGTGTTTAGTTTACGGTGATTGGAAGATTTGTTTATTTTTGTTTGTTGTGTTGTATTTGTGAAATATTGGTATTTTAAATATTAGCGCGTCACTGTTTCTCGTGCCTGTCTGATACTAAACTTTGTAGTTGTCTTACTGGTGTTTGTCAGCAGGAACAGACATTTTGATGTTATACAATACATCCAAGACGACCTAGAGACTTATTGATATTCTAATCCGAGCAGTCTAGGTAGCTTATTTCGACTAAAATTGATTTCTAACTGTTCCAAAACCAATCTAACATTCTCACTCTGTGTACTTTCTTTACATTTTATGTTCAAAGCATGTTTGATATTCCAAACAGTGATTACAGTTGAACGATTGTTGATGATGATGATGATGATGATGATGATGGTGATGAATTTTGTTGTTGTTTTATCTTAATCAGTTGTTTTTTTATAGATATTTTGGCTGTGTTTTAGTTGTTCTTTTAATTAATTTTTTTTAGTACTTGTATATATATATTTATTTATATATTTATTAAACTGGCTTTATCTCTGTGCCCAGCATGTGTTACCTTAATACGTTTTACATGTTGTATGCCCTCTCGCTCCCTACACCGACAGGTAAACAGACGAGTGGTGCACGAAATGTATCTCGGACCAGTGTAAACATCCCCCTTCAGCATGAGGTAATCAATAAACACCCTATCACAACCTACCGGTTACCTTGTGAATGTTTAATAAATGTTGTCGTTTTAGCCCACCCGTTGGTGTCTCGGCTTGTCATTTTCTTTCTGCTTGTTTAATAGTAATTCGCTTTTACATACCAAATTTGGATTGTGTGCTATGACTTATGATCATTTTCCAGGTGTGTGTGTATGTGAATGTGAGATGTCTTTTCTTTGCATTTGTCAATTCTTGTTTATTTTGAGAAAACGCTGTGATTTGTTAATCGTTTTCTGGTTGGTAATATTTAAATGAGAGGTTGTCGATATTATAGCAGCTTTGTTTCATTAGATATGTTGCCACCGGACGCGTGTATGTTGAATATTGGTCATGACGTCGATTTGTATTCTTAGGTGATGGAACGTACAGCCAGCCTCCCACAAGCCCGCAGAAGCCACCCCAGCAGTAATGCCTCGTCAGGGTCGAAACGTCATAGCGTGGCACTAGACAGCGACGGCAACTACCATGACAGCTCGTGTTAAGGGTTGGAGGAATAGGCACACCGGTGCAGGCACACACGCAGGCCCACACACACACACACACAAACTGTGCAGTAAACAAGATGAGGAGCAGCGTTCCATGAAATTGTCTCTACGATGTACAGATTTGATCCTGACCTCAGTCGTTTCACCTCAGACGTGACATTTGTGACGAAGTACACATATGTCAGCACTAACACATTACGTCATTGAGAATGTTCTGTACTCTTATACGGCATGCGTGCAGTATCCTGTACAATGTAGCCACATTGGGTCATGTTCAGTTGGCTATTTACTCGTGCTTAGTTCAGCTATGCACACTATGTTAAACTCACTCATTTATTTGAAGCTATAGCTCCGACGCCTGTGTATAGTTTCTTTTCGATGAGGATTTTTCACGTACATATCACGGTTGTGTAGTAAACGAAACAAAAAATATTGTATTTAGTTCTGCCATTTTTGCCTGAAATGATCAGCCATGTCCGTTCATGATCGATATTGTACTCATTTTGTCTGTAATTATTTTGTAAAAAGAGACACCCCGACAATTCATTGTATATGTTATCTAATACTACCTCCTGGCAATGGCTGAAAGTATCTACTTAATTAACTATCTATAGTTATTTATGTCTGGCTGTAGATGATGAAATCTGAAGAAAACCTCTCGCCGTCTGCTTAGAAAACGTAACAAGGTATCTTGTGTTCAGCCCATTGTACACACACAGAAGAGAGAGAGAGAGAGAGAGAGAGACATACACATTGTTGGCTCGATGATCCCCCGAAATTAGGTCACATACTAATTAAACATGTTTGTATATTTTGATAGTGCATTGATATGTACATACTGTGAAGCGCGACGATCAAGCATGTGCTGTACATTGGTGCGAACAATAACATTATTCGACATCAGTACTAAATGAATTTGATACTGTACCTTATTGTGAGCCTCAAAGCCCACGTCATACAGACAAATGGCAGGTAATCTATAGGTTTCTGCAGGTAGCTAACCTGTGGTGTCTTAAAGGCAACACGCGCCTGGCTACACCGAAGCTCGTATTATTCGGCTATGGTATGTTCAGAGTTCCAGTGCATGGTTGTCGTACCAGCAGGAGAGCTTGTATTTGTATGGCTGTGGTGTCTTCGGGGCTACAACAAGCACAACGTTATACTCTCAAGTTGGTAATATTAGTTTGCACCGTGAATTTGTGATCGTTTTTATTTAACAGCGCAGTAGAGGCTGGTTGTTTGAACCTCTCTGGAGATATGATGACTGCTCTTTGAAGTGTTTTTGTGTACCTATATAATGTTGTGTATGTATGTATGTATGCATGTGCACAGTGTACTTGAGTAAAGGCTGCTGTTTATGTGAAACCATTCCTGATTGGTGGTACACTATTTTATATTTAGCTGCTCCACAATGTTGTTCTTTTATTATGCGCTTCATGTGTAACAGTTTATTGGGTAGATGAGCTATCCATTCGGCCAGTCGTGTTAGGGCACCAGGAGCACTGTTCGGTGTTCAAAACTGACAAATTGCTATATTCACCGACCAGATGTACTTGCTCCGCCTCAGTACGGCCTTGGTCTGTTTGCGATTGATTGCATGTTCACGTCACCTGTATGTGTTCTCTGTTGTTTTTTGTTTGTTTCGTGTTTAAATAGCGCAGTGACGGGTGTTTCATCCCATATTTCGTCTCGGGGTGTCTGTTCCTGTTTTGTACCGTGGACAACACCTCAAGCAGGCGTCCTTACTAAAATAATAAATACGTTAACCATGTTTGATAGGAAAACTAGTCTGATTGGAGCACTAGGATCGCCTCCGTGGTCTAACCGGTAGCGCGTTGGATCATAGATCACTACCACCCGACTTCGAACCTCGGCGTGGGTATATCTGAAGGGTGTTTCATCTTTAACTTCGCTTCATTACCTTTGGAGGTCGCTCGGCCCATTTATCCTACTATGTGCACAAAAGTGGCCGTAAAACATCAATCATCATCATCTGATTGGAGCACTAAATAAGGCCGCCGCCTTGTTTTTGTCTGTCCTTCTGTGTCACCGCTCTGCTGCAGAACGTTCCTTAGAAATGTCACCCGCTTGGCCTGGAATAGCTCTAAATCAACGCTTCTTCTTCGGTTGGCCTGGTAGCCGGAACATCCGTCGTGTTTTTAAGAAAGACTGACATGCTTAAGAGAGCAAATGTTATTACAGTTGATGTTGCATACTTTATGAAAGATTGGACTATGATTGTAAAAGTATTTTTATGTGAGCCTAGAAACAAATGTATGTCCATGAAGCTAATTATGTCCAGATGTACAGTCCAGTTCGTGTTGTTTTTCCAAAAACTATATTGCGCAATATTGAGTTTCTGCGTTTATCATGTCCTTGTGTTAGGTCAGTCAGTCAATCAGTCAGTGTAGTACTCGTACGTATGTTAATTTCATATTGCTTCTTCGCGTCGTTTGTTTAATTTCTTAATGCCGCGAGAACCAGATTAATCTGTAAATGTTTTGAAATGATAAACTGTGATTATGTCCCGCTATTGTGTGAGGTCTGGTTTTGCATTTCGACACGGATTCGGGCATAAGTGGACAGCAGCGGTGTAGCTGCCGTCGTAGCGCTCACGCATGCGCGCGCACACACATTCACACACCCATGTGGACACCCCTCCCTCACCCCCGCCATACACAGATATCCACACACCTGTACGCGCAAACTTATTGGGTGCATATTGGACAGTTAATGCTCTTACTCCTATAACTTGGCGAACATTTCTTGTTCGGGTGGAATTCGTGACGTCTCGTTTTGTGTACAGTAAGAAATCGGTGTACTCTAGATGTACAGCATACATGTAAGATATCATTTCGTTGCTATATTCATCTCCACAGTTTCCATCTCCCATTCGTGCCACGCGTTGGCCACACGGGTGGCTGGCTCGTAATCGTCGAAGCGGTCGTTCTCATCAGTCTCTGGAAGGGTCTCGTCCGATGAACATTACAAATAGCCATTATCATTGATAGGAGATGGCTGTCATCGTGACCATCATCATCATCATCATCATCGTGGTCATCAGCATCACCGTAATCTTCATCTTTTTTTCTATATTACATTAGGACCTGTTATTATTATTATTATATTACATTCACGGCACGGCCGTTATAATTTATCTTCGTGTTAGTGTGGTCGTCTTAAACTGGTGATTTGTTGTGGCGATGTCATCTCCAAGCCTGATTGTTTCTAACTAACTAACTAACTAACTAGCTAACTGTCATATGGCCAATTACTAGTAGAATCTCTTCGGTGTATATATATATATATATATATATATATATGACGTACGCGGAGCTCTTTGTTATTAAACGATAATCCGTGATTTTGATTTTCTGGCGTTACTAACGGCAATTGTAGTCGTAATCTCTTCTGTATAGCAGCGACTCAATGGCGAGGGAAATCGCGCGCCCCAGGTCGTACTACGCCGCGCGACAACTGGTTGATTCCCGTTTTATGGCGTGGCAACGTTGTGACTGCGCGTCGTGTGTGTGTGTGGGGGATAGGTATGTCTCGGTGTACGAATGCTTGGATGTAATGTGGGAATGCCGGGAAAGGTGTTGATATTTACCTGAACGATTATAGCGTCGTTATCCGTTGTTAGGCTGGAGAGTGATCGCCCGAGAGATAGCGATACTCGTTACCCAGCACCAATTGAAGTACGTCTCGAGCGTAGTATGAGTGCGTGAGTGAGTGAGTGCCAGTGCTCGTGGTGTGTTGAGGTGACTGCGTTTTCTAGATGTTCGTGCGGCCCTAGTTAAAAGGTGTACTGCTGTGTATGTTTACTATTTATTGACTTATCGACTAACGTGATTGTAGAGCTTTGCTTCAATAAAATACAGTGTCCTCGAATAATATACAAGTCGGCTCGTCGTTCCTGGATGAGAGAATGATACTATGCAGCGGCTTCTGTCATTGCGTAACTCCCGCGTGGGAAATGAACGAAACAGTGTTCGGACACTCCGGTTTGTATTTGGCTGTAAATGATCACGAACGTAATTTAGATGGGTGTTTATTAAATGTCACTTAAGTAATTGTGATGTACTTCAGAGGAGAGCAACCGGCTGTAGCTTTCCTTCGACTTCTTTGAATGAAACAGTTAAGTAAATTTCGCCAATAAAAGAATATTACGCTTAGTGTTATGGCATTACTTCTTTACAGCGGAGCGCCTCTGTAGATCTAAAAATTGTACATCTGCTGACAGCTTAATTTGTTCGCTGAACGCGGTAGGGGCGCCTCCGTAGTATAGTTGGTAGCGCGTTGGACCACAGATCACTTGCCACCCGAGTTCGAATCTCGGCGTGGGCGTTTCTGAAGTGTGGTTCATCTTTGACTTCGCTTCATTAGCGTTGGGAGTCGCTTGGCCCATTTAGCCTACCATGTGGACAAAATTGGCCGTAAAACATCAATCGTTGAAAACGCCCCTTAACAGAATCGGTTTGATTTGACCCACCATAAATATAATTAGGCTAACATCAAATTGGTCATTCCCATCTCAGTTATAAATGCTGAACATGGCCATTAACTAAATGATCTTTTTATTCGGATTAAGCCTTGTTCACACTTTAAAGTGAAGTAAACTGCGTCTCGGTGGCCGAGTCTGGTTGCGGGTTTAGGCTTCGAGCCTCCGAGATAGGTTACTTCATTCGTTTGTTCCACTGATTTAGCACACCACGTACACTATCGTATAACATTTCCCCAGGTAAAATAAATCTAAATTCACCTTGTAATAGACAATTGTAGTACGACCAAAGCCAGACTACTCGGAACTCATACTCGCCTTGTACGTTTAGTATCCATGTGCACGCCTAGTGATGCTATATTCAAAATATGATCGTGTGTGCGCACAAGGAATGATCACAACCAAGTGAAGGACAGAAGAATGGCCGTTTCTAAGTTGATTGATAGTTGGTGAAACCTGACACTGGGAGGTTGGAATTGCGCATCAGTTTAAAAAAAGAGTTGTTTGACATTATTATTGTCGTAAGAGGTGTATCACAAAAAGAGGACGATATTTGATGTCCTTTATGCGTCGACAAACTGTGTATACACGGTTAACACCCGCTTCCAGATTATATATACCTGAACTTGTCTGATGTTTATCTGGGGAGTGACCGCCCCGACATATATATTGAGAATAAATTAGCAAATCGCTCGCTACCAGATGTTATAACTGAGTCAATAATTCATTTAATTACTGTACAGATTTGTTGCTGTGCCAGACATCCGGATTCTGATGATCTCGTATGCGTTTGAAAAGACTGTGTGTGTCGATGGGGTACAATATAAATGTGACCTATAATAATTTGTTTCACCTAAAGTATCTATTTAATACGCACCTTCCCCCGACGGCTATTCACTGCCATATTTCAGAAAATGCAATAATTAGTAATCATTATTCGAATCGTTGAAATAAAATAAAATACTAATGCGTGATGGTCGTCGTCGCATCAAACGAACTAGCTGGGGGAAAGATTGGCCGAAGGACTTCCTTCCACGCCACTCCAGCTTCAGTATCCGCCAGCCTTGGACACCATGCTTAACCGAGGTCTTTTGGTTTCATCAGTGAAAATGTCGAATCACCTTCCTTGGAATTTGTACAGACATTCATGTACTGGTTAAAATCTAGAATAGGGACGAGACAGACTTAAAGGGACAGTCCACCCTCAGAAAATATTTGTTAAATATGTAATGCTTAGAACAGTAACCAAAAATTCCACAATAACAATCGCAAAATATACCTGATATCATAGATATAGGGAAATAATCCAAATTAATGGAGGGCCGCCATTACGGCTGCACCGGAAGCCAGATTCGAAGGCAGGAAGGAGCAAACTGAAATGCTCTGACGTCACATCGGCGATCTCTATACTGACGCGGATTATAGTTTATCTTGAGCATTAATATCTGAACCATTTTGAATCATCTTCCTCTTGTCAGGTTCCTTCTGGCTCAAACTGATATGGTTGTATGTCATTCACGACGCAATTTTAACAACGCAGTTGCGTTATGTTATGGAATAATTCTTTGCTCACACTTGTTTATATGCTTTTATATGGGTTCTACAGACTTCAGGTCAACCGGATGCGTTGGTACGTACCTTCTGCCATTTGGCATATTTCCAGGTAAGAGAATGGCTAGACAGCTCATGCAGGGCATTCCGCTACAGTTGGTTGTTCAGGTTAAACACACACATGAAGTGAAGGGAATGTTTGGTTGTCTACACAACTGTTGTTGTTTTTTCTTCTGTTTTGGATGGACACTATGGCCGCAAACCTTTTAAGCGCGGTTAACAAGGCCGGGACCGATGGCATTGGGTTCATCACGGTATGCCCTTATTGCGAACATAAAGTCGAATCCTTTGATTAGGCCCATTTTTAAAGGCATTGAAGATCACGCCGACGAAGGAAATCAAGACAAATAAAATTAAAAAGTTGCATACGAGCGCAGCGACTGAACAGGGAGGACGAAGGATAGTCATACTTTGTGTGTGACGAACTTAAAAAATATATAAATCACTGGATATGGATTCAGTGGTATATGAGGTTTATTCGTCACTAATTGTGATGAATCTAATGGTAGTTGATGAAGTCATAAGTATGCACGTCATATCTTGGAGTGACCTAACGAAAACGTATACTAGAAGTTACTATATGGGATGATGAAATATAATTCTTGCATTGAATATTCGTATGCCAAAACAGCTCCCATCACAGTCATCAAGTCCTCGGCTAATTTCTCCTATCAATTGGCGTATTACACCAGAAAATGGGTAATTAATCATTTTTAAGAACATGAATTTTTTTTGAAAAACTTAGCTGTTGTTATTCTATTTCTTGACTAAGTTGTCTGTATTCCTCTCCATCCAGGGCGCCTCCGTGGTCTAACTGGTAGCGCGTTGGACCACAGCTCACTGTACCAACTGAGTTCGAATTTCGGCGTGGGCATATCTGAAGGGGGTTTCATCTTTCACTTCGCTTCATTACCGTTGGAGGTCGCTCGGCCCATTTAGCCTACCTTGTGCACAAAAGTGACCGTAAGACATCAATCATCTTCCTCTGTCCTTCCCTATCAAAGAAAAACCATACTGTAATATGAAAGAATGCGTCATTATATTATTATTTGTTAAAGAAATGTGAAACCACGAAACCCGCACTTTCCTGCTAAAGTGGTAATAACAACAACAATAATAAATAATTAACCCACATTAACTGCAATAACCTGAAAATTATGGCACAAACACACACACACATATATATATATATATATATATATATATTAGAGGGAGAGCTGTAACAAACCAGGCCTTCATAACATGCTGTGTGTGGCTACATCTATAGACTACTAATTATATTTACCGAACACCGACAGACGTACGACATAACATTTCGTGACCAAACAGCTAGCAAATTACCAGCCTTATAATCCTATTATCGATATGGAGGGAAGCCAATTTATTTCGGCCGAAAGCCTCGCAGAAGGAGCCAAGGCTGAACGGAGATTACATTCGATTCGCCCAGCTGCACACAGCCGCACGAACGTGAGCCACTTATATTATTGCTTACCATTAGCGGCAACGACCGGATATTATTAGCCAAACACAAAGCCTTCTTAATGGTTAATATACCGTTGATACGCCGCAGTCGGAATCAATGGAATCACTCAGTCGAACATCTCCGATGTTACGACTTCATACGCGGTTGGTGAGATTTAGAGAACGCGGAGAGCCCAATGATTCCGGCTGTTCGTGTAAGAGTTACGCCCGGTTAGTGCATCATTTCGTCAATTCGGGATCGGTGGCGGTATGAAATATGACGGTGGAAGGCGATGAAGTGAGTACACGGTACGCGTGCGTGCAAAACAAAACGTTGCGTCTTTCAATTAAGCGCCATTTCAATAGCGGTGATCGTTGTAGCATCGCAATGGCACATTCGTGAATACAAATAACAACAATACTCATACGTACAAACACATATACGTGTGCGTGTGTGTACGTGCGAAATGTTTGAATGGGGGAAAGATAAACGATGCCGTTCACGTGTATATACAGTGTACACGTATAACATGTACAAAACGCCCCAGACTTTGGATTGGGACAGTAAATTATCTTCAATCTGAACTGTTATAATGCGTGCATTTATTTATGTAAGATTAGCAATATATATATATATATATATATTAAGATAAGAGATAATAAATTATTTTAAATGTGACGACACTTATGGAGGCTCGGGTGTCATCCGGTCAAGTCATTAATTGACTGTACCATTAATTGTCGGTCGTCTTCTCACATTTTGTGCTGAACTCACTCATGGTGGCTTCATATGAGTAAAAATATCGCTTTATAACTTTTTTTATTTAGATTAAATACATATCTAAATATAAAGCTTATATATAGGTGTGAATGATAACATATTTGGCAAAATATATACGCATATATGATATGTTGATATTAAACTTAAAGTATAATGTAACTAAATCAAAAACCACTTGTGATCAATAATCTGCATTCAATAAAAACTGTATTTCATGGACTGACTATATATATATATATATATATATATATATGCCAGAGCACGAATGAATACAGTGGTTCAACTTGTAATCCTTTACACACTATTTATTTCAGGATTTAAACACCTTCGTGTCCCGGACGATGTGTCCAGGATTGAGATTCTTCCTTCGGACCGTAGAATTCGTGAATCGCCGCGTCACTGTAAAGACGAACATCTTATCCCATAAGAGATAATCTGAACATTAATTAAAATTGTTCTTGATCAACTTTATACGACAATAGTGATTGAAATCCACCACCACCACCAATATAATATGTTGGAAGTAGCGACGAGGCCAACAGCCATGAAATCTCATTTTCCAGAAATCAGAGTCGGTTATCAATACCAAAACTCATTCAGAGCGGAGCGCAGACAGGAAATGGCTACCCTTAGAGAGAACTCCTGCAAAGCGTTTGTGTCGTCGGCTAATCAACTCATTCCGGGAAAGGTGAACTTGACGGAGCGGAGTCTCCTTGGAGCTGTATCCAGAAGCCGCTTATCGGGAAGACGAACGTGGAATGATGCGGATCCATCGCCATCCAGAGCGAACACGGTGAATTATAGCAATTCCAGAAGCAGGGTTATTTCGAGAGAAATGGAAAGTTTTCTACCCCAGGTGGCGCATCCTAGTCCATTGGCGCATTACACCAACGCGAACGTAGAACCGGACAAGAAGGTTAAGACTGTACGCGGCACGGTCCAGCCATCCAGGGTAGAAGCCGCTCTAGAGATGGTTCGAAAACTGAAAGAACTCCGAAGGGAGAACCAATCTCTCGGCGTGCCGAAGGACTTCACGTTTGCGAACACGGGATGCATTATCATCGAAGACGACGAATCGATGTGGAAACGAAACAGGAAGAAGAAGATGAGAGCCCGGCTCCAGCTGCGGAACGACGACAGATCAAACCGGGAAGATGGGAAGACGAAACGGGCCGAAGCGGAGCAGACGCGGAATACGCGTACCAAGGAGATGGAACTACACCGCGCCAAGACGACCGTCGCCGAGGTAGGGCTGAAATGGAAGTCGAAGGCCGAGAGCAAGCCGACTGAGTTGTCGAACAGGAAGCAACGAGCTTGGGAGAAGTGGGCCGCTTCGAAGCCGATCGCTCGCGAGAACGCGCGCGGTACCCTGTGCAAGGTTAAGTACCCGCTGGCGGAGGCCTTGACGCGCGAAGGAACCTCGGCCGAGAAGCGGCGAGGGAGAACGCTGCAGCGAGGCGACTGGAAGATCATGAAGATCTGGCCGCGGCCGGCCGACAGAATCCAGCCGAACATACTGCCCGTCCAGATGGCGAACGAGGACATCCCCCTGCTTCGGAAGATCTACGAGATGGCCAAATTCTACGACAACGCCGTCGATGTCTGCTCGCTGGAGAACGACGGCCTCAGTACGTCGGAGAGCTACAGCGACGAGAAGCTGATGGACGATGAGCAGTCAGAGGGAAAGACAAATTCCAGCGACGCCAACAGTCTGGATTCATTCCACGACGACGACGACGACCATCATCCCACTGACGAGGCTCCGGACTCGGATCGCGTCGACGGACGCGCGAATGAGAATGGCGAGGGCGATCGGCAAGATCGTCGGAAGCATGTCGGTGACTCAGCCTCCGCCGGTGATAACCAGGAAGAGACGGCCATCGGTGAGGATGCGGCGGCGCTGGATGCACAAGAAGCCGACCGAGTAGGCGACTGCGACGATGAAACCGGCCAAAATTCGGCATCAAAAACGGGCGATTCCGAAATTCAGTCGGAAAACGAAGAAAGGGCGAGGATACAACGCAGTTGGCTTCACGTGGCATCGGGCGTACTTTCGGCTGAATCTGGTGGCACATAATTACGAAATGGTTACGAAAGCGGTGATAAAAACAGAACTTACTTACTCTGACCTGTACCATTCCTTTGGCAATCATGTTTGGGAGTAAAAACCAGACTAACAAAATCGATTAATGCTTTTAGATTTCTAGCCAGCGAAGTTGACTTGATGACACAGGAATCGTGATAACTATTTGTTATTCCTGTCATAAATATTTAGGGAATTTAAATAAACGCGGTATATATGTTAATTAGATTAGATGATTGACCAAAACCATACTCATACTCAAATGTCTGATGTGTAATCGGCTTTAAAAGCTAAACGAAGAACACGCTCACTTATTAATATATATGCATGCATTCCCCGAAAACAAATTACCTCTCCAATACTGTTTTCAAAAAGAAAGCATTATCATTAATTATTATAAAAACAAATCAAAGCCATTGGTTCCGATCATAAATATTTTGAGGAAAATAATTATAACGATTAAATTAAATTTAAAAAATATAAATATGTATGTTCTGGATGACACAATAAAACAAACATAAGTGTGAGTGTGTGTAAACATGCGTGTATGTACATGTCTCCATTACCTAGAAGGTGGAAGCTTCTTTGGTTCCGGGTACTTAATAGTACACGAATGAGCTCGAGCTGACACAAAGAAACTGATCTACAACACTTTACCAAAACAGATGTCGACCATCAAACTACGAAAATTTAAAATAATGATTCATTCCCCATCGGGCTCCTCTTCCAACAAAACGTTTATAGAAACTGAGGATCCCGAACAAAAAAAAGCATTTGCTTGAACTAGACTGCAACAAGTGGTCGATGTTTTTTTTTGCCTGTGGCTGAAAGTTGACTCGCTAAGGAAACATCTCGCAAACACAGCTTAATTGATACGATATTAACTCTGACCTGGGAATTTACAGTCCATCGCCCTAACAACTGAGCTATGATAGCGCCTCCCTCACCATCCGAAGAGAAGTCAACTCGGTGTGTAAGCGATTTCGTTTGGCCTCCGGGTTGGTCACGCATCTTGGAAATGAGGCTAATCGGCTACTGCATGTTTGTGAAAATTAAATGATCAGTTGAAACATCCCGAAGACATAGTTAGAAATCACTAGATGGTAAAATCAACCATGCTGATGACTGAATTAGTTCAGTTTATGGAATGGCACGGAATATGAAAACAGAAACGGATTCTGTCCAATTTTTATTTACACAGAGTACTGGTGTCCGACTTAAGATGTTATCTAGAGTGTACGTATTCGTGTAACGAACGCGATGTCACTCCGATGATGTCTTACCATTTTAAATGTGTTTTAATCTTCTCTTATTCCGAGTGTTGTATCATTTAGTATTATCATCCGACGTGCCAGTGCCGGACAAGAAACTTTGAATCGGATAAGAAAGAGGGCAATCAGCCTGCTTAATATAAACGAACTATTCGGTACAAATGTTACCAAGAAAGTCAAATCCACGATGGAAGATCAGTCTCACATCTTCCACAATCAATATATAATCAATCGTGAGATCGGATAGACTTCGAACAAAATCAGCCAGAACAATGCGTTATCGATCATCTTTTGTTCTCAACTCAATCCATATATATATATATATATATATATATATATATATATATAACAATTTATCATAATGTAACATCATAAACTTCAGTGTTGTGTAAAAGCGTGTATAAATCTGTAGATCACAAACAAATTCCCTTTATGGAATAATAAAGTATTTTATCTTAGATTATTATCTGAAATAACAATAACTTGGAAGGAGACATTTAAAGGCGCTGTACAGTGACACACCCAATATAAGATAGATACAACTGTAAACTAGCTTGCTTCATACATAAATGCTGTCCTGATCTCTTCCACATACTGATGCTAGACATGAATATTGTATAGACATCGGAAAGTAGTTGACCAGTTTTCCGATCCCATAAGCAGATCTTGGAATAGCTCACGTGATTCAGCCAATCCAAGAAATTTTGTCATCGAAGTATGGACCATGAAATCTCAATTAGCTTCTGGCTCGAATAGATGATCGGCGACAACTTCGGATGATCTGGATCAGTCTATTGTGAGTTAGCCGCCGACGCAACAACCACGGATCATTAAATTGGGCACACGTCGATGGTACAGTAGCTAAATAATTGCGCTGGAACCCTCGGCGTCGGAATTCGGGGTTCGAATAAACAAATATCTCGCCGGCCACCAGCCATAGGTCGCTTTATTGGCTCATTCATAGAACTGATCTTCCGAAGGATGGGTAAGTGCAGAGACATCCGTGCGCCTTGATGAGAAGGTGGGGAAAACATCCGATAACTTTTGACCGGAAGCCTAACATCGACGACGAAGGAGAGCAGACCTCGTTTCTTCAGTAGTATCTCCTAAGCGACAAGCAATCGGCCCTTGTGTGATACTATTATTTAATTAAAATTATGTATTATGAATCTTGAAATAAACAAACTGAATTGAATTGAACACACGGCCTTAATTGTCTGTGTCTTCAAATTTGAGATGCGTTCGCAACTCTTCCTCACTTGCAGCGGATTTCCAATGAATATAAGGGTAGCCGGACAAAACCCCCTGAATAAAAAAGGGTTAGGGTTAATTGACAGTAATTAACACACGTACAAATGGTTGTTTGAATAAGGATTAATTGACAGTAATTAACACACATACAAATGGTTGTTAGAATATGGCCACTGCAATTGAAAATATTACAAATGGCGGCTAGACCGCTATGCCGTGGTCTTAGAGCATAGGGTTAGGGGGTAGCCGGACCTAATACCCCCCCCCCCGCGGACATAACCCCCCTGAATATAGGAATTAGGGTTAATTGACAGTAAATAACACACATACAAATTGGTTGTTACAATATGGCCACTGCAATTGAAAATATTATAAATGGCGGCTAGACCGCTATGCCGTGGTCTGAGAGTAATTAACACACACAAATGGTTGTGAGAATATGGGCACTGCAATTGAAAATTTGTGTTTGACCGTATATAGATATATTTTCAAAAGCTATATAATAAATTCACATATACACCATCTTTTTCAAAACAACCACTGACATTCAGGGGGTTCTGTCCGTGATTCGAATGTAAGTGTATGTGTTATGAGTGGTCCGATTTGACTTTCACCAGGGTTGCCATTCAAACAAGCTATCCGTGTTTCCCAAATTTTACTCCGAATCTGGTTAAATATTTCCTCACCGATTAAAGATGCTGAAATTAACATAATTTAAAGCGATAGTATCTTTATAACGCTTCGGAGAATATTTCTGGTTTAATGATCGGGCATCTATTGCCAGTGAAAATAGACTGTTTAAGAACGCTCCACTTTGTAATAAAAGTCGGTATAGTTACATATGGAAGATTTCAGTGCCTGTATACAATTTGTAAACAAACGCCTATTTACGTACGTTGCTTGATTCTATTTATGCTTATAATCGGTGTATTCACTAATTCAATATTATGTTAATCGGCTAACATTGTTAACCAGACTTTGATATTACACACACACACATATATAGCTATATAACTTTCAAATGATCAATTACTTTAATAATAAATAAAAAAATTCTTTGTAATTTTAAGTGGTACGTGTCAAGAGTATGTCACTAAGTTCTGGAAATACAAAGGAATGATAATAGCTTTAATAAAATTCTTTAAAAAGGCGAGTTGTGAAATTGATTACACTATAATCTACTTCAAATTTACTGCAATGCACATAAACCCATAACATATCAGCTATTATTATGTGCCCAAAAGGCGACAGCTATATGGGTCTCTACCGCAAACTTCAACACGACAAGCCATTATTTTAATTAGCTATCTTAATTAGCTAATTCCATTGAATCTGCCAAAATGGAAGTTTATCACAAACATGGCTTCTAAATACTTTTAAATTATCCGTATTTACACTTAAAAATATTACATTAAATCATACTATGTAGATTTACAAAAAATATGATATTGCCAAAACGTTGTCTATCCTGAATATTTTCTGTGGCTAAAACCTGCTGCGGTGCATGGTCCGTCAACCCGTTTTAGGACACCATACTCTTTATTGCTGCTTAATACTATGTCCGATTTGTTGGTTTGCGTCGCAGTACTCTCCCAATGTACCGAGTAAAGTGAATTGCTAAAACCGTCGATAATCCATAATCCTCGGCCAATCACACCACCATCGGAGAATTTCAGTATATTTCGCCATCCCGTTCTGTTCCCTTATCGGTGGCCAACACAAGACACACACACCGGAACACTATTATACACTATTACAGGCTTATTCGCGCATATGCATGCACGTTCTATTTGACTGTATATAATTTGATGGCCGAAGTATGGGTTAAAGTCTGAGGGAAAGGGTTTCATATTCCACTCGAGTAATGTATACTCCTGTGACCGTTCAGCAAGTTTCCAGGGAATATTAACAACAGCCGTCCTAGGAAAAACGTTGATGTATTTAGTATTTACACAATAGTATTAATAGAATATTATAGCGAACCAACTACCGACTGTACGCACACACTCGCCATTCTATGAAATATAAAATGTTTCATGGATACTTTTCTGCTAGCCCGAGTGTTATGCGGTTAATCCACTCTACTAGTCTGGCCCAATATGCCATTCCATAATACTTGCGTGGTGATTGATCATTAAAAACAAATGGTAACATTAATAAAATAGCATGGTTTATTAAAAGAAGTTAACATATGCAATAATATTTCATACAACTATCATAAAACATCTCAAAATGAGTGTAAAAAAATTATAGGGTACTCACTTGGCAGAAAAAGTAAAATACAGAAGAAGGGAGAATAAAAGATACATAAATATATTTTGCTATGTACATATTTTGAGGCTACAGTTTGGCGATTAATTTAATTTAAAAATACCTCTCTCATTTAAACATCAATTGCTCTGTACTCTCTCCAAGAACATCAAATAATGATATAATTAGGATATTTACATGTCCTGCCTTCTTTATGTTTACCAAGCAATATACATTTATTTAATACTGCATCATATGGCTAAACATTCTTAGTGTGGACGAAAAATGATGTACTGGTAACATGTGACTGCATGTACAGATTGTAAATGATGATGATTGCTATTTTACGGCCACTTTTGTGCACATGGTAGGCTAAATGGGCCGAGCGAGCCCCAACGGTAATGAAGCGAAGTGAAAGATGAAACACCATTCACATATGCCCACGCCAAGATTCGAACTCAGGTGCTAGTGATCTGTGGTTCAACCAGCTACCAGTTAGACCAAGGAGGCGCCCTGTACAGATTGTAAACTGACCCATATTTGAAACATAGTAAATTGGACTCCGGCGAATTTGCTTATATCACAAGATATAGACAGTATCAGGTATTGCAGGTAACTAAAAAATATGGTTTTAAGCGATCTACAAACATATATAGTCACAAGGCTAGGTATCCAAACCTACCAATACCATCAATCACGAACCTACATGCCCAACCAACACATATGTTCACAACTATTAGGCCCAGCTCAAGTACATCTGTACCAAGCGACGTGTTAGAAGAAAATCCTCAACATAAGCATGTTGTATTAGGATGTCTAAAATAGTGCACTTAAAATCGTCACAAAAATAAATCCATGTGCGTGAATCACGCACTAGTTTACGTTAATTCTCCATGCATACCAAAGTTGAGCTGTATTTATTTGAGAGGACACATATTGTTACAGATTCGAGGACAAAACCAACCAAATAACACAAGTTTTGATCCCAAACGAACTGGATGACAAACCACTAAAATTCATGTATACAGAATGACTGCAAAACCTGTCCGACTGGAATCGAGTGGGTTCACTGCAGACAGCTAAAATATTGTCAACAATTTAAAAGGGACGTACCGCTACACAATCGCTGTGACAACTTCTTTTTTGCTACGTGTAATAAACAGAGTTATAACCGGGTGAATTCAGACTTTCATGCATCAAATTCACCATTAAAGGATCAAAACAGATGGATTCCCTCTAAACATTCCTTTTTACCAACATCCTGTTTTGTATTTCTTGCTAGAGAATGCCGTTTACATTTATATGCAAATTAGAATCGACTGAATTATCGTACGTAACTTCACCTTCTGAAATTATATACCGTCCACAAGATACAATCACAAACAGCAAGAAAACTTTATCCGTAACTGATACAGCCAGGAAACCAAATCTTTAACAAAGCACAGGGATTTAAAAAAGATAACATCATAAGACAACACATTTGACACCATCTCTCATAATGGTTGCGGAGGCCCAGGAACATGTCAATCATTTGAAGTCTAGACACATATCCAAATATGAACACTGATTGACAGAAAAAATGGCACCCACTTAGAAGGTTTATGGACAATCTGATGCATAAAATCATCTATTCTTGTAAATATAGATCTGTATACTGGATATAACTAAAAAACAAATTGGCACAGATAAGTGTTGAGAATCTCTGTGTGCCCATATCAGATAATAGCAAGATGCATTCCAGCCTGATATGACTTGTTATGTTCAACGCAAAGTGAGAACAATAACACAGATATGCTGTTAGATCTGCAGACTTAATTCACCAGGTGGCAGCAAGTAAGTCACTGTCATGTTGACGTGAGGCAGGCCGAGCCGATAATGAGCGTTCATAGACTTCCTTGTTGTAACCGGCAAAATGATGGCGGTACTCAGTTTCCCATTTGCCAGTATCACGGCGCACCCTTTCATTAAAATCGCCATACAGTGCTCTTTTCTGCTTTTCACGATGTGATGTGGACTTTTCTAGTTCTTCCTGTTTGGTGATTAGTGCCTTTCTTCTTTTCTGTGCTCGAAGAGCCGAGGGGTAAATCTGAAAGAACAAAAGTAAACTTTCTGACTCTTAATATGTGTGTGCATAGATATATGGGTGTATATTGCTTAAAATAAATACCATTATATGCTATTTACTGTTCACACACACACACACATACACACACACTATATACATACACATATTTCTGTACTTGAACAGGATTTTGTTTTGTATTTATGATATCTTATAAATAAATCATTCATCAGGGTACACAAGTAGTTAAAAAAAATTCATACATTGGGTTGTTTGTATGTTTTCAGGGCCAATATGTAAACACCTAGACACTATGACAGGTATTTGGTTGAGCATGTGTGTGTTATGGTGTATAAATTCTGTAAATGAGCTTCTCTGCATTTTAAATGAAACAAACCAGAAAGATGGAGATGAAATGTTCATAGGGTGAGCAAACTTGTCATGTTCAATTTTCATATTCAGTTAAATAAGACCTTCACACATGGAACTATTTCAACTGGTCTCAATATGCTCAAAAAGTTAAAACACTCAACTGTTTCATTTTGCAAAGATCTCCTGAGTGGAAGTACAGACATGGCAATACAGAGTGCATACTATTATTATCATTATGTCTTAACAAGTCATATCTTACTTAACCAGCTGAATGTGTAATGTAGTTATCAGATATCCACATTTTTTTTTAATTAAGTTTAAATGCATCAACTCAAGAGAACAGTGATCTACACGTCAATTCACTGAAAGCTTTAACCGTACTGGATATTATGTTTGTACAAACAACCATCAATTCAGAATGACATAACAAGTCAATTGAGAATTTTCAACATTAGTGGCAGACTATGGAAGGGTGATGAATGATGATTTACGGCCACTTTTGTGCACAGGGCCTGCTAAATGGGCTGAGCGACCTCCAAAGGTAATAAAGGGAAGTCAAAGATGAAACAACCTGCTGATATGTTCATGCTGAGATTCGAACATGGTAGTAATGATCTGTGGTCCATCATGCTACTGGTAGACCACAGAGGTTCCCTGACTTTGAAAAGGGAATGTATACTAGTGGGATTGAACTCTGGATAGCCAGAAATTAAATCACGGCTAAAATAACAATATGAGACCTGAGGATACACACACACACACAATAAATAAATGTTATAAAACGTACATCAGCCGATGCCCGAACATTATAAGTCTTCTTTTTGCCTATGTTGACTGATCGATATTTGTAGCCGTAAGGTAAAAAAGGGGCCTTATCATCTTCATCATCATCATTCTTCTTTGGTGAATGTTCCAGTGGTTCAGAGGCTGGACGAGGTATAGGGACGAATATTGCCCCAGACCTACTGCGTATTCTGGGTCGAGTTTTTTCATGCTCTGGATTTTGTGGTTTTCTGCTCCGTCTGTCTTCTTGATCTGCAATGATTTGTTTTAGAAAACCCAGAAGCTGTTAGTGTTATCATAGTTTGGTATCCATATGTAGGCAAGCAATCAAAATTATTGTTATCTTTACATGGTTAGAATGACTACTTCCACTTTCAATAGGTTGACAACTGGTATCACATTACAAGTGTACAGCATTCTGAGGGTCAAATCCCACTGGTTCAAGCTTTACAATATTTAGAATTACTGTTTATTAATATATTTTTGTATTATCATGGCTTGCTCAAAAGTATTTAAGTGGTTATTGGTTTTCTCAAGTTGCATTACTTTATTTGATCTTAATTTATTTTGTTGTCAAACATTCACCTACCACCCAGACAATTCCAATTTGTCAATTCCAAATCAAATTTATCAATTCCAAATCCAATTTTTACCAACTACTTTTTACCATGAGTAGGTACTCCAATTATCTACTCTGAGTACCTACTTGGAATACCTACTCCGAGTAGTTTATATTCCAAGTAGGATTGTTGTGAAGAAATATTTCTGAATTAAAAAATCAAATGGTAATTCAATTTGTGGATTTAATTTGTTTTTGTAGGAAACTTCAATTCCAATTTTATCAATTCCAATGCTACCATATATATATATATATATATATATTCATTTACCAAAAGACCTCAGAAAATAATTTGTGTTAGACTTCAAATTAAGCTGTTTCACCCTTAGGAATACCTTTTATTTCTCTCAAATATTGTATGAATTACATTCTGGTGTGTTAAAAGAGAATATTTGTACAGCTATAACTGTAGTCAGTATAAATTAGAATAACAGCTGTCAAGTGAAATGAGTCAGACAAATATAAAATCTTATGTTTGATGATTGGGCTAGCAACTCATTGTTTCATATTATCCTTTGATCCCTTCTAATTATACTACACATAATTGAGGATAACCTCCCTTTGATTGATAAGGAAGCCATCAGAAGTCATTAAATCAAATATATCATTAATTACAATTCCTTATGATCACAGAGGGAAAGCCAATTCCTTGTTTTGATCTGATTATTTTGTCACCAACATGATTTGTGCAATTCAGTGATCAGATTATTTCCTGAAACAAATCATGTTGGTGACAAAATATTCAGATCAAAACAGGAATTCATTTTAGAAAAGTATTTTAATGTATTTGAAAATGTATTTGAAAAATTAAATACTTTATAAAAGTATTTAAATACATACAAATACTTTTCTTTATGATAAGCTCAAATACAAATACTTGAAAAAAGTATTTAAATACTTTCAAATACAAATGTATATGACCCCATACCTGACCAGCATCATAACAGTTTCCATAAAAACAATGAAATAACATACTTATTGTTCTCCTACCACTATGAGAAGGTTCCTCCCTGTCCAGACTTGATGTCGATGACATTCGTTCTCGGTCGTCACCACCATTACGATGTCTGTCGTGGCTCCCATCTCGCTCGATCTTGTCTCTAACTGCCAATTCTGCTGAATTTGTCTGTGTCTGCTCCTGTCGTAGATTGTGTGATGTCGTCATCACGGCTTTATCCTGTACATTATTCTGTGGTGTGGTCACTTTCAGACTTGACTCAAACTTTTGCTTCAACTTTTCTAGGTGATCTCGATAAGCTTTGTTGTACTTCTCATGTTTGTAAATATGCAGCGGAAGACTGTGAGGGTTAGCCACACCAGCACAGTTGGTCTGGTCTGAGTCGGTTCCAGAACTTTCTGTATCCCACAGAAATGGCTCAGCATGATGAAAATGTTCTACGGAACGACGCTCTATCCTATATCCAAGATTTTGTTCATAAACTTTGGTGAAACATGGATATTTTGATTTAAATGATGTCCTATATTCAGAACAGTATTTCTTTTTGACACCCATGGCGTCTTCCAGCTAGGTATATGTACTGATGTAGCTGGCACCAATTTACTCTTTCCTGTAAGTATAACAGATTGTGTCACATCTGAGAATAAAAATATCATATTCAATATAATGAATGACAACATATGGCTATCTCTATCTCCCTCCCTCTCTCTCTCTCTCTCTATATATATATATAAATGCTTCCCCTTTTTAATACATCAAACTTGGACAACTGCCAGATGCCCCATCACGTAGCTTTGATAATATAATTATACACATGGGTG
Organism: Paralvinella palmiformis; assembly: GCA_025642065.1. Taxonomy (NCBI): domain Eukaryota; kingdom Metazoa; phylum Annelida; class Polychaeta; order Terebellida; family Alvinellidae; genus Paralvinella; species Paralvinella palmiformis. The sequence continues at coordinate 68,627 of JAODUP010000111.1, read as the reverse complement.
ATTTGGTTACCCCACTCTTCTTTCATTGACCCTATATATATATATATATTATATATATATATATATAAATTTATATATATATATATATATATATATATATATAAAGAGAGAGAGAGAGAGAGAGAGATACACACATGCAGGTTGAGAGAAGTTATTGTAAAAAGCAACTGTCAAATATGATCACTTCAAATAATAATCCCCATCTGTTATCTATATAACTATAAACTATATTCAGATCATTGCGATCCTAGACTAAGAGGAAATAGATTACATAATTTTATATTTTAGATCATCAGGATAGCGGAACTCTATCCTGATGTTGTATTTGCTAAGGGTAAGGTATGGTGTACAAAGCCACTAACCTCCTAAGATTATGGGATGTTACACAGAGATGATCAATTCACACATGAAAAAGCAATACCATAAACATTGGCATAACACCAGATGCCATGGTGTGGCATGTTTGTGTATCACCAAACAAGTTGTAGAAACATATTTTCTTTGACATTGAAAGAAGATATGTGATTCAGATAGTTAAATGTGCATACAATTTATTTCCAAACATAACACATGAGAAAAAACCATGAAAAAATGTGTATTATTGTCAAGGAATTAGTGCATGCATGAAGCGAAGAGTAACCTGTCTTGGAAAAGTATCTGAGTAACAGTGAAATCATCATTTCGGTAGACATTATTTTCATTTCAATTCAAAATATGTGTCTGTGTACATAAGATAGATGTTCATGCTTTAAGGCCACTTTTGTGCACAATTGTAAGATTTAAAGGTAATAAACCAAGATATGTGCCAAAAAGCATATATTTAATCAATATATGATCAATTAATGACATTTTTATGGTACAGCCCTTCAAGCTGTCTGATCCACCAACTTTTATCTAAATTTTAATAAACATGGGATATCAAGACCATGTACCGGTATTCTTTTTCTTCTAGATCTACAATCGAAGTTTTCTTGTATCAATGTATGTCTACTCTACAGGCATAATATTTATTCAGGTTTGTTCTAAGTGGATTTTTTCACAGGCACTATTATTTCCAGTACATTTACAGATTTCTTAATATTCAAGGACACTTGATTTACGGATTTCCAGGACTTGGAAAATAAATTTATTTTCCAGGTTTTCCAGGAAGTGTAGGCGTAGATCTAGCCGTGGAAACCATGTAGCATGTGACTGTCATTTTCAGGCAATCGGTAAAATCCACATGATATGTCTGCCATCGCTGGCAAATTACTCACTGTCAAAACTTTTTTTTTTAATAACAAACCGGGAAACAAGCTTGTACAAGTCAGATAGGCTAGATCAGTAGCTGACCTGGAGAAACTGAGAAAGGCGGTTGAATTGAATCCAGTAACCCAGTAAAGGCAACAAATCATTAAAAAAAAACAGGCAGATGACAGTCAGTAAATGTAGAGATATACAAATAACTCATAAATAAAACAGATTAATCGGGAAAGCATATGCAGTCTAACTATTAAACAGTTTACAACATAAATATTACGACACCTAACAACACTAAAACCTTACCTGGGAGTTTGTTTTTGTCACGTGACGCTTGAATCGTCGCGTAGTACACCAATAGTGTGTCTTGACGGTAGTAGCACAACAATAATAAAGCGACCAACTGATGTAAACAAACTTGCTCATCCCCCACTTTACATTAAAGATAACGTATAAATTTAAAAAAAATCACAACCACATTATTTTTTAGTTAGGAAGGTCCTCTACGTAATCTGATGTAAACGTTATTTTGTTGTGATTCTTCGTACCAGGTCACGTATTCCTGGTTGATACCCAACAGCAGGGACAGGTCCCAAAGACTTTGGCAAAGTGGTATACAACTACAAGAAACATCGCATGTCAACGCACTATACATTTCCACACCACATACCTCAACCAACCATATACAGATAGAGTGTGTGTAATAGTATCTATAATCATGTTCAAGGCTGTTTATGAGTTTGTTGACACCAGATCTAAATCATCTATACAATCACTAATCAGTCATTTTTCAACTTTTGTGCCTATGTGTTGTTTAACTCTACTCACTCCCATTTAAATTGTATGTAGCTAAATAATTTTTTGTCCAAAATATGGTAATTGTTATTAATTGCTTCGAGATATGACTGCTAATATGAAAGACTGAATGCTAAAACACCAATATTTAACTTGCAAATAGCACGGATAAATTAAATACTGTTTTAATTGACTGTTATGCATTTGTGCTGCTAAAGCTTATTTTCACAATCTTATTTGCAAAGCTGCAATTAATATGCATAAAATAACTTTTTTACCTACTACTTTTTACCATGAGTGGGTGGTATCCAAGTAGCTTTTATTCCAAGTAGGATTGTCATGGAAGAAATATTTCTGAATTTAAAAAAATAAATGAATTTGTGGATTAAATTTTTTTGTAGCAAACTTCAAATCTATTATTTTTAAATAATCAATTCCAATATTGACCCCATGTATGTTCCATACATACAGTAAATGGGGTTGCAATTATAACTTTATTTATGATCCAGATAAAAAGTTTATAATATCAGAATTCATTGTTACATTACCTAAGAAACAATATACAGTTAGCAATAGAACATTAATATGTACCTGGTACTTCTATTCTTATCATTCTTTTTAATATAAACTTCATTCATAGAATCACAGTCTTTTATTAGTAAATATTATGTTGTGGAGATAATAAACTCAATCAAATACGATGTATTGCTGAACAAAACACTTGTATTTATTGATAGCTAATATACAAAATAAATAGTGTGTGTCTGCACAGATACAAGTAGGAAATAAAATGGTGCTGCAGTGCAAGACAGCATAATTAATATGCATGCATCAGATTATGAAACTGTCTTGAAGCAGATCTTTAAGTGATACAGACTATATTCAGATGTAATAAATCAATTTATATTCAGATGTAATAAACCAATTTATAAGGGTGGCATAGTATGCTAATATCCTATCAGTCTCTAATCTGGTCAGTGTGTATATATTACTGGCGGTCTATGTTGACTGTCCGTGTTCTGGATTCCCCAGACTGCTTTAAATCGCCCTTGATCAAAAGCTGACCATCATCTGTCAATACAGAATGAATGCTGTCCATGTCCACGTCCTGCAATTAGAAACAAGTTTTAAATGCAAAGCAAACTGTGTAAGTTTTTTATTGTCACCATCTCACACACACTTAAAATGCTCATATTAACAATAATAGTCAAAGCTAGGACTATTACCTCTGGTATGTTTATTTCTCTGGTGAATTCTTGTGAGATCATGCCAAGGTCATCCTCTTCTGCTACTTGCTTTCCCGAAATTATGACCCTATTATTGAGAACTTTCACTTCAATGTTTTCAGGGTTAAACTGGTCAACATTTAGTGTTACTTCATAAGCCCTGTCAGTGAGTTTCACCTGAAACAATATGAATTAAGAAAGAGTAATATGTTGAATTGAACCAGCTAATGCTAATTCAATCACTAAACTGTAATGACATTAGTGCTGCCACCTATGAAATAAATCTGAACGACGATGGGAGTTGTATTTCCTAAGTTACCACGAAGTTCAATATTGGTAGATTAGCAGTTACTGCGACTAAATTAGTAAATAAAAAGTACTAGTTTTTACTAACTGTAACTAAAAAGCAGTTTGAATTTAAATATAAGTCTATACACACGTCAACAGCTTTGTCTTGCAGTTTGTTCACGTAGTCATCCCTATACCACCACGGCTTCCAGTTAAACCAGTCACGAAACCCGCGAGGAGAGCTGTCGAATTCTTGGCCCTCCAACCACTCGGCTCTTCTGCAGAAGGGAGAACGCATTCTCGAGGCTGGCATGAATCTATCTCCGTAATTGAGTCTGCAGAATGGACCAGCTCCTCTGCGCCGCCCGAATCCCCCTCCATTCGGTCCCATCATTCGGGAAAAGCGAGGGAACGCGTAACGAAAAGACATTTTTGGCCTCCCTCAATCTCAGTCACTGGATTGGTAAAATTTAGAACTCAAATCGCTGCGAGTACAATTACGAAGCCGATCGATGTGTAGCAGTTCAACCCCAGTTGTGCTTCGTTCGATTAACTTGCGTCGAATAGAAATGATCTGTCCTGCTCACTCCCGAGGTGCTTACCGTTCGCTTTCTGTCGAAACTTCTGCGGAACATGGATACGTGACGCTGTTTTATTGGGGTGGGACAGCTGACGCAATCGCTGAATCAGCCGTGGACATAACATACACGTTTATGTCTGGTAAAGAAACTGGCAGCATTGCCTCTGAAATGGTCGTCGTGGATTCTTAGAAATGTTTGTGTGTAGTAACATCTATCTTCTCGGCCCGCCATCGTCGGCAAGATCAAAATAATACGAGTATTAACATTCGATATTAGTGTCATCTAACGACAGGGAAGAAAAGCTACGGCAGTAATTCGCTTATTCGAAAGATGGCAGCACCAATGACGTGAGCACTATTTAGCACAACCAGACCACGTAAAACCCTTGACTACTACGCACAATCAATCAGATGAAATTTTGGGTGTTGTCATATTACTTGATAGATATGACAGTTGTAGTGTATTGATTTAAGGTCACGAGGGTAGATTATGCTTGGTGTGTGTGCGTGTCTCTCTCTCTGTGTGTGTGTGTGTTTCGTCCTGGTTAACTCCTTCACCCCCAAGACCAAGGTTGGTCGATTTACTTAAATAACGGATTTTCATATATAATTTAATCTAAATGTTCGGTTTATTACTAAATATGTGTTTACTTATTGACTTTCTAATGTTGATACAATAAAACTCGTTCAACAATATTATATAGATCTAGTAGACTATTTTCTTCACATTTAGCCAATTTAAGAGATATATCGCAGAAAGATCAGGTATTAATTTCTCGATCGGCTCATAATATCGTGGGCGGCTGATCACGTTAAATGTCGCTGCCGTCTCAATTAAATTAGTTAAAAAGGGAAATGGAAACTGTACTAATCGAAAAAGGTATCCAAATATTAGTAAACGTGACCAAAGACTATAGAATAAGACAGGAGAGCGAGCGATAACTTACGGCATTGCGTGAAATAAACTGTTAGCAGCGCCGCCTTGCGGAAAACATGGTAGACTATTTTTTTATTTTCGAATGGACTTTCACAAAGGAAGTTGGCTTTAAACAGGCATTAGACAATATAACTCGATATATTCAAGGATAAAAGTTAAATAAATGGGGAAAGGAGTAATAGTGTCATCCATAGAATAGAGAATGAGTGGGCTGGAACTATGAAATGAATTAAAAAGTTGGAAAAATTAGTTTTGCATGATTTATTTTACGATGCAAGGTGCGTTATGATAGATATGTGTCTACATGACCATTATTATTACTGATCATGTATTTCAGATACCACGTTATGTTTCTTTCACATAATCAACATGCTAAAAATATATTTGGCAATGAGCAAATATACTCTGGAAATAAAACAAGGCAGTGAGTTAAATCCGTGAACTTTATTATATGTAAATGTTATCACATGACATGAATGTAATATGAAATGAAAATAACACACATTACATCACACATTTTGTATATTATTATTATCATATACAAGATCCACAACTAGAAAGCTCTGAATGTAATCCTTAAATATTCAATGAATGATATGTTCTGCTTTATATTATTTACTGATATTATATAAATCCAGAATATGTATTTTGAATTTAAAAGTAATAATTACAAGTGTTTACAAGTGTCCATAAAGACACAAGAAATAATAATTAATGACACTGATCAGTCAACAATGCCTTAATTAAAATAATTTACATTTTTTAAATCCTTGCAACTATTGAATTCTCTTATATTCACACGTAAACATGGTATAGATGGATCTTAATATACAAGTGTACAACAAACTGTAATGTTTTACAAGAATCACATTCTAACTTTCATTGTATCTTTGACAGCATAAGTGGTACTAGTATAGAACTAACTTTACTCATGTGGAGGATCTATTCAATATTATTACAGAATTCTGCTTCTATCAATATCTGAAATGGGTACAACAAGACCACCAGTGGGAAGATACTGCTTAGCAGCAATAAACACAGGGGAAGAGTTTGCTTTATTTAAAAGACCAACTAAACCTGCAGCCCATTTACTACACACCATTTTTGTAATTTTGTGAGAAATGTATCCCGCTATATAAATGATGATATTGTCTTCCTCTACTGTAAGCAGAGTTTGAGGACTAAAAATAACTATGAGACATCTCATGACATCAGGTAACAAATGCTACTAGCTTTGACTGATTATTTCACCCTTGATCATATATTACAGCTTTAACAATAAGGCAACAAGTTCACTTACAATTTTAATACACCTCAAAGGAAGATTTTTCAGCAAATCAGCACTTTGAGTACTGCTGGTTAGAAAATAGCCAATTGGTTGCTTCCACTTACATGCTAAATATTTCAACATAAACACAACGACTGGCCAAATATTAAAATTTTCCAGGATCTCCAAAATCTTCCACCGCATCATGCTCAAGGTTATATGACACATTTTCTTTTATTGCCAGTTCATCAAGAACAACACAGCATAATTTCAATTGGTCTGCCATATACTTTAAGTTTGAAAGTGTCCAACAAGTTCGTTCACCAACTGAGCTACAGACATGTCATCCGTAGCTCCTACTTTGAGTTGAGTGGCCTCGAATACATTTCAGCCTGGTAATTTGTACTCGTAGTCTGGATGTAGATTCTACACGCTTTGAGTTTCTTTTTCCTGGGAAAAGTAGATCAGTAGATGGTGACCATATTGGACCAACTGTAAATAAAAAGCATGCGATTTAATTATGATTAACCTCTAGGACTGTCAGTGTCAAATAACGGATTATTTATTCAGTTGACCAAACTCGCGATAATAAAAATCATAGCCATTTCTTCAGCATCAAAGCACTTGTGATATAATTCATTAATTTTATTTCAATATTAATATGAAAGATTTCAGAATTTTACATAGAAATTCAATTATTATTGATTGGCAGCCTGACTGCCCTGAGCAGGCAATAATATAGGTATTACGATTATTTCGCTCGGTTACTCTTCCTCAATCATATTTAGCATGTTACCTACCTCTTTTTCCTCCTTGTAAATTGGAAAATTAATAGTCCTGGACATATTCCTCGACTGTTGTGGGAATGATGGGCTGCACAATAATCGCCTGTCTTCAATTGTTTAGAGGCTGTTGTTACGTATCCGAACATCGGAATCGTGTTCGTTGATGATAAACTTAAAGGTCCGAGTACTCTACGCGCGTGCGCCAAGTTTGGTTGTTTACGGTGCTCGGACGCGGAACAGCAAGCCAAGCATCGGAATCGTGTTCGTTGGCGATAAAGTTCCGAGCATTCAGCATCTGAACCATGCATCATCAATATTATTATAAATTTGAGCAATTTCACGATCGTTTAAAATTTTTATCTGCTCGCATCAGTGTCAGAGCCGGGAGCTTATAGTTGTAATTACTGCTACTAGCGTTTAATAAAGATATTATATCAAACACATTAACCTAAAAGAAAACTTTTAGTTCAATGATATATTAATAGACATTATAATCAGATTAAAAAGAAAATCTGACATTTATAAGAAATGCATTATTGTATGGTTCCGCAGCCAAGGAAATATTATTTTCTACATGTATAATATTTATTCATTTAAAAAATTCTAAGTGGGGTTCTTCTAAAGCCAGTATTTTGTCCGTGAGATTTTCAGATTTTGTCAAATTCAAAGACATTCCCAGGACTTGGAAAATGAATTTGTTATTTTCCAGGCTTTCTAGGACACCTGCGAAGCTCTGTGATCCATATGGCGTTCCTTTGGTTCCGTGGCGGTGTCTGTATGGTTTAACTGAATTAGTTTTAGATTTCCTTTAAATCCCTTCAGTAGAACGTAATTTCCCTTACCTATCACTGTGGATTCAGGGTTCAGAATTGGTCCTATAAATAGCACTAAATGACAATCTTTCGGAGCATTATCTGTTCCTGTGGGATGTTTCATCCATCAACAAAAGGTAATATGTTTCCGGCCTTATGATGAGACTAAGAACGAAGCTAAACAAAACACTCATTACTAGCATGCAATCAGCTATTTTATCCTCCGAATATCTTTGGTAGTTCTAGAGTCAAAATGGCAGTATCAAATGCTACACGGTCGATGTGTCGCGGATCAGCGTATCACATTTCTCGTACAGGCGATCTGCTCTGTTCTGGATCAAACTATTATATTCGCAGATTTCCTCTAATCGAATAAACCGATCCATCCAGTCATTAGTATCATGCTGATAATGCCCTCATCTTCGGAATACGAGACCTAAATGAAACGTAGAGGCAAAGTTGATTAGCCCAAAATGATATAATAATAATAATTACAAACTTCTATAGCGCCAATATGCTCGAAAAGAATCGAGCCCAGTGGCGCACCTAGTGGAGGGGTTGGTCAAACCCATAGTCCGGGTACAATGCAAAATTCATCAACAAATGATCAGATACAGTGGAAACTTATGAAGGATAAGCAAGTCTGAAAATGTAGTTTTCAAATGGTGACGGAAAGAAACTATGCTATTTGATGACTTAACATGTTCAGGGAATGACTTCCAAAAAGTAGGCACTGCAACTGAAAAAGCACGAGTCCCAGCATGAATTTTAACCCTGGGAACAGACAACAAATGATGAACAGGTGCGCTTGGGTGCTAGACAAAGCATGGATAATAGATACGAAAGTTCTCCGGAAGAAAGAGTTTGATAGGCAATGGTGCAGAGTTTGAAAATGATGCGAGACTGTACATGAGGCCAATGAAGAGATTTCAGGAGTGGGATAGAATGAGAAAACCGAGGAGACCGTGTGACAACTCTAGCTAAGCAGTTCTGAACACACTGAATCGGATTCATCGGCTGAACCTAGCATTTCAGCTCCAGATGATCTCGAAAATCAATAAATACACACACCTGGTGTCATACATGTAGCTTCAGTCTGCATGCCATGCGTTTTCACGAAAACAATCTTTTATATACTGAGATATAAATGTTCCAGGCACTGTGTCGAAGATAAATGACTGGGGTGTTATCATTCCTCAATTTTATTCATAGATATCCAAACAACTATAAATGTTGGAGCTCCCCTCCCGAAACTATTAAATTTAAAATAGACAAATACAATATTTTATGGTGTTGAATGTACTTTTTTTTAATTTGATGAAAAAAAATTAGTTTGTATAAACTATATGTTTGTGCTGTATGAGATTAGACCATGCTTTAATTATGTTTTAAACTTAAAACACCTTAGAGTAATTCAAGTTAAACAAAGCGCTATATAAAATACTATTATTATTATTATTAATTAGGCATATGTTTAAAAACGACACCGTACTCTTAATTAATTATTAAAACACTACATAAATATTACTAAATAAGTAAAATGTATTAAGAAATAATATATATATATATATATATATATATTGAAAATCACTGAAAATGATTATGACTTAGAGGCTACTCCTCAAGGAAAGTGTGTGTTTGTGTGTTGTGAGTGTGTTCGAGTGAGTAATGTTGGGATACACAGAACCACAGAACCTTCTATGTGGGCTAATTCATCAGTGACAGCCTGGAGATTCTCCCGAACAACAAAACAAACAAACGGATCATTTGCCAATCTGTTCAGTTGCCCGTCGGTCTTTAGCACCTTCATTAATTGCTCACCTGGTCTTTTGTCACATAACGTGTATTAAGGTTGATAAATAAAATGGTACAACTATAAAAAAGGTAAACGATTTAATTAAAAATAAATAAATCTTTTGATAAAATAATTTTCGTGCAATATTTAAAACAATAAAATCAGCATTTTATTGTACATTTGTCAATTGTAATTAAAGACAAACTGGAACTAAGGATCATCTCTTTTGGAATTAAACTCAGGTATGTTCCCTTTTCTAATCAAGGGATCATCATAATTGCAATTATTAAAAGGAACAGTTACAAAGGAAATAATGATTCTAGATTCAAAAGAAGCCACGAATTAATATATACATGTAGACAGATGTTTCTTTGAAGCGATCAGATTTCAGATGAGAGTTCCTACAAATAATCCTGATATTTCTACATATGGTGGAGATGATGATGATGATTGATGTTTTACGGCCACTTTTGTGCACAAGGTAGGCTAAATTAGCCGAGCGACTTCCAAAGGTAATGAGACGAAGTGAAAGACGAAACAACCTTCAGATATGCCCACGCCGGGATTCGAGCACGGGTGGTAGTGATCTGGGTCCAGCACGCTACCGCTAGACCACGGAGGCGCCCCTCATATCGTGGAGATAATAATAAATAACAGAGGTGGTTTTACACCACTTGGGTAGTGAGCTCCGGTGGCCTAGTGGTTAAGCACCCGGCACTTGGTGCCAACGGTCGCAGGTTCGAACTCCGTAAGAGGTCGAAACTTTTCCAGGGATTAATTTCTCGGCTCACTACATCGTGGGTGGCTGACCACGTTAAATGGCGCTGCCGTCTCCACTGAATTATTTAAAATAAAGGGGGACGTTAAAAACCCCCTGAGGACGTAAAACACTAGGGCAGTGACCACCCTCAGGGTATTTCGGCTCCATTTTTCCGTACTGCTCCCCTGTGAGTGGTGGGGGAGGAGATTTCTCAACCACTCCAACATAGAGGCTGTGCTGATTAAGCGACAGCCTGGGGATTCTCCCCGAACAACAAAACCAAACCAACACCACTTGGCTTTATGCTTGTGGGCGGTATACTTGATGGGTGATAATGATGATTGATGTTTTACGGCCACTAAATGGGCCGAGCGACCTCCAAAGGTAATGAAACGAAGTCAAAGATGAAACACCCTTCAGATATGCCCACGCCGAGATTCGAACTAATGGTGGTAGTGATCTGTGGCCCAACGCGCTACCAGTTAGACCACGGAGGCGGCCGGTATACTCGATGGAGTTCAGTTCCTGAAAACAATACACCGGATGGCATGGAGTTAATGATGCGACTCTCAGTGGTAAATCCAGTAGAAACGATCTTCGTGAGGCATGGAATCAGCACGGAGAACCTCACAAAACGTGTTCGACGCAACACCGAGGAGCTAGAGGAAAGATTGTTTATTTTGTGTTCCACACAGCTTGTTGGTCAGATAACCCAGACGCCACTGGACACACAATCCGCCTGGAAATAATTGTCTTTTCTTAATCCTGTTTGCCTGCAAGTTAGATTTATAACATATTAAAATAGGTGATTTTATTTGGTTTGCATTTACTATCACTAAAAATTCACTATCATATACTCACACCCAACGAAATCACACCAAGGGGCAAATGGCCTTATGCAGACCTTCCAAGCTTTCCGATAAAGGGGAAGATCTTCCGCTTTCCCGCTTTATTGTGAAAATCCTCAGCTTTTTACAGACGTCAACGAATAATTAAAATATAGTTGAAAGTATCACCAGAGCTAATAGAGCAGAACTGGGCTACCCCCCCCCCCCGGAACCACACGCCTACAAATCTATCTCAATCCCGGACGTTTCGTTGTTTAGTACGAATTATTCCTTTTGTATTTATTTTAAATTTAAGTTTAGTTTCTACACCATCCGCGTGAGTGCGCTATACGTATAAGAGCCCCAGCTCGGGTGGATTAGCTTTTGGTAGCATCATTTGGTGGCGCGTTGTTTTTCAACGAATGAGATTGGGGTATAAGATTTTCACCGCATATTTTTCACCACGCCGTTTTGCATGTCTGTGAAGAAGAAGTGATTTCGTGTATTTTATAGTCTGAGTTATTTTATAGTTTGAATACGAGTTATTATTTTTAGTAGGTAGTATTAGTTGTTGGTAGGTGATTCCGCGCGCCAAGATGATGAAAAGTAAAGGCGAAGACGCGGGCAATTTTGCAAACAGAAAACAATACGCGCCGAAGTTTCCGAGTTCCCGTGGGATCAGGATAAGCGTCGTCGAAGCAAGTGTCCGTTGCAAATATTGTACGACAGACTTCAGTATCACCCATAAAACATAAGAATTCTTCTGGTCTACATTTGTTGTTCAATATTGTGTTTTCAGTGCTGTCTTTGGTGGAGAGTTTTGTGCCAGGCAGATCAGATGAGGACCTATAGATAGCATCGTACAAGAATGGATTACTTTCCTGGTTGATCTGCCCAAGTGTGTGGAGGTGGAAGTGCACAAGCGGAAGGACTACGGTGGTCAGCTGATACTGTTCAGCCTTTGTACCAAGAATGATACCAAGTTCCGAGGATCTTTAGGCGCAGAGACCCTGTGCAACTTGCTGCAATGCAAGATCAATGTTGACCGGGAGTTCCACGAATTTCGGCCAACGCGGGATTTGATTGCCAGTGACAAGTGCTCCACAGGCATCTACAACGCAGCGGTTGGGCTCTGAGAACACTGCAGAACTGCATACTTGTTTGTTTTAATTTTTTTTAATCTATAAAAATCTTCTGTCGTTTTTTCTGTAGGAAGAAGAAACTATTTGTATTTTATTATTAAACCTATGGGCAAAAGATTTGGTGGAAAAGCCCAGATGTACATCGTAGCCATAAATTATGTGCCAGTTTAGCGCTGTAGGTAGATGGCACCACAGTCACAGTTGAATACCGAAAGGCATCAAATTATATATTAATTATATAATTAAGTTATGATGTCTGTTTTGTTCATTGCTATTTGACCATCGAGCTGTGCACATTACGTATATACATGTACTACACTAATGTTATTTTAAAGCTCTCTGAAACAGAGTTTTTAATAGATAATAAATTATCTAACCACAATATATATATATATATATATATATATATATATATATATATAAAACCACCTACAGGCTAGCAGCACGGTGGCCTTTTACGTACTCGGATATCTAAAGCCCCATTAGAACGGTGTTTGGCACGAAAGGGGCGCAATATCTAAACATAATAGTACCTTTTAGCATGTATTATTCCTGGATATTTATTTTTTACTGCTTTATCTAACAACGCTGAATAAATTACTGAAGTTAGAGTATTATAATTATAACATCAAGTAACACATAATATAAATTAGTTGTGTTACTTAGATACCTTAAATATCTTTGTATATATTATATATATATATATATATATATATATATATATATATATATATTATGGTTAGACAATTTATTATCTATTAAAGACTAAGATAACACTGTATTCAGAACTTTATATTATAGCTATATTTTACTTAATTTTAAACATATTGCTTTCAGCTCAAGTGCATATATTTTGGGTAATAAACCATATAAAGGTATAGTAACACTAATGCTATAGACATTTTGTAGTTGTTAAACTGTGAATAATTGTAACTGAAAGTGACAAAATATCTATCTTCCCGACAGTGACAGTCACGCATCCCCATATACTGCAGCCAGACATGAAGTCGGACAGTGAGTAGATACATTAAGCTGTGTTATCCAGCTACATTACCAACATATTTTATAACAATTTAAAAACCCTAGTAAGTTTAAAGTCAGTGAATATATTTGGGTTGGAACAATATAGTGTAGTAACGAAAACATGTCGTTACGAAGTTATATGTACGAACGCGTTTGGTTACGATAAGTTTATCAAACGAATCTGTCAGTCTGGCTTGGTTTAGCTTGGCTTAGCTTAGCTTTGTGAGCCTCCGAAGAAAAACATGGCAGGCTTATTTAGAGTACGTGTAGCAGTGACCGGACTGAAACAGGTTAGGTTTTCGAAGTACTCCAACCGTGTCAAAATAGCTGTTAATATAAGTGCATGGCATATTTCGTTATGTCGTGAAAGATTCTGCACGGGATTAGCAGATTTAGAATAGATCTCTAATCCAGCAGTTGATTTGCTTGTAAATGTAAAGCTGTTACTAGTGTTAGTGTTACTCAGTGACTGTGTTAGACTATGACATGTGTTGTATTATGGCCTAGCCTTCAGCCGTTGTTTAGGATGTTTTCATAAGACGTGCCCCTTTAGCATCATTATAACATGAACTGTCCCAGTAATACTGTACTGCATAGATCTAGTGTGTCATATATTAGCACTTTAAAGCTGTTTCCAAGCTCTATCAAATGGTACCGTTTTCAAAGCCGGGGACAAAGGTATTCAATAATTTCTGTAAAAATATCAAAGTACCTACCATAGGGTGGTTGACCCATAAGGCCATAGTAGTGAGTTGTGACAGTAATTAACTGTATTAGTATGAAGTAACATAATTATGCATATGTTTAATATAAAGCAACACGTTGTCTGTTATATTATTACCCTAGTCAGGCTAGTGTAGTCCACAGACTATATACAGGATATGCTGAGACTGCACTAGTCTGGATCGAGCACTGCACTACAAATATCCAAGTCGTGGTTGGTACCTATATGCCATGATTCCAGTCCAGGCTAAACAATGCATTTACACATCACTGACTATAGTAATAGTATACAGAATAACCATTAATGACCTTTGGTTTACATTAATATTGACTGACGTAGTATTATTAATATTAACCAGTCTGAAATACCATCTTTGAATAAAGTTGCCTAGAAGTCTAGGTTCTGGGTTCGAATCTCAGTTATATGTTTCATCTAATAATCTCAGATGTTTGCCCTTTCATATGTGACCAGTGTGCACAGAGGCTGAACAAAGCAGTTACTGTGTACCGGTTATAGTACTTATACCTATGATCAGTCTCTTTGTTCACATAGTGACATACTGATATAGATATATTTTGCCTCTGATTATTAGAAGTTACATAATTTTTATTATTTACTTCGTTAGTATAGATCTTCTTTAATGACATTATATGCTAATTTTTATTTTTGTATATTGATTATAATGCAATATTTTTAATTAGTACACACACATATATATATATATATACATATATGTGTTATGTTTGATATTATTATTTAAACATTTATTTTACTGTTTTTATTTTATTTTTTAATTTCAATTCCCAATTTTTACCTACTCTTTTTTCGCCTTCTACCTTTTACCATGAATATGTACTCCGAATACCTACTCTGAGTACCTAACTACTTGGCGTACCTACTCTGAATAGTTTATATTCCGGGTAGGATTGTCGTGGAAGAAATATTTCTTAATTAAAAATTAATTTGTGGATTTAAATTTTTGGTGGCAAACTTCAATTCCATTTTTGAAATTGTCCATCAGTTCTGGAATTGAATTGACCCCATGTCTGCTATCAGGACAAAATGCCAGATGGGTACCTGATTTCCACATGACATGTAGCCAAATTATGGCATTAGTCATTTCTTCACTTTATTGATGGGAAGTTGGATAAGAGTTTATTGTTGATATATGGTCAGATATAGTGTGTCCAAGTGTATAGGAATTTTGGAATTGGATAATAACTGTACAGACTGTATTGGAGACTTGTAGACAAACGTGGATAAGGGGATTGGTTTTATGTTTGGTTTGTGTTTTATAGGTTAAAGTTTATTGGTTGTCTTTGGTAGAATAACTGTCCTGTGTCAGGTATTATTTCATTATGTACTGTTCACTGTCAAATTACTGATTGGCTAGTGATGATATAGTTTTTTTAATGAAGCACTCATTTGGTGTACACAATCTTGCATTTTGTTGCTTGATTAAGGTAACAACTAGCTGTAGTTCAGGATAAGATGACCTAGCGTGAACTTTTGGCCTATTTTCGGGTCTATTCATTAGCCAGTTGTGGTCTTGGCATTTTGCCAGAGAAACAGCGCGGAGAAAAAACAGCATTCGGTTGTACACCAGAAGTTGTAGGCAGTTGTTTGTGTTATAGCCAGCCAGCTCCATCAAGGTCACATGTATTGATCCTGGTTGGATACCTAACACTAGAAAAGAGTGGCATTACTAACTAATCATACAGCACCTGTACAAAGCAGTTAATATTCCCCTGATATCAAAGAATATCTGTGTGTGTGTGTGTCAATGATTGATGGTGTATCATTAAGGAGGTTTTAAGACGCTTAGATGTTGTCACATGATCTTTATCTAGCGTTGACAAATTCTGTTGCTATCAGTATCACTCTGATATGTATCTAGAACATTACAACAAATTAGCCAGTTAGCCGCAAATTGAACGTTGAAGTGCAGGTGAAGTCTTGACTAGATAGCAAATCTTCATCATTGAGTCATATTTTTATGACAAGATTTGCCAGAGTCAAGTTCAGAGGTCATAGATGGATTAATTATAAGATCTTTTGTATGATCTCATTATCACCATTGTCTCTTCATTCATTATCAGTCAAACATTTTTCTCTCTCTTTTGTTATGGCTATAATACCTTAATTATTTGTATAATATCATTTATACCACTAACAAAAGTAAACCGTAAATTACAATGAGACCATTACACGTAAATTACAATGAGACCATTACACGTAAATTACAATGAGACCATTACACGTAAATTACAATGAGACCATTACACGTAGCTTTAGGTTTCTTCACTAGATTATTCACATTGCTAAAATTTGTGTACAAGTAAAAAGACAGTAAATTTACTATGTTTATGTGAAACAGCTACTCCTGAGTTCGTATACCAGCTGTCATCAAATACACCAGTGTCCATTCAGTGACCACAACTGTTGCCAGAGAAATAACAGCTGTCAGGGTGGAATATGCTCACTGCCACTTGCTGGTTGCAAGACTGTTTACTTCTAAGAAACATTGGCCAGGTCTAGCTATACATGGACTTCCGTTATTCTCCCAAATCTAGTGGGCTGATGTTATTATAATTCTTTCCTCCCAGTATTTGGCACACTTTATATATCCTGCTTATGATTCAAATCGTTGTGGGATGTGTTTCGGGGGGGGGGGCGGTTTCATCTGTTGGCCACTCTCCATTTTCGGTGAATACTAATATCAATGGGGGTAATCATACTAGAATTTTAATGCTCATACATTGCTGTTGTTATTAATATTGTCAGCTACATTACAATGATAATGGCTCTATCTCGGATGGACGTATTTTGATCGTGTTTGAACGTGTTCTGAAACAAGACATTTTATTTAAAAGATTGTCCCGTGTATCCTCGTAGATAATTGTTTTGTTGTTTGTTTGTTTGGCTTTGGTGTAAGAAATTTCTCCACACCTGTACTTCAGTGGATGTATAGGCCACAGATGTCCTGTTCAGACTCATCAGTGTCATCTAATAATAGTATAGTTGTTTATATTGGCCTGAAATCAGTATATACTCACTGCTATTGTAAATAGTCAACAACAAGTGTATGTATTGGGATGGCCATTGCCTTCGTGTTATTTATCTAATGACTAGTGTCCATTGCAAATTATGAACAATGGCTTATTTATTAGGTATGGAGTTCTAGTCCTAGAACTTAGAGAGATATCATTAACATATGGAGATCTAATTGTTATTAACAGTTACCGTGATATATGTTATGTTGACTGATTTATTATAAATGATCAAATGTGTGTGTGTGTGGGGGGGGGGGTTGTACTTTTAATCTATACTTTAAATATAGTATAATAATAATACTTATAGTATTTTATATAATGGCTTATTGAACTTGAATTGCCCTACAGCGCTTTATATTTTAAAAATAATTAAAACATGTTCTAAGCTGATATATAGTGCAAACACTGTTTATACAGAAATACATATATAGAACTAATCCAGACATAGACTTAATTATTGATAATACATATAACATGTATGATGTAATTTCACATTGTAACATCGTAAGGGTGCTTTATTACGTCTGCATCATTAGTATCATCATCACTATTTTTAAACATTCAGAACAATTCACTGTCACTTTAGAAGCTATTACAATGTAAAACATACACAACTGACTTTGTACCATTGTGGTAACAGTTACTCATTGCCACCTCACGATTTCACACTTCATCCATTACTAACTAAAAAATAAAAAGCGAGAGAGGCCGAGTCCTGCTATGAAATGTTTCAAATATAAAATGTTGATTTATTGTTGTGGAAATATACGGTGCTATTTATGGCACACTGTGTCTCAAGAAGGCTGAGAACATATTTGCAGGAGATGTTTACCTAAAGCCATTGATCCCATAAAAGATTTTAATTTTAGATCGGCATAAGTTGGTTAATTCAGGGTAAGTGATTAAAAAAACGTGGAATTGTGTTTCTGCATCACACCATAATAATACAAGTGTGTCATGTTAGTTTTTCTTTTAATTGATACTGTGGCAGGTGCTGTCTATTTTGAAATATGTAGTTATGGCAATCCATCAATAAAGATCACCATAACACCATTTGATTTGGAAGATAAACAGCTGAAATCTCTTAAGAAAAATTGTGTTTTGAAAATCATTGCTTAAAGTAGTATTTGATTTATGGATGTGAAAAGTTACTGGATTATTAAATATACCGGAAGAGCAAAAAACCATGAATGTTGTATATCTACTCTTTTTTTTGTCAGCAGGTCAGCTAAATACAAATTTATACAAGACACATCCAACAATATCATTCTGTTTACGAACTTTCGCACCTTGCTTTGAAAATTTGTCAGTTTTATGCTAGTCTGATATCTAAAGCCTCGTTCACATCCTTTTTCTTTGGTGAGTTCTTATCAAGTACACCGGCCTTGGTACTTGAGACCAGAGCCACGTGGCAACTAAAATCCTGATTTACCACTCTGATTAATTCAGCTGATCATGACCAGTAACCGTGTGCACTAGTGGCAACCAGTTAAGTGGAATTTGTGATACTTGTGCTGTTGATTGTGAATGCAAACAATTAATGTTAGCCTGTCATGTTTTGTAACTGTAGTGATTTGTTTACTCTGTAGTATCCAGTTTATATGTTTGTTGTGTTCCACTGTGCTGATAGCAATCGGCTCATGATTAGAGGACCATAAACAGAATCTGTGTCAAATTTTACTGATAGAAAATAATAGGAATCGGCTCTTGATTAGAGGACCATAAACAGAATCTGTGTCAAATTTTACTGATAGAAAATAATAGGAATCGGCTCATGATTAGAGGACCATAAACAGAATCTGTGTCAAATTTTACTGATAGAAAATAATAGGAATCGGCTCATGATTAGAGGACCATAAACAGAATCTGTGTCAAATTTTACTGATAGAAAATAATAGGAATCAGCTCTTGATTAGAGGGCCATAAAAAAATCTGTGTCAAATTTTACTGATAGAAAATAATAGGAATCGGCTCATGATTAGAGGACCATAAACAGAATCTGTGTCAAATTTTACTGATAGAAAATAATAGGAATCGGCTCTTGATTAGAGGACCATAAACAGAATCTGTGTCAAATTTTACTGATAGAAAATAATAGGAATCGGCTCTTGATTAGAGGACCATAAACAGAATCTGTGTCAAATTTTACTGATAGAAAATAATAGGAATCGGCTCTTGATTAGAGGACCATAAACAGAATCTGTGTCAAATTTTACTGATAAAAAATAATAGGAATCAGTTCTTGATTAGAGGACCATAAACAAAACCTGCATCAAATTTTACTGCTACAAACTAATTGGAATCGGCTCTTGATTAGACGACCATGAGTAGACTCTGCATCAAATTTTGTGATGGTTTTTATGTGTAACATATATAGAACTATAATATACACAAATTCATGCCATAACACATTAAAATACGTGGTTAAACCATCACAGTATTTGTTTTCTCCTTATTAATCACTATGGTTTATATCTGTTTGACCCATTTTGTTTATGCTCGTATGGAAATCATCATTATCACAAGGGACATTTCTCTTATTTGATGTCATCTTTGCAATTTGTGTGAGTAAAACATTGTGAGTGCACATAGTCCCGCAAATTTCATGGTGAGCAACAGGTCTTTGTGTGTCATGGGAGGGAGCTAAATTGTTTAAAATTGAAGTCCTGGGGAATATTGAAATATATAACTGAAGAGATGTCTTATTTGGTGGTTGTCATCTTTTTGTGGAGACTTGTTTATATATGAGGTGATATGGCATCTAGGTACTTACCAAAACATAAACATTGATCAACAGAAAACTCAGTTATTTTAATGATTTGGTAGTGAGTATATTGCTTGTAAGTATGGATTCTTGTAAATACACACACACACACGCATATATATATATATAATGGGTATGTCACCAGGTTCTGAATGTATCCCTTCATTTAGACTCATAGGCTACTCCAATAGTGCAGTTGTTATACCTCCAGGTTGTGGGTTCGAATCTGATTCACACTTATGTTTGTGGGATGTTCCCTTGGTATCAGACATGAGGTCAATTCCATACTAAAGTAACTAATTCCAAATGTATCAATTCCACTCTTTTTACCTACTACTTTTTACCATGAAATATTTCTGAATTAAAAAATAAAATGGCAAATTAATTTCTGGATTTATTTTTTGTAGGAAACTTCAATTCAAAATTTATCAGTTCCAATTCCTTTTTTTAAATAATCAATTCTGGAATTGAATTGATCCCATGTCCGCTTGGGATAGTCTCTAAACAAAATACTCACTCATTCATTTAGATTCCTGATAGGAACAGTGCAGTGTTATAAGCTGGTTGATCCAGATTCTGAATAGTGACTTTTTTTACCTATTCAGATAATACCTGGCTGGAGTGGGGCAGGTGGGGGAGGGGCATATTGGTTGAGAGATCACTCTATATAAAATAATTTTTTTCAGAGATACAGTCTGGTGTCAGGATTACGTTGTGGTTATGCCACCAGCTCTGTGGTGAGTACAGCTATGGTTTTGAGGTGACGGTGCAATCGCGATAGGAAAGTATAAATTAAATGAAAAGCCAAATAGTAAACATCTCAGTTGTTGTTTAAAAGAGTTTACTTTGTAGAATGTAATGCTGATGTTGTTTTTTTTTGTGCACGTATATAGGTAGATTTTTAATGTTCTGCAATTATAATGTGGTTGTCTGCTGATGTAACCTTTTGCCTCCGTAAATTCTTAGTTGACAAGTAGACCACTATGGCCCAAATGTTGGGATTAGAATCCTGATGTTCCCCGTGTTTGTTGGATGTTTCATCCAATCGTCTGATTTGTTTACAGGGTCAGCCATTGGCCATGTTTCCCATATCTGAAGGGTGTTTCATCTATAACTTTGCTTCATTACTTTTGGACGTTGCTTGGCCCATTTAGCCTACCATGTGCACAAGATTGGCCATAAAACATCCATCATTATTGGCCATGTTTCCTATGTGTGATCAGTCTCTATTATTGCATTCACTATAGTTAGACAGTTAATATCCAAATCAGACACTGTTTGTTATCTTCAGTGTTGCAAAAAATTATTTTGTTTAAAGAAAAAAAATCATGATTTAAAAAATTGAAATAGCAACATTCAAACAACATTTAAAACATTTCCTAATACACCAAATAATATAACTTGTTAGAATAACAATAAAAATCAAATGAAACATAATAAAAAATTGAAATCATTATTTAAAAAAAAACATTCAAACATTTCCTAACACACTGATTAGTATGACCTGTTAAAATAACAATAACTAGAATAATCATAAAAATCAAACATAATAAATCAAAATGCATGATTTTTTGCAGTGATTTAAATTAAATGATTTAAATCAAACAACTCTGGTTATCTTATATTGGTTTCTCTTACTTTCAGCCGACCACTAAACTTTTCATTAATGGAGAATATGTGGAATCCAAGACCAATGATTGGATTGATGTCCTTGATCCAGTGAGTAGTACTGTCATCGGTGTGGTGTTGTATCACTGATTTGTTGAGTGTCACAGTTTCTGGTTACAAATATACTTATTCATTCAGAATATGAACTATCGGAAATTTCTTAGACACACTAGTGCTTGGTACTGCCATAGGCCGGATATGAATTAAAGCTGATAATATTTATATAAACCTTATAAGGAATGTCAGGTTAGTGAACATTGTTGAAAACAAGTTTAGTTTGATACCTAATTACATTTGTTACAATATACATGTTTCTGTACTTCTCATATTTTTTCAGCTCACTGTTACCAGTTTCTGTGTTCACTTTTGTCAGATTTCTATTTCTGGTTCTAGGCCACCAATGAGGTCGTTACTCGTGTGCCAAAGAGTACACAGTCCGAGATGGAGGCTGCTGTCGATTCTGCCAAAGAAGCCTTCAAAACGTGGTCCAAATCTACAGTATTGTCTCGTCAGCAGATCATGTTTAGATATCAGCAGCTGATTAAACGAGATTTGGTTAGTTCTTGTGCTTGCATTACAGTGTTTTCATTAATTAATTTATTATTAGTGGTGTGGGTCTATAGTTCAGTATTTCATGTTTGACAAGAAGAGTATAAAATGAACGCAAAGCCTTGATGCAAGATATTGATTTTTGCACTCTACAATAGATGCCCTATCACAACACCAGTTGCGAATAATTACAGTCTAATGAAAGTAGTTTCCGTGTGAAAATTAATATTACTACGCCATGGTTAGATAGCAAGTAAAGATTTAAATCTCAAAATATACAGTTGTTTATGAAAAAAATACTTTTATATTAAATAGTGAAGGAAATCGCAGATGCTGACCAAACTAAGGATTGTGTTACTTTAAAAGTGTTGGTGTCTGATATAAGTCGGTCATCTTGGTCAAATATCATACATAAAATGGTGATTCTAGTCATTTTCACCAATGATATCATACGAGAAAGGCATATGGCATCGTTTCTTTTGTGAGTTTGGTTTAAATCAGAACTTGTCCAACTATTTTATTCATAGTTAGTGGATGTTATTAAAGTATTAAATTACAAACTGCTTGTATCTTACACATTGAGATAGACTGTATTTTGTGAATTTTTCTAAAATAGCTGAGCAAGCCACTTCAGTTGATGGAAGTTTTTTGTTGAGTAGTTGTATTTGTTGATATTAAACCATACATTTTAACATCGGATAAAAGATAACACGACTACAGTGTTGAGGTAAGCAATACCGAAAAATGACCAAGTAGTCTATATTTGATTTGAAGCTGCTGTTTGTTTGACACATACAGAAAAAGATTGCAGCCGAGATTACCAAAGAGCAGGGAAAAACCTTACCCGATGCCGAGGGTGATGTGATGAGAGGCCTGCGTGAGTATGTTTTGCTTTGGATGTTGCGACATCTTGTGTTGTACAACTATTTTGTTGTTTACTTTCATGGAGGAGAGATCATGATGGAGTTATTAATCGATGCGGCTTCATTTTGTTTTCCGAGGAAGACTGAATAAAAGCTATTGAGACAGTAATGTTCATTTGTATAGATCATTGGTGGTGATGGTGTTTTGATTACATTATAAAGCTTTTCCCATTGCAGAGGTCGTGGAACATGCTTGCAGTATTACATCCCTTAAGCTTGGAGAGACGTTGTTCAATGTGGCCAAAGATATGGATACGATGACATTTCGTTTGCCTCTTGGTATCACAGCTGGTATAACGCCATTTAACTTTCCAGCCATGATACCACTATGGGTAGGTGTTGACCTTGGATCTATTTGGGGTAATTCATTTGTTAGTTAATTTCACTGATCAAGTGTAATTTTGTACCTCAATATCTAATAAATAGTTGATGCTTGGCTGGAAAATTAGTCATGTCATTCCATGACTAATTTACTAATTCATTTGGTAAATAGCTACATACATGTATTAATTTAATACCCTTATGAGAAAGTTCTTTGGTCTAACTGGTAGGGCAGTGGCCAAAGATTTCAATCATCTGAGTTCAAATCTCAGCGTTGGGTTCATCTTTCACCTCACCTGGCTGATTTAATTGTCTGCATGAGAAGCGTATGACATACACGAATATGAAATATGCAGCAGCCATTTGTTGGAATTATTCCATGATGTGATTCACTTCAGATGTTTCCAATGTCACTGATCTGTGGCAATACGACAATCATGAAGCCATCTGAGAGAGATCCTGGAGCCTGTATGATGCTAATGGAACTTGCCAAAGAAGCCGGATTTCCCAATGGGACAATAAATGTTATACATGGAGCCCATGATGGTATGGATTACATAAGGCTTACAAATCACTGAGTAAAATAGTAGTAATTAAGAGTTTTACATTTCTGAACAGGTTCGTCATGTTGTGCATTTTGTTATGCAATGTTTCATGACCTGATTTTAATTACCGTTAATCTGTGTTATTTTTCTTGAAATAGCTGTGAATTTCATCTGTGATAATCCCGACATTAAGGCCATTTCGTTTGTTGGATCGGACGGAGCAGTAAGTGTTCTGTGTGTCAGTCTACCAGTGTTCATAACATCATTCGATGGGCATTCACATCAATGCTTATCATTGCGCAGTGGTGATTTAAAGCAGGGAGAATGATGCCACAATGTAAACAAATGGGTGGATAATAATTATAGTTGTTACTGAACTTTATCACACCGAAGAATATTATCTTTGATGGGGGGCTTGGAATGTACAATCTCACGTGCTGATTTGATTTATATGAAGCATTCTGGAACTTTGATGCTTTTTTATGATATTCTTCTCCTGACAGTTATATTCAGTTCATTCTTCATGTTTAAGCATCTGCAAATTCCATATTTCATTTAATGTGTCTTGAAGGCTAATATGAAATCAGGAGAGGAGGTCCCAGAAGAATGAAATAATATCGTTTTACATTCTGTAATTTTATTTATAATTTTATCCTAGGATTACTACTATTGTGTTGATAAATATGTTTTGGCCACTTTTCTTAGTATTTAGTCATTTCTGTTTTAGGGTCAGTACATATATGAGAGAGGAGCAAAATCTGGTAAACGAGTTCAGTCAAATATGGTAAGTGCACCTATATATGATAACACCGTAACTAAATATAGGAATACCAATGCACATTCAAGTTGTCAGCTGTTATGCTAAAATTTGCTCTGTAACATTAATATGTTTCCGTATTTCACGTTTTGAACACTGTTTATGTGAACGAAAAATCCGATTCATCAGTTTCTATTTAAAAGTTAAATAACTTTCATTTTATTCTCCTAACGACACACCCGATCTTGTGTCTGCTGTGGTATTAATAATGTTTTTGACTTTTGAGATGCTTCTTTATCTTGCAGGGAGCAAAGAATCATGGTGTCATCATGCCAGATGCAAATAAAGAAGCGACACTGAATGCTGTACGTGGATGGCCAGTTGCCTGTATTTTTTCAATTTCAAATACTTGATCTATATCAGGCTTTGTATATTCTGGAATGTTGTATCTTATGTAATTCCATCTATGACAGTTCTATTTGTATCATCATTCTTGCACTGTCTTGGCTTGATCAGAAACTTAAGTATAATTGCTATAAAGTGAATCTTCTTTTTTTCCAATTTATATCATTTGTATATGCAGATATTTAAAGGAGTAGTTTGCCTTAATTTCCAATTTCTTGACTAATACAAGTATGTTCACACAAATTATAACTGGTATCAAATTATGAACACGATCAACCACATATTTAAATAAAAAACAGTTCAAAGTGCCTGTGAAATGACCATAAAGTGTCCTCGACTGAATATTGAAATTAGACAGAGATCAGAAGCCCCTGAAGTCTGGTGGCACTGTATACCAGCTGTTTATATGACCTAGTTATAATGGTTTAACAAGCAGCAGCCAAGGATAATTTTGGATCTATTTATGACTATTACAGTATGTGTACTAGGTCCAACCAGCCTCAAATGTTACTCAAATAGCTAAAGAAATTCTTTAAGATGATTTTTTTTACTCTTGTAGCGCGAAGCATCTACTGAGCTGTCAGATTTGTGTAAATAATTAGTGGTAGTATTAGTAGAATGGCTAAGGCAGAGCAGAGCATCTTTTCTCATTCATGCTTTACCATCTGTGGTGAGAATTCCCGGCGGATCAACGGTTTCCCGCATTTTTTAAATATTTCCCAAAACAAATCAACCATAAATATAATCTCAGGATGCCTGCTGGTGGCTCTAAAATTGCTAAAATTTTCCCTTTTCCAGCTTTTTTCTTTCTCTTTTGTTTTCATCCCTGATTTGAGGAACCCCTTAATGGCTACCCTCCAGTTATATGGAATATTTGATTTTATCTGTAATGTCATGTATAGTTTACGATGTTATTGTTGCATTTGGTGTTACTTTTATGAACATTACACATTTTATTCATAGTTTCTGAGCTTGAACTGTTCCTTTAAGGGAATGTTTAATGCACTGTAGTAGTCTGCATGTAATGCAAGTAGGACATGGCTGGAAGGTCATGGTTTCGGTAACCTTTGTAGACACAACGTCTTACATGCCAATTCAGAGTATGATATTTTGCCTTGGGACATCATGGATTGCTGATCATATTAAATAAGAGCTGTACTTCCAATGAATTAAAGTAGGATTTTACAATCTCTTTTTTTAGGGAGTAAAACATTCTCCCAGAGACTACCTTCATGTTAGCGATGGGGAAGGAAGTAATTTCAGATATGGATGGTATGAGAACTTAACACTGAAATTAAGTTTTAATATGTTTGTGTACTATCTCAATTTTAAGACTGCAGATCACAAAATATAATTGATCATCTTGTTCTTTATATTCTCGGAAGTCAGTGAAATTAACGAAAATCATTAGGGAAGGAAGTCATCCAGACACACAGATGTCATTTATATTTTGGCTTTTTTTGGGTCATGCCAGTCTGGTTGATGTAGTTAACAAGAACTTAGTTGGAGCTTCTCGGTTTGAATCATATTTCAATTGTTTGAGGTTCAGGCAACTTCTTTCAGTCTCAAATCAAAGAAGTGAATGACGGCGAATGGTGGAAAGTTGTGGGCAAGAAAATGCCAAGGTGCTTATCAGAAATGTGCAATCTCTGATTAGCTATTTTGTGTCAAAGCATCGAAATCTGAAACCTATAAGTCGGTGTCACTGTACCAGGTTATTTTGTAAATAAGTGAACTGTTTGAAAGATTAGAATTAAAAGTGTTAATTTGTTAAAACAATGTCCGTCTGACCTATTCTATTTTCATGGAATATCTATGTAAATGGTTGAATTAATATACTAAAATTTTCTTATTTTGCCCTCTCAGCTTGTTGGTGCGGCTTTTGGGGCAGCTGGTCAGCGCTGTATGGCTCTCAGTACAGTTGTATGGGTAGGTGAGGCCAGGAAGTGGATCCCCGATATGATTGAACGATCAAAGAAGCTTAAGGTTAATGCAGGTGAGAAAATTAGAAACCAATGGAAGTGCACATTGATCATTATGAGCATTTGGGGGCTGTATTAGCAAGCATCAGTCAGCGAAATGGTTTTGCTTCCTAAACAGGACACGAGCCAGGAGCAGATCTTGGTCCACTGATTAGCCCCGCCGCAAAGCAGCGTGTGTTAGAGTTGATCCAGTCTGGCGTTGATGAGGGTGCCCAACTGCTGATTGACGGCCGTGGGATCAAAGTACCAGGCTACGAGAAAGGAAACTTTGTTGGTCCGACTATACTGCATGGTGTGAAGGTAGGCAGTTGGAACTAAGACTGTAAGTTATATGTAGTCTTTAATATCCCAGCATTCTTATATATCGTGTTGGTTTTGTCATTCCATGGAATGCTGCTTAACCAAATGAATCTGGTTCCATTAGTTTATAGTATGTGTTTTTTTATTGGTTGAATACTGATCTTGATCTTTTATTCATCTTCTATCCCCCCCCCCCATCATTGTTTTGACACAATTGGTTTGTATAGAACGAGTCCTGCCATAAATGAAGTCTCATAAATTTTTGTCACAGTTTGGTCTGATTTGAGTTTTGTCTTCTTTTTGGTAAAAAAACTGCTCTGGATAAATTTACTGCTTTAGGATTGTAGAACTGTTTAGTTAGTGATTAAAGTTGAAGTCGTCTTTAGTTTTGAACAACACTTGTCCATTTAGGCTTCCACACATTATGTGCTGTTTAAGATTGGCTTGGTATTAGCAGCTTTTATATATATATATATATATATATATATACAAGCTGCTGATATCAATCTAACACTACACACACACATATATATATATATGTATAATATATATATGTGCGTGTGTGTGTGTGTGAACATGTTAGGACATTGTGTGATTTTTGTTCAATGTACTACATAAAGATTACCCAGGATCAGGTCATGGGGTCAAATTCAGATGTTGCTCACATCTGTTGATTGTTTGTTTTCTTCATTTGAAAAAGGGTTTGACCAAGTCATTTAATTTCCCCATGGAGTGTCCACTTGGTCAAATGTGGCAAGTGAGACCTGCAGTGAGGCTAAACAAAGAAATTATTTTCCCAATTTGTGGTAATTATTATTAAGTAGTGTATCTTTCCTGTTTTAAATCCATGGTTGTTTCTGTCATTTGGATTCATGATGCTTTTCTAATGATGTCTCTACCACTCACTGATTCTGTGTCTGTGGGGCGTTGCCTTGGATTCACTTTGCCTCATTACCTTTGGAGGTTGCTCGGCCCATTTAGCCTACCTTGTGCACAAAAGTGGCCGTAAAACGGCAACATTTATCTCGGATTGTTGCCTCTCAGTCAATTATGCCCAATACAAAACCTAAAACACATCATCTTCTCACTTTCATAGCTCTTCGTTAGTAAGATGTTGACCAGCGATAGGAGGTGCTTTGTAATCATTAGACATTTTTTCCATTCCAGCCCAACATGACATGCTACAAAGAAGAGATATTTGGCCCAGTTCTCGTCTCAATGGAAGCGGACACCTTAGATGAAGCCATTGAAATAATCAATTCCAATCCTTATGGAAATGGCACATCTATTTTTACAATGAATGGAGCCACGGCGAGGAAGTTTATTGATGTGATTGATGTTGGGCAGGTAAGCTGAATATTGCCAGTTTAGTGGACTAGGATGTGGAGCTGTTTTATTCCAGCTTGGCTGGATTGGCAGATGACCATTCCCAGGATTGTCTTGCATTTAAAAACGCTTTATACTATAGACTCGATGGACACCCAGCAATTGTTGGTGTGCTGAGATAAGTCGCTGCTGAATAAAAACTGAATACTGTCTTCAGGAACTTTTATCGTGTACTATTTCATTGTTTATTGTATTGTAAACACCCCATTACCAAACAGTTACATGTAGTACTATAAAAATCCCACATTACTATATTGTATAAAAGATAAACATACATCATAAATGTTTAGTTAACTTTAATTAATGTCAAGTAAAAGGTGTGTTTTAACATTTCCTCAGTCCGAATTGTAGTTTTTTTTTTCTGAAGCCGATTAAAATCTTTTATTATTGAAATAAACTTTCATTAGGTAATGCTAGCGGTTCATCATCGTATAATGTTAGTTGAAACCACATAGTGTATAATTTAGCATTGTATGAAAATAATCTACAATCACTGCAAAAAATATAACATTTTATTGGTGTATTGTATTCCCACAACAGGTTGGTATCAATGTTCCCATTCCTGTGCCTTTGCCAATGTTTTCTTTTACTGGGACTCGAGCATCATTCAGAGGAGACACACACTTTTATGGCAAACAGGTAAATAAATACCAGATATAAAATAGTGGCTGGTCCGACTCTTAAAAGGTGTTAAAGTGAAATGGTGCTGAACATTATTTCGACGTTTCTGTTCGTTTCTTTCAGGGCATCAATTTCTATACGCAGCTAAAGACCGTTACACAGTTGTGGCGTCATCAGGATGCCACAGATACCCAAGCCACTACTTCCTTCCCTGTACAGGACTAAAATGCTCCGAAGTGACCTTCTTTCCTGCTCTTATTTACCAGAACAACGATGAAATACAGAACATGGCACATTTTTCTTCTGCTTGCTGGATAAATATTGTGTCATGATTTTTATGATGCGACATGTTCAAGATAGAATCAAGGCAGCCGACTTGGATATCATTGTTTATATTTCACAGCCGTACAACGTTTTTGTGCCATCTTCATGAGGTGCACGGATATCATTAATGCATTTCTTAAGAGATAACCTGACCTGTTTTCCATGCTGTTTATCACTTGGAAAACATCACCAACCTCAGTGGATGTAACAAAAGATGAGCTATGAATGATATTTTTGCATCAGTATTGTCTGTGAAGATCCATAATGTCTGTCTTCAATCTGCCTTCAATTAGAGATATCACTCGACTAGAAGTGATGCATTTAAGAGATTATTGACTAAATGTTAAGGTTTTTGTGTCAACTATAGATGTTAACAGTATCCTTTACCTCTGTATCACATTTATAATAATAATATTATTGTTTTGTTTGTAGCTGTTAATGAATAAATAATAGTGCAGCGTTGCACTGTGTGATGGTTTCTTGCCATAATAACTCTGTTCCCAGATCAGAATGAAATTTTGTGGTCACAGACGATATATCATTGAGTAAAAGGAAATTTATGAGGCATTCATTTACGTAGATACATTTTGCCCACTGGTAGTGATAGCATTATTATTATGTTTATTGACAATTATTTCAGTTCTTCCTTAAATTTAGCATATTTGTCAAGTATGATGGTTTAAAAGAGGTTTGGTTTTCTTTATGCAAATTCTATCATTATGTGTTTGGATCATAAAGTAAATTGTTAATGTAATCTGTGTGTAAAAAATGAGTAGTCGCGTTTCGTGTAGAATGGTAATAATATTAACTGCTATATGTCCACACTAACATCACTAGTTAATGTATTGTTTACAGAGCATGTGATTGATACATGCCATCACTGCCCAGTATTACCAATAGTCCTTGTTTACAATAAAAAATTGGAAGATTGATTGTTATATTTAATTTGAAATATTTTGGTACAAAGTTTCTTTCAGAAACACAACCTGTGATATATGTAGATATTTATTTTAAACAATTTCCATACATTGACTTATATATATAAACATACATTAAGGTGAAAATACATAGTATATTACTGGAAATTGCTGGGACCAATGTAGCCTTGGCTGTCTTCCCATTGGCCCCTAAATAAATAAGAAATAAAAAACAAAATAAACTATTCATCATGCCGTGGCGCTGGACAATGGGGTGGAGTTGATGTCGGTGTGGGGACATTGGATTTGGATGGGACCACCAAGAGATTGGATACTATATGGGAATGGCAAAAATACAATACATTTTGACGTGAACCAAGTTAGACAATTTGCCCATACATCAACCAACAGTTGGACCCATAGAAGACAGAACAGAGAAAAGTCAGCCTTTACTTTGTGCTACCTAGTTTAATGATTTCTCGTTATAAAGCTACTTCGTCAGATATCAATGAAGACAAGGGCGGTGTGTCACACTGTATCATCATACACAAGTAAATATGCCAAATAACAGATATTATGTTTGTCGACAGTCTTTGCAGTGAGTATTAGTGCACTTAACTATGTTAGGATAGGACTTAATTAGACGATCTTTTTTTAAACGGGCCGTGTTGTATCAGTACAGTTGATAATATATATATATATTATATATATATATATATATACACCAGTACTTTTGTTAAATATTTATTCATCTGCAAAGAAAACTAAATTCAGATGTAATCGACTAATTCCAAAGGTCATATTTCATAGTGAGAATGGTTTAAGTCACTATGTTGACACTGATAATTTCTCAATAATGGGCTGACAATCTTCTTATAAATTTTTTAGATGAAACTTTGTTCTATGTGCTAGTTGCATAAGTGAAAGGTTAGTTGGAAAAGTGATTGGGTTCACACACACTCGGACACACACACAACCTCTGCTTATCTTCATGAAATTGCATCATAGTCTGGGGATAGGAAGCTTTATACAAAGGCTTAAAATAAAACCTGAAGGCTTGGTTACAACCAAACAGTGTAATATGGACTTGTTTTTGTTATGGGATAGTCTGACACAACTCATCATGATGACAAAACACACGTAATCGGTAATGGCAATCAAATCTCACACATTTTAAGCAATTACGAAGTATGAAAAGTACGAATTAGATTTGGTACGAAACGACTCGATAGCGCAGGCCGGCTGATTGAGATTGAAAATGGAGGTTTCGAACAGGACCCTTTACATTTGGCTGTTATTATCGTTTGGCACGGGTATCTTTGTGGGCTGGAAATTAAAGTCGTGGCGGATAAGATATTTGAAAATGAAGAGAGATTACTTCAGGAATAAATACGTGGAAAGTGAAAAGAAACTTGACGTGGCTTCGACCACAGCATAATCTGAACATTCATGATCATGATGATGTGATGATTAGATCTAATAACCTATTTACCTACTAGATCTATTCATCTACTGTCACCTAGTAATTGACATCTGGCAACATACTAACAAACTATGCCGCTTTACTCATAATAAAATAGTCCTTTACGACTGATATGATACTTTTGACATAACTTTTTAAACTGGATTCTGTCGACCTGCCATTTACGGATAACGTAGATCAATATCAGTATATGTAGATCTACAACACGATATTTATGGATATTGATCTATTCTAGACTACCCATAGCCATAGGCATAGATGAAATATCATAGAGTCATTCACAAACCAACAGTCAGTAAAACTGTAACTTATTGTGTAGGTGACAGCGTCTAGAACATTCAGATCTGTATTAGACAAGATGCCTAATCCTCTTAAAATGTGACGGTATGGTAAGATTTAGGCATGTAATACTAGATAAATGAATGTTGCTTACGTACTGAATGGTTAGTGTTCATCTTTAATACAAGCAACAAATTAACTAGATGTGGTAGATCTAGAGATAGATAATTGATCTATAGCTTACTGAGCCACAGTACAACAATATAAAACAGACGAGATATTTATTGGAGGAACGACATTCATTCTAGACATTTTTAACGGGTTTAAAAAAAATAAAAGGTGTGTATGTTAATTATATTAATTAGCAGTTGCTTATTTTTGTAGACATCGAACCTGGACTCTATTGCCACTGATGAGATATGATGTTTGTGAGTCTAGTATTTAGAATTGGAGAGTTCATTAATTTTAACATAACACTTAGTATAAACCCTTTTGTGGTTATCAAACTGCTTAACAGAGTTTTGACTTGTGAGACTGTGTTGTATGTGTTTTGCCTTTATATTATGCCATTTTAATTTGTCTGTATAATTTAATTTATGTTGAGACGTGCTGTTTCCAGATGGTTATATTGTTTTAATTGATCGATTTCGACTATTGTAGTCTACGATGGTTGTCTGGCCAATCCCTGATAGCTCAGACCAGCAAATATGAGACGAGACAAAGACAGCAGCAAAGAAAAGGATACAGTTACTGTACGCAGGCAGAACATCTGTAGATACCATATAGTAAGCTATCCCAGTTGTTGAGGATGATCCAGTGTTTGATGCAGGTGTAATATTTTGTGATAGCAGGGTAGTCACACCTAAATATCCCATTTACTCAATACTGAAAATGATTTTAAAACAGTCACCATCGGGAAGCACTTAATTAGTATTATGTAAAATTCCTAAAAAAATATGCATTACTGAAACTTTCATTTCCCCAGTGAAATATTTTAGATTTAATTAATTTTGGCAAGTATATATGTCTGTGTGAATCAGTGTATAAAGCTGCCTATATGTTATGGGGTGTCGCCGTGGTCTAGCGGTAGTGTGTTGGACCACAGAACTACCACCTGTGTTCGAATCTTGGCATGGGCATATCTGAAAGTTGTTTCATCTTTGACTTTATTACCTTTGGAGGTTGCTCGGCCCATTTAGCCTACCATGTGTACAAAAGTGGCTGTAAAACACGAATCATCATCAATGCCCGGATGTTACCTTAAAAAAATACTTTGTCTAAAGTCATGATTGACACGAGAACCATTTGTTGGAGTGGTGCATGCCTTTGTAGAAGCTTTAAACTCCCAACATAGCTATGTTCAAAGGGTGTTTTGCCATTTCCCTCAGAGTTCATTTGGCCTATTTCTCCTATCGGGTCCATGGGAATGGTTGTAAAGCAGCATTACCTGAAATTTGTGGGCTTGTTCTTTCTGTTCTGCTTTTTTATGTGAAAAAAACCCAACACGTCACATGAATGCACCGACAACTGACCGAACTATTTTCTTTTAGGTAACAGGTTTTCCCTAGTCATCTGCACTATTTATGTTTCCACAATGTTTCCAATCGGAGATAGTCGCAGTGAAAATTGCGGGATCAGCAACATGCTAAACTGTTTTCTCTTTAAGTAAGGTTGACAGGGTTATGCCGGTCCCTGAGTAAACCTGGATTGATCTGAACTTCCATTCTAGGCTAAAATGTGTTAACTAATTTTCAGGCATACTTCACCACTGAATGTTAGAATAAAACAAATATAAACAAGATATTTTCATTTCCTATCAATTTAAATCACAGAAATAACAATAATTTGAGAGATATCGATTTCCCCCCTTGTGCTGCACTTCTTATCCCATTTCATAGTATTGAGGCAACTCATGGAATTAACAATGTGTAATTCTGATTTCATGGGAATTCAGAATTTTGAAGATAAAGAAGACAACGGTTCAAAGATCCTGAATGTTTTTTCCATCCATATTCAACCTGGTGAAGTTTTATATCATATTGTATTTAAAATGTTTGTGGGGACTACGAATGATGGCAACAGCTGGTTATCCCTACTCCATTAAAGCTCTGTCATAAATGAAATGCATTTGGTGGCCAACAAGGACTTGCTTGTAAAACATACAATTAACTTCAAACTGTTTATTATGAAAAAAACATGTACAAGGGCTTTTTTAATTTTGTTCTTAAATTTTCAGTGTGTAATATTGTGGAAATTAAAGAGACTAGCCACTTTTACAGATTATTCCACTGCCAAAAATAATGATTTACCCACTGGCATTTGCTACAGCTGACAAAGCGGACAACGGTGTGTGTGGGGTATTAGAACATGTCATTCCTACACACACTTTATATATCAAACTTGAATGTAGTTTGTAAATTTTTGTCTGATTATGGAGAAGCTTAAAATACACCATATCTGTCTGTACATGACCATATTATATACAGGCAAACCAACAAATTGAGCAGTTCCAGATAAATGCCTGATGAATTGAGCAAATAAGTGTGAAGAGATCAGTTGGATTTTGCAGACATGGGATTAATTCAATTCAGGAAATGATGGTTGATACTAATTCCAGAAATTAGAGCACAGAACTGTCAAGTGCCTTAGCACAGCTATCTAGCTGACTAGGGTGCTGTATAAGTGTCCTGTATTGTTGTTATTATTATAACTAGATCGAGGTATTTTTAGTCGCCAGGATATACCGGAGAATGGCTATTGCATTAATGTTGAATTAAAACCTTGTATACGACGTACTGATTTTAACACTAGGTATCAGTCTCAGTTTCCCATCCAATCCATTTATCTAGAGCTAATGATCAGGTTGACAGTTGGATTGCATTCAAGATATTATATGTCCTACGATACCTGGGGGCGCCTCCGTGGTCTAGCGGTAGCGCGTTGGACCACAGATCGCTACCACCCGTGCTCGAATTTCGTCGTGGGCATGTCTGAAGGTTGTTTCGTCTGACTTCGCTTCATTACCATCGGAAGTCTCTTTTGCTAACTTAAATTTGTACTATTATTGTAATTAGGATGGCCTTGTAAGGTAAATATTTTTGGACTAGGTCATTATCAAATAGGTCAAAGGAAACCCAATAATGTAACATTTGAATTGGTTCATACGAATGAATGACTGAGAGCGGGTGACGATCATGGATTTCCAGCTCGGAACAACCGGAAGCATTTAGAGATAGGTTTTTGCTATTGAGTGTATTATGCAGAAAGGACACTCCAATGGTGCAGGGGCTGGAGCACTGCACTGCAGTCCTCCGAGTTGTGGGTTTGAATCACACTCGCACCCGTTTGTGGGATGTTTTCCAAAGGAAGTCGTTCCTCTGTCATATGTCCCAGATGTGATCGGTGATGAGGCTGAACAACTCAGATCAACACATCTGACGTGCAGGACTTCAGGCACTGTAATTACTTCATTTGCATGGTCAAGTTAGAATATTGTGCTTGCAGTAAATCATCAGTCATCATTGACCATATAATGTTATATGTGGATCAGGGTTGGCAGGTTTGACCCACCAGCCGGGTTAAACCCCCATTTTGGGTTAAACCCAGGTTTTTAGGCACAAATCACCACTAATTGATTAAATAAAACCTGCTAACATTTATTATCTATATTAATCAGAAGCCAATTTAACAAACAAGGTCAACCAATCATAGAACAGATCAATTTGTTCAGGCCACAAACAAATCATAACATCTTCCATAATTACTACAATGTGATACTGATAGTGTCTAATTGTTTCCACCAACAGTATAATATCTCAAATATTGGATTATGTTGATTGGTGCACATTGTCAGCATCTTAAGAATGCATACCATTCAAACAACTACTTTTCATTTGTATAAAATGTATAAATTTGTTAGTCAATATTCTGAGAAAACCCCAGTTTAAACTAGTAAAAGTTTTAGTCTGCCCAGGTTAAACTCCAAACCTGATGTGAAGTTGCCTGTAATATATAAATATATATTGAAGTTGTATATTTGCCAGATATAGACCTTTATATAGATCATTGCTGAGATATATTGGAATTGATGCAGATGTCTTTGAACAGTACCTTACATGACAAGGCATGCATGCACACTAACACAAGCATGGACACGCACACATACATGCACTAATGTATTATGCCATTATTTTCTGCTCAGGTCTGACATGGCCCAGCAAGCTGCAGATGAGTCGTTATCTTACATGATGTCAAAGGTGCAGGGATCAGGATGTGCTATGGTCAGGGAAAAGTACCATGAAACTATCATATCATTTACCACATTAAGAATGGCTTGGTCACTGGCTACAGGCTCACAGCAACACCAAGGACTTGAACATGGAGAAGACATTTTTGAACAACTGAACACCATTATGCTTTGGATTAATGTTATGTTATGTTTGAACTGACTGACTATATTGTTGAGTTGGAGATATATATATTAGTTAATTGGGATAATCAGGTACTGAAATTTTAAGGGTATTATGTGAATTACATGCAAAACTCTGATAATATATCCACAAATGTAATAAATGAACTACTATAATTTAATGGTGGAAATGTTATATAATACTTATTGCTGTAGTAAAAATTATTTGGGGTTTTCAACAGAAATTAACTTGAAACGCCACAATATAATTATTGCTATGATTTGGAAATGATATATTTTTGATCATCCCAGATTTGGGAAATAAATAATTATGTATTTGCCAAGACTAATGTGATAATAAACCATGTGGATATTTTATACTTGCCAGAGTTGTCACAATAAAGTATGTTTATTTGAGAACAACTTAATTTTTAACGCACACTGCAAATTTGTATGGTAATACACACACACACACACACTGCTGTTATTGATGTGCAGTTGGTGTCTTGTATAATACCAGGTAATTAATATTAATGGTTTAATACATACAACAAACTAATAGGTAGGAGGTATAAACTTTATTATATTATGTATCCAGCAATTAATAATAATAATTTAAAAAAGAATGATCAAGTCTAAAAATATAATCTTGCATACAGTTGAAAATAAGCTTGGACTGACTAGCTGTACAATACCAAAAATGCGACTCAATTTACGGTGCAAATCATCAATATGTGCCCCAAACCAATTTCAGTGTATAGCTTTAAGACAAATAATTCTCATCAAATCATTGTATAATGTCCAACAAACATAGACAATGTGACCCTATTCTCTTAATTAATCATCTTCAAGCTGATTATTTTATGCTATACATGTTTTTTGTTATGATATCTGCAATAAAGACTACTAGAGTTAGTTAAGGTCACCATCAATGTTAAATGT
The DNA here is from genome assembly GCA_025642065.1 of Paralvinella palmiformis. Classification (NCBI taxonomy): domain Eukaryota; kingdom Metazoa; phylum Annelida; class Polychaeta; order Terebellida; family Alvinellidae; genus Paralvinella; species Paralvinella palmiformis. The sequence continues at coordinate 30,800 of JAODUP010000111.1, read as the reverse complement.
TCATGACTAGGAAGAATATTGGTACACAAATCTTATCGATGAAACATGCATTCTTAATGCGATGATTACAGCATATGATCTAAAACACACGTACAATTACCCACAAATAATGAATGGAATTGCAGATGAGCACACAAGGATTTGCTTCAAAACATCTGAAAGTGATAAAATGCAATTCGTTAAGCTTCAGCGACTTTCTATTAAACTAAGTGAGACCAATGAGTTAAAGCAATATCTAATAAATAAGTTGCCGCCGAGGTAATCGCTTCTAGCACCAACAGCTTGTTATTGGTTGCAGATCCAATGCATCTGCAGACATGTTATCCAAATTAACATTCGTGTGAATATTGCTGAGTGATGTTAAACCGAACAACTTGTGAGTCGCAGTAGTAGCGTAATGCAATTATATTGTATGCCTTTCCGGCACAATTTATCAACAAAGAAACATCTTCAGTCATACAGCTGATAAATTTAACAATGATAACAATTACAATAAGAGGCATTTCATATTTAACAGTATATAATCACAGTATGTTGGTATGTGTAAAATGTCATTATCCTTGCTCATCTGGACACTTGTCTGGCTCTTGGAAGTCACATGGAACTAATTTCTGCATGAATGCTTTTAAATTTAATATATATTATATAAATCAGAAAAAAATAAGGTTCCACCTGGTGTAGCAATTAACATAAATGAGCGACACTGCAACAAGTGATATTTAAATTTATAAATGCTTTTATTTCTTGGATGACAATGGCAAAGCACAATGAAACCACACACACACACACACACCAAAATCCATTAACAACTAGCTATCACACAACAAACTAAATGTTCCGTTGTACAAAAAGATCATTCCAGAAATTGGTAGATTTAATTATTTCCTACTGATTTAGGCACCGACTTTAGTTTGCCGACGTAACGGTACAGTTACGACATCCAGAACAATTAGCATACACAGGTGTTTCCACTGCTAAATGTAGACCTGGTTCACTGAACACAGATCCATAAAAGGTCCAACCAACTGACTTGTGGAGAAGTAAAAGACCAGACCGAATGTGATGGAAATAGGCAGGGCAGGTAGCGCTTTACGCAATATGGCGAGAAGCAACAGGGTGAAACACAGTCCCTGGAATAGAAAATAAAGCAGGTGCTCAGCTGTTAGTGTAGGAAATGTAAATGTAGCATTACCAATTAACAAACAGAGCAATTAATGTAAAACTATTGTGTATTATCAAAAAATGTCAAACAAAAATGAAAAATGGCACGTTTTGCTCACGATTAATATAGCCACAAAGCAGGCAATTGTTGTGTTCCAGTCGCCATACGAAGAAGCCTTCCCTACCAACACGGAATAGAATATTAAGTCGCCCAAACCGAGCTTTACGCCACCTGGAAAAGCAACACAAAAAACTCCATTAATATTAATCAATGAACACATTCTCACTCAATGGTCAGATTTAAATGTCTAAATACAAAGAGTTTTTGTGGAAAGAAGTATTACTGAAATGCATTAATATAAAACTTCATACCAAATTATTAGGCACAAGAGAGTCTGCAGGTTAAATGTAGTAGAAATAAAATAGATTGAATATGTAGACATCTTGTGAATACAAAATTCATTATAATTATGTACAACAACCACAAAAAAGGCTGAGTAGAATTTTTGGCAATAAGCCATTATAAGGCATTTTCATTCATCAGTAGAAATCGGTTACTGACTAAATGTACAAAAGAACGGTAATAAATAAACAATGTGTGTTCATCTGGCTCATCCTTTCATTTCATCAGAGTTTATTATTACCATTCCTTTTTTATATCAGACCTTTATTCATCTGGCTCATCCTTTCGTTTCATCAGAATTTATTATTACCATTCCTTTTTTATATCAGACCTTTATTCATCTGGCTCACCCTTTAGTTTCACCGGAGTTTAGTATTACCACTCTTTTTTTACATCAGACCTTTATTCATCTGGCTCACCCTTTCGTTTCATCAGAGTTTATTATTACCATTCTTTTTTTACATCAGACCTTTATTCATCTGGCTCACCCTTTCGTTTCATCGGAGTTTAGTGTTACCACTCTTTTTTTTACATCAGACCTTTATTCATCTGGCTCACCATTTTGTTTTATCAAAGGTCTGAACCAGGTCATTGAATTAACTGTAATTGGTTTGGGAACAATCAATCTTTCAGCACAGAGTTCAAGCAGTAAACGCAAACAGAATGGCCCGTGAATGATGTATAACAACACACGTGCAAACATTATGAAGGTCTCAGTCACAGCCAGTACACTCACGTTCTTCAGAACTTGGCACAGTTTCCCTGATCAGTGGTGACGAAGGCTGCGATTGTGTCCTCGCTGTCTGGTCTTGATTCTGCATCTCCACCCTCCTTCGTCTTGCCGTGTTATCACTGTTCGTATTACTGAATGCAACCTCTTCATCGGGTGCTGCGCCGACTAGTACAGCCCCATCTTCCGGTGGAGTATTGCTGTCACCTAAAGGTACAAGTTCCACTGTGTGTGTGGATCACCGTATTGAAACATCACATCAGTACACATAAAATATACCATGAATGTATTAAGTTGGGAGAAATTTTAAATTCAATAAAATCATTCTGTAAAACTGTCAATTACGTTGTTATTACTTTGTAATTCAATTGTATTAAGATAATACCCGGGTAATAGTCAACAAATGATTGACAACGTTAGAGAAAATAAGTACTTCTCAGTCATGCTGTGATGTTTATCAATTCAATAAGACTGCTATCTTAATGTATAAATAGCATAAACTGTGTGGCTATGACATTTTGCTGCAACATCTCCTTGTAACACTCAAATTCCCAATATTTTGATTACTGTTTACGACCTTGTTCTCTCTATTCACAGTTAAGAGTTTCTTTATTGAAAGTCTCTATTCAGAGTTAATGTAACGTATAGATTGAATGTCTTCGCAGTTTCTTTATCCAATATGAAGGATGTACTTTATACGTCATTGAGAAATTTTGTTCGGAAATCCAAAGATTGAAATAGTAATTACCAACATTCCCGAAAAGTACAATATCTTGATTTTAAAGAGCCATAAAAATTGACACTGAAAGCTAAGTTGCATCATTTAAAAAACCTCTTATCTATGCATATGTTTTGAATGCTAAAGAAAACTTAATCACTATGCTATTACATGGAGTTTCACGAATCAAAGCTTCAAACAGTACAGTTACTCACTATCATTATTCTTCATGGTACTAGTGGTGCCATCTGAACCATCCCCACGTTCTACTGTGTTTACTGTCCACATCATCGTAGCTGCATGAAATAATAATGATCACAATGTAGATTTAATCAGGCATGAGAGTGGGCTAGGGGGGAACCCTGAAAAGCGGGAAAATAAATCACACAGCAAAGTGAGCCATAAGCAGTGGAGCCCTCAAGAAACAATCAGGTTTTGGGTATTTTTAGGACAATCTAATACTACTCATTGCGGATAAAATGTGTCTTCTCAAATAGAGATTTTCCTCAAACCACCAGTCTGATCTGCTCCTCATTTCCAAAATTGGTACTTTCAGCTCCAGAAAAACAGGAAATCCAGTAAAAAATGGAAAACTCTCATCCCTGTTTTATAAGGCTCCCTTATGAAGAGGATCGATTGAAAAGTGCCATACAATGAAAAAATAACAATCTGAACATTACAACAAATTATCTAATAATACACTGGGCTTTAGGAGGGTGACAAAACTCATATAAAATCATATAAAAGAAACCACGACTGAGGTTGAGAGATCAAAGAACAAGTAAGTGAAGTAATGTAATATGAAAAGTCGAACATAAATTCTAGAAGGTTTTTCTTCTCAAGTCATATATTTTACAGAAATGCGTAATATACTAAATTAAAATAAAGAAATAAACATGCACCCACATAAAAAAGTTTGCAATAGAAATATTTACAATAAGTTCGAAGTTGTTCGTGAATGAGTAACTGTAACTGCATTCGGATATTCAAAAATTCTGCAGATGAATGGCATGCAGGTTTTACGGTGTAAACCAAAAGTAAACCGCGTTAAGAACCGACACATTGAGCTTAGATTAAAGCGTTCCAATCTTACATGAATATATCAGGGCAGGAAAGATGGGCTCATTTCTCTCCTGAGCTGTTTCTACCAGTATCCTGAGAGGCCCTTTAGGACAGAGCACGGCCACTAAATCTGTAATTATAACACTTTACACATTTATTGTAATTAATAACCATTGAGCTTACTGGTAACTAACTATTTATTCTGTTAAAGTATCAAACCCACGCCACCCGAGTTCTTTTGTGAAACATTTACGCAAACAAAGAGAGAACCTACACAGATGATAGTCAAGTAGATACAAACCTGAATTGCTTTATTGAAAGGAACACAATTTCTAAATTTTATAAATAGTAGTAATATCTAAAAGCTGTAAATTTCAAAACAATCTTGTAACTGGATTCACATGCTCTGTTGTTAAATTGACAATTTTCAGCTTGAACATAAGAAAATGAATAAATATAATTTTTAAACCATCAGACTGTGGAACAAGTCTTAACATCATCGTAACATTCATGATATGTGTGTATGTGTGCACTCGTGTCGATGAGTGTGTGTGTTTATGTGTGTCTGTATGTGTGTGTGTGTGTACGTGCACGAACATATGGAACCGTGAATCAACTAAGCTATTAAGATAAGACTCACTAGTCCCTGTTTCAATAGGGATCACTGACTGATAATGGATTCCTCTGCGGAATTGACCAATGTTTTGACTTTGGTTTGCAATTCCCGTTGTCCGAAGAAATACATTACGTACCTAGATGCGGAGGTGTGCAAAAATTTTACAACAAAATGTAAAATAAGGGTTTGTGAACAAGCTATGTCACTGAGATAATAAATCATACAAAAATTCTCTAAAAGATGTATGATTATTCGTCACTGTTCTCTAAACCTAAACGCTGGTCTCTCAACTCCAGTGGTCTAGTGGTTAAAGGGATAGTCCACCTTCATTTCAAATTTTCAGGACTAATACAGCTAAACTCACAAATATCATAAATAATGTCAAAATGTGTAAACGATCACCCGCATATTAAATAATCCAGTTCAAAGTGCTGATTAATTCGACTTTTAATGGCCTGTGGGTGCCGCCAATGTGAAGTTAGACAGAGACGGGAAGCTCCTGAATGCTGACGTCACTTCAACGCATCCGTTTGACATGAAGTCTGTAGAGCCCATACAAAAGCACGTAAACAAGTGTGAGCAAAGAATTATTCTAGAACATAACTCAACTGCTTTATTAAAATTATGTTATGAATGACATACAACCATATCAGTTTGAGCCAGAAGGAACTCGACAAGAAGAAGATGATTCAAAATGGCTCAGAAATAAACGCTCAAGAGAAACTATAATCCGCGTCAGAATAGAGATTGCCCATGTGACGTCAGAACATTTCAGTTTGCTCCTTCCTGCCTTCGGATCTGGCTTCAGGTGTAGCCATAATGGCGGCCCTCCAGTAATTTGGATTATTTCCCTATATCTATGGTATCAAGTATATTTTGTGATTATTACTGTAGAATTTTTGGTTATTGTTCTAAGCATTACATATTTAAAAATTATTTTCTGAGAGTGGACTATCCCTTTAAGCACTTGGCATGATCAGATCAGGAAATGAAAGAAAATCGATCAATCAATCAATCAACTATAACACATGGATGACTGGCTATCCCTTACAGAAATGAGATAACCGAATAAAATATCCTACACATATAGATCATACTGGGCTTTGACTCCACACCTGTAGGTCTCCTATACACTAGTCGGTGCGGTACCACCTGTGTTATTGGAATGTCCACAGTAGCTGTGGGCAAGTTTTCAACAGTCAGAACAACGTTCGTTGAATTATGTTAATTTATATTAATGCTCAGCTCGTTTATACGCGTTTAATTGTAACAGCAAGGTATATGTTAAAGACAGCTTTCACATCAATGCTGAAACTCTGACAAATGAGAACATAAAAAGCCACAGGCCATCGTTAAGACGAAGATGATTGTTGTATTTGATAACAAGTACAAATCATAATTACTCCTAAACATGGCTACATCGTGATGTGATGAAAATACGAATGAATCAGATCTAGTAATCTAATAAGTGCGTCCTTACGGCTGAACTCTTAGTGTGCAGTTAACCATAGACTTAGAGCAAGGGGATCCTAAGCCTGGTATGCCTTTGTCTCAAGAGCATTTCATCTTTCATTTCGTACGATCTGAATTCAGACAATGCTCAATCAGACTACTTAATGTGCACAAGTAGCCATAAAACACTATAATTTTTTAATACTAAATTACCTAACAATGGATCACGGTATTGTTTGTGGTGATGATGATGATGATGATGATGATGATGATGATGATGGGTAGGTATATTTATTTACTGTGATGTCATAGATCGACAGATTATTCAGTAGGATATTTGTGCGCTTTCATGACGTTGCATCATCCGACTTCAGGAACCATCAATTCCTTCACTCGACACCCCCTGTTATAAACAATACCATACCAGAGTCTGAGAATGTACTTACCCCACACCGAGATGGTGGCAAGAACGAGCCAAAGCGTCCAATCGGGCATGTACTTGATGAATATGAGGCCCATCAGTGAGCTGATCATAATATGATAGGCCTGCTGCAGATGAAGTGGACCCTTCCAGTGTATGCAAATCATGCCCACGATTCCAAAGTTCCACATGATCAAGGACACAGTCAGATAATCCATCGGTATGTTATAGTTTCGTAAAACCTCACTGAAAATAACAATTAGGCCGCATTTCAGTAGGATAATTCTTCTAAACTCAAGGAACAATAGACAGAAGATACTATTGTTTGAATTTGCTTAACGGACAGTGCTGTGACAACTTCATATGCTTTATTATTGATTTTTTAAGGGGCCGATGGGAAGACAGCCCAGGCTACATTGGTCCTTCAACTTCCCTTTTTTGCTGACCCGGCGAAAGCTTTTCATATACTCTGTGTATTAATATTATTATAGTACAATTGTTTGTTGGAAATTGAAAATAAACTTCACTTCACTAATTATCTATGTATTGTGTTAACAGTAGGTTAAACATTTTGTGGTGGTGGAATCAAGAACAGTGTTAATCCAATGTTAGATATTCCAAATGCTTTTCACCCGATATGCTAATATGTGTGCGTGTTTATGTGTATGTGTGAAAGAATATATTCATCATCATCATCATCATCATCATCACAACTTACCCTAAGTAGATATAAGTAAAGAGAAAAAGAAGCAGCAGTGAGGCCATCACCAGCCAGCCATGTATCACCTGACAAAGGAAAATATTAGACATTATTCTAATAGCAGCTCTAGTGCCACACACACACACACACACACACACACATGCATAGTTGGATTAAACATCCAGTTTTCATTATTTTATTACAATTAACATCAAGAACTCAATCATCCAAAATTAGACTTTAGCCTGAGCTTATATAGAATATTGTAACTTATGGAAGTTAAATATTGTTACATGCAGCATCCATAGCTATATTTACAAGAATCCACACCTTCGTGCATCACAGTTACCACCAAACCATCAAAATAGGTGAACGTATTCTGTCGATCATAGTTTACTCTCATTCACAAGCCCCCAGGTACACAAACAACATTAACTGGCGATGACGTTATGTAAAGATGGGCTCTCTTAGAATTTTTATGTTTTCAATCGCCTCCAATGTATAATTATTCTTCTTTTACTAAGCAAGTTACAGCAAACATTTTACTAATTTTTCTGGCACCTTCATTACACATGAAGAATCTGTGCATAAGTTTCAGTTTGCATAAACAAAAACTAGAAGCTGATACAAGAATGGATCAATTCTTGCAAACCTAGTTCGATAAACTTCACGGAATCACAAAAAATTATTTTGACATAAATTATGCATATTCCCCTTTAAATACTTTAGTAACGAACCAAAATACAGGTAATTAAAGAAAGGCGATTAATGGTGTGCATTTATCTTACCTTATAGCATCTGAACTTATAAAGCAAAATGAGCACCGTTGTCATGACAACAACCACAACAAGCATGATTAATGCATTAGCCAGTATGTGCCATATTTTCTCACCCATGGTCTCAGTATCCTCAGAGAATGGTGTGTAGATACTGGAAAATGTGTTACAAACATAATGTGTTACAAACATGATTAATTTGATCGATCTCTCTCCACACACAGACACACACATGATTGATTGATGTTTCAAGGCCACTTTTGTGTGCATGGTAGGTAATGAGTGAAGTCAATGATGAAACACCCTTCAGATATGCCCACACTGAGATTCTAACTCAGGTGGTAGTGATCTGTGGTCCAGCACACTACCAGCTAGACTACGGAGGTGCCCCCCAACACACAAACTTAAAAATATGGATAGCCACTGAATCACTTACAGCACTCCATCATGCTTCGTATAGAATCCTATAGAGCTAATCGTTGCCACAACAACCAACATACACAGTGAGACCGGTACAAACAGCATAATGACATGTCTGGCTCCATAGACAAGACTATCTTCTTCATCATCATCATCGCCACCACTATCAGGATTAGCATCATTTGTGCTAGCATTAGCTCCATCTGCCGAATTCACAGCACGGCCACATGAAGTATCGGCCTGAAAAGAATAAACAACATGTAATCATTTGTGACATGGCAATGTAGATGATGAAATAATACCTGGATTGCCCTTTGTCAGAAATGTAGGTCATCTCTGGCCATCTGACAGACAGTTCTCAGAATTGGTAGCGAGGTCCAGAACCACTAGAAATTGGCTTATCGAGATGGCACTTGGTTGCATTCTAATATTGGATTTGTTTAATACAGAAAATATAGCTCCTGTGTATAAATTAATTCTCCATCTAACATGTCCTCCAACTGCCCTCAACAATTTTTCACCACTTTAAAATTCAGAGTGGCGAAAAATTACTGCCATCAATCCGTCCATCAGCCTCCAGCTTAAAGCCTGAACATTTACAAATATGGATCATAGGGACAAAAAAAAACACCACGAAAGACATAATAATACAAACTGGTATCGCAGTGTCTGGATCCAGAACATTGTCTGGTAAAACTTCATTAAATAATGCTGTAGTTTCAAATACTGGCCTGAGAACTGAATCGAACAACAAAATAATAAAAGTTAAACAAAACGAGAGAAGCATTTGGTTCAAATTAATTACTAATGATAATATTAGTGGCACCATAAATATAACTACCAGCATTACAGCTGGTACTTCTGATTCAATGAAAAGAACAAAACAGGCTACAAAAGATTTATTTCACAAGCTACAAAAACTAAGTAACATATAAAACGAAGAGATTGAAAAAAAACATGCTACAACAATCAACGGTACAAAAATCACTGTTCCAATAAGAGATATTAAACAGTTAAATATCTCGTTTTAAAACACAACTCAGACTAATAATAACTTGACGGTGTGAGGATAAAATCCAAACAAAGAAACGTAAACAATGAGTGGTGACCGACCTCAGTCAACAGAACCATTGGTATGTCCATGTCTTCCGTCACCACACCGTAGTCCTCGCTACACGAGCAGATGCTGTATCCAGCCTTACTTCGAAGGAAGGAGCGCTGCTTCAATTTCGGCATCGCACGCGGACACGAGTAGACCTCGGGCGTCGGCCGGGCCGCAGTTTCCGATGCGCGACCCGGATGATCCACGTCCAATAGCAACACGGCACATTCTTCGTGTGCCCCCTCGTCTTCATCCATGACGACGACGTGCCCAGTTCTGGATCATCGGCGGATTATTAGAAAGTTTTGGATTTGGTCTTCCCGAATGTTTCTCGTCATCTTAAAAGCATCCAGTAGAAGCACATTATTATGACGGGTGAATTCCTCGTCATACGTATTGTCAAACAAAAGACTGATACACGTACCTTGGTTGGAAAGTGTTAACATTTTAAATCAATATCTGAGCAAAATAACAATTTCCGAAACAACAAATGAAGCATAAACATGGAAATAAGTGTCCTATATGGTTTTGATCAAATATAGCAATAAATAATATTTTAGTGTGATACATGTAAATTCATAGTGCTATCTAATACTGTGACACACATTAAATATATTTGTGAGGTTATATTTGACAAATATACATCGCAGATCCGTATAACGCCATATTTTCTGTAAACATCTTTCGGTGCAGACAGACAGCTGTGTATGTGTGTGTGTGGGGAGTATGAAAAATACTTAGTACTCTTAATAAGCCACTAAATTGAATATTTTCCCTTTTCTCTGTTAAATTGCTATATCTCTTAACACTTCCAGAAATAATGGCGTTCAAAATTAAATCACTAATAAACCAGAAATCCTCTTTTGTTTAAATGAAGTGGTTTAAAATTAGCTATCTGGTAAATGAACCGAGTTCCCAAATCCCATCTGTGTGCGCGCGCGCGTGCGTGATAGTGTGTGTATTTATACATTTGTCTGCATCTATTTAATAATAATACATACATGCATCCTAGCTAATGCACCAAATATACAAAAACAATGAAACAACCAACCAACATACTAATTTCCTTATTCAATGTTAACCAATCTCCACAACGACAACAGACACACACATGTCATAGACGTTGCCGGCTATGTAGAAACAGTCCCCGATTCTTCTAATCAATAAACTTCCCATACTCCGACGTCGTTTCCACGGGATCCCTCTTACATCCCGGCAACGCACTGCTATCCTCGTAGCGGCTACAGCGGGACGTCAGCTCGTTAGCCGCCGGTTAAGGACGAGCTTCCGGCGAGACATATTCCACTACAGGACGACGGAAATATTGCGCCACATAACACACAGTCAATACGTCCATCCGTTAGCGGCCACAGGTCTATTAAATCTAACGCCAGCCACCCACGACATCAGAACAGTAACAAACACACCGGTCACCGGTGACTCATCTATGTAGCCAATAGCGAACGAGTCGGAGAAGACGTGAATGGCGTTTGGACGGCTGCTGAATCTCCACCAGTCTCTTGCTCATATCACCGGATGTGAAATGTTGATGTTTGACAGACGCGCATTCGTGCAAGTGGTTGGCAGGCTAACCGGGCCTGGCGACCTCGGACGATAATGAGGCGACATGGAAGATGAAACACCATTCAGACATACAGATAAACCCGGGTTTGAACCCTGGTGCCACCAAGAAATGTGAAACGTTCTCATTGGTTGGTTAGCGGCACTTTGATTGTGCACACACGGCGGGTTAAACATGTGTCCGGCGGCAGTGAGCTGAACTTAAAGACGAAACACTTCAGACATATATAGTTAGGTCGGGATTTGAACCCTGATGCTAGATGTCTGACTTGGCCATCTGCACTGCAAGTGCCAGGGCTAGACCGCAGAGAGGCCATCGCCATACCTAGGCGTCCGTATGTGTTTATAGCAGTACATGATTGATTGATTGATGTTTTACGGCCACTTTTATGCAGGTGGTAGGCTAAACGGGCCAAGGCGAAGTCACAGATGAAACACCCTTCAGTTATGCCCACGCCGAGATTCGAACTCAGGCGGTAGTAATCTGTGGTCCAACGCTTATAGCAGTACACGTTACAGCTGTGTTGCTTCGGCTCGTCAGTTGAAGCATTAACATAGTAACACAAGAGTGGCTTGTTTATTCTGAGCTCTGGTCAGACACATGGCCGAGTGTCAGGCTTCCCCCCCCCACACGAAATTCCACATACACCGGTAATGTGATTCGATTGAAATCTGATTCCCTAGGCCAAGTCCCTCAACCATATGTCCCGTGTGTGTGACCTCCTCCGAGGCGAAACAATCCAACTCAACCCAATTCCGGATCTGAACATTTGCAGCAGAGTGATAACAACAATAATACTGTATATTTAATAATGTATAGTTAATAAAGCGCCCCTAGCAGCAGGAGCCATTAATTGCTCAGAGCACTAGACCACACAAACACCCAGCAAATGTTTAAAAGAAATTATTATTATTATTTGTTCAATGATTTATTTCTGACTCCAACCGCTTTCCATTCTAACAATGCCATTCATTGCCTCCCTGTTAATAAATGCCACTTCTAGTTGTCGCCTACAGGTGGATAATATAAAATAATCTATCACCACCGTAACACGTATTGTTAATATCTGGTAGCAAGGTGGTGGACATCAACCGGAGACGTCTCAGGTGTTTTAGTCAATAATCTTTGTCTCTGAGCTATTGCGATCAATGTATTGCGATTATTCTCTAAAACTGTAATACAACATCTTTGGGGATGATAAATTTAGATAATTGCGACAGATGTTTTCATAGCGACACCAAAAGAATAATCCCCATACTGTTGACAACCAATATCAATACAGGAGATTCTTCTATGAGTAACAAGTAATGCCACTACTACTACTACTACCACTACAATTTCGACTACTAGTACTACTGGATGTTCTCATAGCGGTGTGGTTAAAGCCCTGTACTGTAAACCTTCAGGTTATTCCTGTCTTTGTAAGAGGTTTCAATAGTGAGTGGTATCATGGTTATATATGTTCCAGGTATGACCAGGGTTGAGGTTAATCAAAAAACACATCTACACACTACTATTACTACTAATACTATTACACACGCAAACACACACACACACACATATATATATATATATATATATAGTAGGTGACACGTGATCCGGGAGCGACATCATGGGGAAACATCCAGAAACATGGGTACAAGTCAGATTCGAAACCACAAATCAGAGGGAAAGTAGATGACCAGATGAAACATCTGACAAAAATGGATAAAACTCGGATTTAAACTCCAACATCAACTGCAGATCTTCTACTACTACTAGTATTAGTACTAATAGTACATGAATCTGAATGATCTGCATGGAAATTTCTAACTTTCATACTGAAAAGACCAAGCCAACGAACTGACTTTGCTTAAAATCCAGGCTTTTTCCATAATGTCCATTAATGAATGATGTCTTAATTTGTTCTTTCCCTAGTAAGGTAGAATGTTCTAGTTTAGACGGCGTGCTGCCTTGGTGACAGAAACGGAGACTATCACTGAAAATGGGTAAATGTCATCTGGTGTGGATCTTAATTAAGGTCTTTCTGCGGTAGGAAGATCCATCATTTATCTAAGAGATTGCTTGTTGTGGAATGCTACTCAGCTTGGTTCTCGTGACCACTCTTATAGTAAATGTTAAAGTTATGTTTGTCACCCTCAAATAAAACCAACTTAGAGGCCCGTCTTGATAGATTTAATAGCGTCCAATGCAGTGCTCCAGCTAGGCCATTAAACGGTGGCGCAACGCCCTGCCCCTATTTAACTGCGCCCTGTACGTTTTATTTTGCGCCCTGTGTAATTATAGGGCGCCCGGTGTTGTTGGTAATTATGATACTGTCACAAGCTCCATTTCATGAATATTAACTAAATGCCAAAGTTAACTAAAAAACTGATTTAAAATGATGTGCCCTCAAAAATTTCTTTCACGCGTAAAAGTGCCCTCCCTCTGCCAACTGAACCATGTACTTTTCAAAACCTAGCTGGAACACTGCAATGTAACATAATTTATAATTTTAATACTAATAATATTTTATGTAGCGCCTTATTCAACAGCTCATGTAGCACAAACACATTTTACACCTAAATTAACTGGTTTACATATTATAAATTCAAGCTAATTTAAATAAGTGGATTTTAAGAATCTTACAAAATATCTAACACGACTTGACAATTTATTTCACAGCCTGTGGGGCTGATGCTGTTTGCCTTTTTAGTACCTGTACCTGGCTGTAAATATGTTTAAATACGTAAATCGATTTAATTTTCTAATATTCACTCAGGCATACAGAACACATTTGAGCTAATATGGCGTGGAGTGCTAATTATGTCCCAAATAATAAGTACTTAATTACTGCGAAGTAATGACAAGTGGTCTAGCAATATTGTAAATGTATCATCCAGTAAAGGGATACATACCTTATCACTGCAATATAGGTAACAAGTAGGGAATAGAGTAGACGACCAATTACAAAGAGTAGGCAGCAGCTCACCTGTGGTGGCCTGTAAAAATACCGTGACGTCATTGGCGCGGTGTTGCTGGAGGAAGGTATAGATACAGGGATGGGGGTGCATTGAAGGGTTGGACGTGGGGTACTGATAGTCACACTAACACAGTAGTGGCCCTTCTCCCTTGGAAGAGGGGTTAGGGGCTCTCTCTAACAGAGGAGAGTCCCTAAATGTGTGTGGGGGGGAGAGGGGAAGATTGGAGTATTTGATGTATTCTAGGCCATTGTTTTTGGCCGAAACCAAACTAGTCGACCGATTTTCTGCCGATAAAATAGGCGACGAGGGACTGTATAGCGTCGGACGTCACTTGTTACTGAAAAGGCTGTATATCTTGTAATTTTGGATTGAATTGTTGAAGTTGGTCAAACATGGGATGCATGGCCGAGGGATGACCGGGCAAACAAAATCCCACAACACAGATATAAACCACATTCAAACCCACAACCTGCAGGTTTGCAGCACAATGCTCTAACCACTTCGCTATCCGAATGGCATTTTTGCATTGACTGAAATACGTGTATTAATTCTGAATGCAAACACTGCAAACGTATCAATCAATAAACCGGTAAGTCTAATACTAACACATAAATAGGACGTATCGTCTACATCAACAGTGAAAATTTTACATTTACTCACCGAAATTTAAACCATATAAACGTGTATTTTTCATTCATACTATTGAATGCATAACCTAGCTTTGATACGTACATACAAAGAAAGAACGAGAAAACTATCTCCGAGATATCTCAAACTTCAATCGTTTGGAATGGACTTTTGTCTCGACTATTTAACAAGCAACAATTGCACTTAATTAATACTCTGGGGATCAAATGTTTCGAAACAGGTTTCTTCTAGGTTAAGTCCGGCTTGTGTATGTCAGAATGGTGTATCAACTTTCATTTCACCTCATTACCTAGGTTTGAGAAAACGGTCCTTGCTGCCATCAAAACACGGGAAACCACGAAAACGCGTGAACTTAGCACATCTGGATATTTAATATTCTATTATTTCAAATAAACGATTAAAATGAAAATGTCTGAAATTGTTCAAAATAAAATGTGACAAACGTCGTGTCAAGAATACAAATTCTGTCCAAGGATAAACATTATTATTTGATTGCTTCTTGGTGTCATGTGACACCAAAAAATATCATACAACAATAAGGATCGGGGAGAAACAAGGACCATTACCGTTATAGTTCTATGGCAGCAGAAGAATTAATAACAATTTTAATGATACTTCAACTGCTGCCAGAGAAACAGTGAACAAAAATGGCCGTAAAACATCAAACTGCTTCTCAAAATTTTAAGAAATCCCAAATCCTATGGGAGCTGGCCAGCAAACTTCCGAAGTGCTAAATACATAAGCCTAGCAAAAAATATTATTTGTTGGTGTAATAAGAAACTGCGCAAGTTCAGTAGCTCAATCTTCAGAGCGGGTAATCACAATGTATGTGATCAACTTTAACATCATGATAGGTTCAATCTCTACCACTCAGATATCTAGTTAAGTTTGTATAAAAGGATTTGACAATAATAAAAATGACAAGTAATGCATTTGAAAATCCTGAAGTGTTGGATTAGATTTATAATGTTCAGTAACTGAGTATGCATGCACTTGCTATCTAGAGTCATATAAAAGCATATATATATATATATATATATATATATATATATATATATATATACACACACACATACATACATACATACACACACCTATATACAAGTGATACAGCCATCAACAATTTATTTGCCATAAATACTCCTACGAGTCCTAGTCTAAGTCAGCTAGAAACCATATATATATATATATATATATATATATATATATTAATTTCTAATAATAATAATATGTGATATTTATATAGCGCCCTATTCAGCTAGAAGCTGCTCTAAGGCCCTTTACAATATTATTATCCCTGACTCAGACCTGTTTCCACCCAGCACACATCTCAACTCCCAAAGGAGCATACAACACATGCTGCCATTATATATGCAGTGTTACTCAAACACACAGCCATCGCGTCCTGTCAGGTACTCATTTTTGGTTTTGGATGAGTGAACCAGTCGCCACATGATGGCATTACACCTCACGGAGCCTCGAACCCGCAACCATTCGGCTACGAGTCCTACGCTCTAACTAACTGTGTTATCACAGTATATTATTAAACATTCTGTCGTGCAGTCAAGTTTACTAAACATACCGATAAATTAATGGTCTTTTATTCTAAAACACATTAAGATGTGACAGATCATTTCTATTGACGTCAATAGTGTGCTGATAATTTATGTTCCTTAACTTCATGTAACATAATTTTTATACTGAATACACACACACACACACATTTCTACACCTCTAGTTCATCAAAATGATTGCAGTGAGAAAATCATTTCTATTAAAAGTATGTATTCAAGATGCCAGAGCACTGCAGTACACGAATTCTACTGACTAAAAAATTCTTTCTTGAAAGATATTTCTGGGATATCCATACATTTGGGCAGGTATTTGAAGAAACTGCACCATTTTCATCAATATTGCTCAGAATATAATATAAAATTTACACATCATCACAATGAAAAGAGTAAACACTTTGATGTACAAGGCTAGATTTGTATCTAATGTTTTATGCATGGTTTCATTGTCTGAAGTAATCATACAAACTGTTCATATCTAAACACACAATACAGCTCATATCAGAGCATGACACATTTCCTCACCATGTACCATCATCCATCAAACAATAGCGGAACAGTATCAATATGTGGGTTGTTTCGTGCTCACTGATGTTACGCAAAAAAAACAAGATTTTGTTTAAAAAGTTTAAGTGAAAAGTGCCTCGTTTGTTCATGGTTTTTTAAAATAAATCACGATTGCATCTCTGCACCTACAATACCATGATGTAGGCATATATTTTCAACTGTTCCAGCTCAGGTCTGTCAAAATAATGAAGACAGGGTGGTTTCAATACTAAAACTGGTCTCGATGATCAGGGAGATTTGCAAATTTATGGAAAAAAGGACATTCCTTCTTCTGAAGTAATCCATGTCATGAGAATCACGTCTCTAATTATCCACCAATTCAGAGATTAATTTCTTGGCTCACAACGTTGGCAGGTGTTCTTATCCCCATGGACAGCAGACCATGATTAAAATGGCACATTATTAGAGTAGGCCATTAGCGATCCTCTGAGACCACCCTGAGATCCATCTTTACATACTGGCAGTTTAACCCAGCCCGGTGGGTTAAACCCAGGTTTCAGTTTTTATATATGCCAGTTTAACCCATGTTAAACTGGGGTTTTTCACAGGTTCACAAATGTATAAGTATTTAACTTGGAACTGATGAAAAGTAGTTGTTATAATAGCATGACTTTGTAAGATGTTATTATTGACATAATAATAATAATAATAATACAAATGAAAATTTATCCATTAGACCAAAGGTTATGAAAATGGGCTCCATTCTGATGATTCATTTAATCATTGTAATAAATTATTTGAGGTATTCTTCTATTTGGAGGAAACAATTAAAGACTGTCACGTGTTAATAATTATAACCTGATACACTTTGTTGGTGACCTAACCTAATTGATCTGTGATTGGTTAAGCTCGTCTTTTATTTTGTTTAGGAAGACTGGGAGGTGGGGCTAATTCAAATGATCTATTGGTTGACCAGGAATATTACTCCCTTTCACTTAGGCTGCAAGCAACTTAAACCTGGAAACCCTGCATACTGGTGCCCTGTAATTGGTGGCAGGAGGAGTTGCTTCGGCCACTCGGAACATTACAAAATGGACACAACACAGACAGACAATCTCTACTCAGTTACTGCTAAGCGCATGGAGAGATGTACGACGTATGCATTGTTTAGCCTTGATTATGGTCGCACCTAGCACACACGGCCAAGAAGGAACTCCCAAAGGAAATCGGATGAAACATCCAACATATATAGGTAACACAGGGTAGATGCGTGATGGTATTTTTGCGGTAATGCAACATGTTATGTACGATATGCTTCCTGGGGTGTTGAATGATGACAATGAATAGGCGTGTTTTATTCATTCTCCAAATACTTGGAAATCTTCTTCACTGAAAGCATAAATAATAATAACGACAAGAACAGGATCTTAAACTCACCCGATCATGACGTTCCGATCTTGGATGTTCACTTTCCTCAACCTCTCCTTCGCCAGCTGACGAATATTCTGGATTGATCCTGGCTTGTGGTGAAGTTGGCTGAATGCTGACGACGACTGGATCACTGGCATCCCCGAGTCTCTCATTTTGGATGTGGGCGGTCATCAACTTTGTTTGCTCAGTAGCCTCATCATCTGAACTACTACTGTCTGAGGTTGCCTGATTCATCTACAACTGATGCTGAGGTATGTTCAGTATTGGATACACTGATAATAAGCAAGCGCCACTGTTGACAACTGGTCAAGCAGGAGGTGCTACCATGTCATACCTGAAGAGAGAGACCCACTGAATTTAGATCATTTATGTTGTTTTAGGGCCAAGCAGCAAGGTGATGGTGATGATTGGTGTTTTATAGCCACTTTTGTGCACACGGTAGGCTAAATGGACCAAGTGACCTCCAAAGGTAATGCAGCAAAGTCAAAAATGAAACATCCTTCAGATATGCCCACGCCGAGATTCAAACACGGTGGTAGTGATCTGTGATCCAACACGCTACTATTTGACCACTGAGGCACCTCCCAAGCACCAAGGTGAAATGATGGACAAACAGCTTTTAGACATAGCAGTACTGGTTTTTGAACACAAGAAATGGATGTCTGTGGCTTTCATCATAAAATCTTAAACTGTTTTGACAAAAAGCAACTATTAACGTAAAATAGTCTTTACGCATTTCCTATGTTTTTATAGTTCAAATTCAGAATTGCTGTTATACAGACCAAAAAAGAGGTGACATTATATTTCTGTCAGCCATCTTTCAATTTGTTGCAGGTTATAAACTAAGCCGAGTCTCGGGATATAGAAACTTTGACTAATGTGTATGACTATGTATGAGTAAGCTTTGCACTTATAATGGCAGCATGATATGTGCTGGGTGGAAACAGGTCTGAGTCAGGGATAATAATATTGTAAAGCACATTAGACCAGCTTCTAGGTTAATAGGGCACTATATAAATATCACATATTATTATTAATAAATAACAGTTAGGAGTTTAGACAAAATTTAATATTGATTTATTTCCCAAAATAATTGTGTATAGACAAGGGTGTTTCTGAACAATTATAAAACAACACAGTGGTTTCTAGGATTCAGTTACTATAGTGCAGGATGTTGCAGATAATTGGTGGGAAAATTATGAGATCATGAGCTAATAATAGCAGTATTCTCAGATATAATGAAGTTATTATAGAAATGTATAGATACAATTGTACCGAGTCCTGCAAAGGACATTATTTTAATATATTTTCTATGCAATTATCATGATCTTGGGCTAACTGATAATGGAATAATTCACCTTATAATGATGTCATATAGGCAGGGGTACATCAAAGCTAACAGATCCAGAAAATTATTCTCTAAACACTACCATAAGTAATGTCAGACTCCTCAAGGGAAATGACCCAGGAGCAACAAACATGGTACACTTTATTACAAGTTCGTTTTTAATAGAGTGTATTTTAAAACATGTGTAAATGAACACTTGATCCTAGATGTGCTTAAAATTTCTGAACTAAAAACCTGATTGGTACTTTTTCCATACAAACACCATCTATATTGGCAAATGAGTACTGGTCAATTGAAAGACCACACTATGATTACTTTGACTGATGCAGCATGTTAAAAACTATACACAAAATGGCATCTTTCTTTGCCATTTAAATTCATCCCCAATTTAGACTTGTAATTAATAAAAACATTTATATATGAAGGAAAAAGATTTGTGTAACTAAGACTCAGCTTATATAGGCCTACTAGCAAATTTGAATCTGACCACATTCATTGACTGGATCTCAAGGATTCTTAAATTTATATTTTGTTGGTTAAAAAAATGAATTCTTGTTCAGTGGCCAATTATAAATACCAAATCAAAGAACAGTGCACCTTGTGAAAAGCGAAGTCATATGCATCACACATTAAGAACTGTGGGAAGAGCATTATGGTTGCACCCCATTCCCCACACCAGATCCCTATTTTAGTGCCAAACATGTCATTCTTCTCGAGCAGTGTGATAAAGTTGATTAAGATAGGTTTGCTACCATTTCTTAAAGAAACTGCTTCAGCTCTAGTACCCACAAACCAATGCTTCTTAAATTTTTTAGTATCATTCACCCTCAAGTCTCTTATCACAAAATTCATTCACCAATGACCCAATAGTGGGTTTTTTATCATTTATTTTGTATTCTCCCAGTGTATATTTGTTTATGTTAAATTAATTTTGTGACATGAGCAAATAACATACATTAACTCAATTCTTGTCTATTTTATTCCAGTTTTTGAACACCCTGAAAGTAAAAATATGTAAAGAAAACTAAGACAGTAAGAGCAACAAAATAAATTAAAAAAGAACATTAAGTCAGTAAATATCAGTTTTCAATCACCCATTTATATCCATATATTTATGATCCCACTAGTTTGCCTGGTCTCTCCATAAAAGTTACATTTAAAAAAATTTGGAAATACCCAGCTACCTTAAAATAAGAAAGGTTGTTGTTACGTATCCGAGCATCAGAATTGAGTTCATTGATGATAAAGGTCCGAGCACTCAATGTGTGTGCGCCAAGTTTGGCTGTTTCTGGTGCTCTGATGCCGAGCAGCAAAATCCTGTTTGTTGGTGATAAATATCCGAGCAATCAGCATCAGAACCATGTTCATCAATGTTATTAAGATGTTATATTAAGTCTGTTAATAGGCATTATAATCAGATTAAAAAGAACGTCTGACATTTATAAGAAATGCAGTATTTCATGGTTCCCACAGCCAAGGACATATTATTGTGTACATTTATTCAGGGTTTTTGTTCTAAGTGGATTTTTCCAGATTTTATCAAATTCAAGGATGTTTCCAGGACCTGGAAAATTAATTTGTTGTTTTGCAGGTTTTCTAGGACACATGGGAACTCCAATTATTTGATTTTTGTTTGTATCTCTTCAAAAGTATCTTCTTTCAACCCAAATGTAATACTACGTGCTCAGCCGCCATATTTGAGCAGAGGTAATAGCCAACAAGGAATAATTGGTGCATGTGCATTGAGTGCTCAAACCTATAACGCTGAAGTACAGGGTTTCGATGCTTGTATACGTAACCACTTTGAATAAGAAAACCACAAGTAGATCTAGAGAGAAAAACATATATCTAGAGTTTTCAGCTCCCCTGCCATTAAAAACGAGTAAGAGCTTATATAGATTTACTAACCATAAACCTATGGCTTTTTATGTATTGAATAACTTAACTATAAACTGGGAGTCACTCTACTCTAGAACTAAATAGATCTATAAGACTAATTTCGTTTATCCTTGCAAATCATAGACTCTAATCATCGACTAATCAGTCTAATGACAAATGCAAGGCTTCATCCTTCATCATGTTTCATTCATCCATCTTGTTTTATCCACCCTTGAAAGCTTCAATAATTTCATTTACCCTTGCCTCGCTTGGGTGAACTTTACCAAGTTAATATTATAACCGCTGTCGTAAATAATTAATGTTTCGAGTATTGAAATAAGAGTTATAAGTTCAAGCAGACTGCATGGTCAACATCCTGTTTTGTTACAATCTTGAATCTAACACTAGTGTATGACTGGTAAGATCAAGAGTCGTCTAAAAGTATTAAAAATAGACCCTAATTATTCTATGAATTCTCGGTCGTAACTTGGTGCAGTGAGGCAAACTGAATATTACCTGGCTGAAGACACTGAAGCTATCGTGAGGGAAACCCCAGTTGCTCAAAATATACAAAATACACAGTCCCCGCAAAATTCGATAGTTCCGTGGTCTTTCACTACGCTGCGCCACTTTATCCTCAGCCGCAGCGCAGTGCACGCTGGGAACCGGAGAACTATAATATGAAATATTGCTTTAATTAATTCAATGGAAATAACTCGTAATAAGTCTTATATGTCAGACCTTTTGCATTAAGACTATACTCAAAATTCGATTTTTTTAAAAAGTTAATAATATCCAGTCACTATAAGTGTTGTTCTCAAATGGTTTGTCAGTATAAACCACACACACACAGACACATATTATATATATATATATATATATATATATAATTATATACTGGGTAGATGACAGCGTTAAATGGCGCTGCCGTCTCCCCTGAATTGATTTAAATAAACGACGTAATACACTCTGGCAATCCCCACCCTCGTGGTGTTTCGGCTCCATCTTTCCGGACTGCTCATTCAATAAAAAGGCACTACCCTAGAAAGAAATGCTTACCCTTTTGTGTGTTATCCCTGCTTCATGATAATAGACCATGAAATAAAAGAAAACCAATCAATTAATGCTAGATGCAGCATAGGTTATAGATTTTACACACTCAACAATTAGTTGTAGATTTTATTTTATTTTTAAATTAGTTTATTTATGGCTGAAAGGTCACACGGCGTGAAATAACAATCAACTAGCTGTGAGCTGTTAGCAATTATCACTTGCGGAGTTTTAGCTGGTAGGGACTTGAGCAAACTCTTCAACCCAATAAAGTCCTGCTCCGTACGCTCACTATTAATAAGTTGGGGGAAATGTTCTTAACTCGCCCTTACACTCATGCCCATAATGTTCAATGATCCGACTAAGGGCCTTCACTCATTGGGACACAATGCACGATGACGATCGATCAAGACGAGTGGGGTTAAGTAAAGTGTCCTTGTGGCTAAGTATTTTCAAGAAATCTTCATTAAACTGATCCTCAAGATTAGAGGTCTGTATCTGTGCATAATTGGCCGAGTCGTTCTCAAAAGAAGTACGGAGCACACGTGTGTCAGTGAGCTGAACATCTCTATACAAGCCTGAATCACTAATGGCACTAGTAGTTTTAGTAACCTCATGGCCAGGCTTAGATATGTGCTGTGAGATTATAGCCATGGTACCACTGACGAGAAGAAGCATAACTGTGACATCAACAGTGGCAGTTTGGAAATTCTTGGTGAGCTGGGGGAGAATATTGCTAAGAAACGAAGTTAGCAACACGAACTCGTTTGAATGAACCTTGCTAAGAAGGCCCTTGACCGTTGGAAGGGGCACGATGTTCGAGTGCCATGTACCGGGGCGGCTACACATCGTAAATAGCCATCACAGCACCATCTAGTGACAGCCACCTGAAACTAGCTGGTTCCTTGAGTGTTAACCCGCAGATGTTCTCATCATCAAGAATCGACCCCAGTGAGTGCAACTTCTCGGTTCGTACAGCACTGTTGTGGAAAAAAGAGGTGGATTAGCTTTAATGTGTGCTGACATTCGTTCAAGCTTCCGACAGAGGAACAAGCTTGTAGCACCATTCAGACGACCAGTCATTACAGAGGCACCGTCACTGGATAAAGAGGTAAACGATCACCATCATTTCAAATGTTCAGGACTAATACAGCTATGCTCACAAAATTATGTAAAAATGTGTAAACGATCACCCACACATTAAATAATCCAGTTCGAAGTGCTGATTAATCGACTTTTAATGGCCTGTGGGTGCCGCCTTTTTGAAGCTAGACAGACCAGAAGCTCCTGAATGCTGACGTCACTTGAACACAGCGGAAGTCTGTAGAGCCCTTACAAAAGCACGTAAATAAGTTTGAGAAAAGAATTATTCCAGAACATAACGCAATTATCTTGTTAATATTACGTCATGAATAACATACAAACATATCAGTTTGAGCCGGAAGGAACCTTAGAAAGGAAGATGATTGCGATGGTTTCGAAGAAAGCGGAATCATCGAAGAAACCTCGAGGAGAACCGGGAACACTGACTGGTGTATGAACTCTGTGAACCAATGGATTCCGTAAAGGAATCTCTTTGTTGCCACTCTGTGCAAAATTTGAACTGTATTTTAGCTGATTCAGATGCGAAATGTATACCACAACTTCCAGGTTGCCTGAGATATTAACGCTCAAGAGCACCTATAATCCACGTCAGTCTAGAGAGCGCCTATATGACGTCAGAGCATTTCAGTTTTTCTCCTTCCTGCCTTCGAATCTGGCTCCCGGTGCAGCCATAATGGCGACCCTCCAGTAATTTGGATTATTTCCCTCTATCTATGATATCGGGTATATTTCATGATTATTATTGTGGAACTTTTGGATACTGTTCTAAGCATTACATATTTCAGAACTTTTGTCTGAGGGTGAACTGTCCCTTTAACTGTTTACATCCTAAATATCGGGGGGGGGGGCGCCCCATGGTTCAACTAGTAGAGTGGTTGATCACAGATCTCAACCACCTGAGTTCAAATCTCGGCGTGGTCATGTTTGAAGGGTAAGGGTGTTTCATCTTTCACTTCGCTTCATTACCTTTGTACGTCGCTCTGCCCAATTAGCCTACCTTGTGCACAAAGGTGGCTGTAAAACATCAACCATCAACATCCAAAATTTCACTTACCCAGTACAGTCTATATAATCCCGCACCACCATTAACCGACCGGGCATAATATCGTTTATAGCTGGTATTTAAAGCACACAATTCCAAATATTTATAATTCTTCACCGTTCAAAAAATTTATGTAGGTATATGACAACAATGTAAAAGGTTTTTAGTTATTGTGACTGATATCATTAGCAAGGGCTTGGAACAAACAATAAAATGGCACAGAGCGCAAGGCTCTATGAAATATATGAAAAATGTTAGGGTACTTTAAATATAATTAAGCTGTAGTTGAATTGTATTGGATTTGATCCCGTCGAGTAGCGGATTTACATAGATCCAGACGGGAACTGGGTTCATACGACCTAATTTCGGTGAAAATGTATTCTACATGTTTATTATTACGACTTTTTAATATCATTTTCAGTACTCATTTAAGACGTGGACACATGGGAGACTGATTATACCGTATGAAGTCACATCCTTTGTGAGAATTCTAGTTAATGGTGTGCCATGTTAAGAGGTTTATTTACGACAGTTGTTTGAGTTAAATATTAGAACATCTTCATTATGCCTTGGCGGAAGGAAGCTATTGTGTATCTATGTTTTGGCAAGGTGGTCAATTCTACTAAAGATTGTAGTAGTAGTAGTAGTAGTATTTATTTCCAATTTCAATATCAAATAACGTATACATAATGCAATTTTACAAGTATATTACATATAAAGAAATTGGGGGACCAATGTAGCCGAAGCTGTCTTCCCATTGGCCCCGATCAATCATAGCTAATAATAGTCAGCTCAATAAAAGGCCGTTTGTGTTTTTGCAAGTCTGGTCGTGTGTGTATTGGAAGTATGTAGGCCAGGTACCAAGGAATCATATAATTACCTTGACATGTGTGCATTGACAACAATAAGGGTTGTTGCATTTTACAGATGCTGAGTAAGTAGCTAAGATGTAACTTTTCAGGGTTTTCTTAGTTTTTGATATTGAATTACAAGTGGAAAGGATATTATTCCAATTGTTCCATATAATGGGAAAATTAACTAACGGCAACTTACTGGATAGCGCAGAGTTACATCGAGGTACATTCATATGACTATATTGCCTTGTCACGCGATTTTCCTGTACATCAGAATTTAGACGGAATAGGCCATCGAAGGATATAGGAAGTCTCTTGCTGATAAAGTCGTCCATGAACAAACATACTTGGTATTGATATATGTCACTTAATTTTAAGATTTCAAAGTTTTTGAATAAAGGATCCGTATGATTGTTATAACCCACATTATTAATAATACGAATAGCTCTTTTCTGCAAAGACACAGTTTTCTGAAGGATTGGTGAATTGGCGTTCCCCGAAATTAGTATACCTTATGAGATATATGGTTATATGTGAGCCAGGTATAAAGTTTTCAGACTATTTTTGGGTAGGAATTTCTTTACCTGTTTTATGCCATATAAGGCGCGAGAAATCTAATTTTTCACGTAAATCAAATGATATTTCCATGAAAGAGTCTCGTCCAGAAAGACACCAAGAAATTTGGTGGTTTTCTCTTGGAATTGAGAACCAATTTGCTCTAACTGAGTACCACCAACTGAAATGTCCAAGATGTTAAAATAAAAAATTTGGGTGCCACCTTTGAAATTGTGCTGAGTGAAAACAAGGTGGCAAGGATATATAAAGGTTTAATTGTTACTCGCATGTAAAATTCTTTCGTCAAAATCATAAAAATCCGTAAAGATGGTATTGTACGCCGGTAAACGGATAAACCCAACAGATTGACACCTCTGAATATTGGTAAACAAATTTCGGGAATTCGGTTTGGAATATTGTAAAGAACAACCCAATGCCAAGAGAAAACTGCGTCCATAGTCTATTATATCGGGGATGGAACGACGTTCACGACGAACTTGTTGTTCGTGTCTCCGTCAAGACGACGGCGGATGATGATGACGCATATATGCCATCTGTACGTCCGACCATGGTTACGCTGCTGAATACAAGACAGATGTTGCGGATGACATCATGTTTTGTTGCAGCTGCACTGGCTTCCTGTACGTTTCAGATCATTGTACAAGATCCCGTTTCTTACGTTCAAAGTACTGAACGGAACAGCACCAGTGTATCTAAGCGATCTGATCGAAAAATATATATCGGTGAGAATGCTCCGATCTGAGTCCTATTCACTTTTGAGGGGACCAAGAAGCCACACAGCAATGTACGGAGAGAGATCCTTCCAAGCATCAGCTCCCAGGCTGTGGAACGAGTTGCCAAACCCCATAAAACTCGCAGCAAGTAGAGACATATTTTGTAAGGTTCTTAAAACCCATTTATTTAAATTGGCGTATTTATAATATTAAACCAGTTTATTATATATGAGATGTATTTGATCTAAGTGAGTTGAGAATAAGTTTTAATTGTGTTTTAAATGTTAAGCGCATTAGAGCAATTTTGGTTGAATAAGGCGCTATATAAAATACTACTATTATTATATATTATTATTATTATTATTATAATATTCATGCAATCATACAATCAAAAACTTTCAAATGTATCATCGGTGGCTTCGTCACAGAAATGCTGCAAACGTCGATGAAATGCGGCGTTAATTACAGCTAAGAACGCGTTATCTAGACATTGTTGCCAATGGCTGCTCAGCCACATCTCCTCAAATTGTTGGCCAAATGTATTCAACGGAAAGGTGTGAAGGACAACAAATTATTCAAATTATTTAGTACGTGAGTATTCATTTGCCAGCTGCTTGGTGCATATCCGTCGCTGGTAACGAAGGCGCTGGCCATATATAGCACAAGATGTTCGGTAGCGTATGATGGTAAACTGCATGGAATTACATCTTCAAAACGGGTATATTATTCTCACTGTTTGCGAGGAACTTCGTGATTAAAACTGATACAACCATAACCGACAAGGTAAAAAATACTGTAAAGCGAAATGCGGAACACATTGACTTGTGGGGCTGAATTAGGTCTGTCTCTTTGGGATATAGGATTGAGTAAAAAGTGACAGCTCTGTTGTAATTTAAGTTGTTCATATCCTGAAAGGTCTCGAGAAAAGTGTCCAGGACAGTGGTAATTATAGCCTATCATTGTTCTGTAAGGTGTGAAGCCGGGGACCCATGACCGGTGTACAGTTTGTTGCTAACCTGTTGGATTCCTGCGACAAACGCCGATACCTAACTGTTCAGGGTAGTGCCATATAGCCGTGCAGTATACCAAGAATAATTATTATAGTAAGGTGGCCACTGTTTTCCAATATGTGAGCCCCATTGCTTGGAGGCAATCACCATCTGAAATACACTGAGGCACATTATATATATATATATATATATATATATATATATATATATATATATGAATGTGTGTGTGTGTGTGTGTGTATGTGTGTGTGTTTAATTAAATATATTTTAACTAGTTTCGAGTGGTAATTGCCTTTTGAACAAAACTATAAGATCTGAGCTCGAGCCTGAACTATCTTCATAACTCACATTTTGATTTATTTGGGTGATTCATACTTAGATAGATTATTTGAATACCCTACTGAACGTTTACTAACGTTGACGGTCAAATATCCTGATAGTGATAGAAATTCCATAATTAAGCCATTCATCAGAGGACAGTAGAGTTAAAATAAAAACACAACGGTAACATCAAACAAAATAGGCGACAGCCAGGGGTTTCTACACCAAACTTCAACAAGACAAACAAAATTACCTGCAACAAACAGTTTCGCATGTGTGTAATCCAACGTACTCACTTAAGACAGAGGAGACCTGCGGAGTTGGTGATTGTTTTTCAGACTGCCACCAGGTGTCGCACTAGATGTAAATATTGTCTATACATAATTTTTTGTCATCCACGTTAATGCATAGTTTAAATCAGAGAAGATAGCAGACGATTTCAGAACAAGTTTCCCAATTTCCTAATCAATATATGGCGAGAATATCCCAGTATTTGACTCGCGTATATAAGTAGAGTAAGGTGGAGCAAAGCGCCCATGGTAGGGCATAGCGCCAATACCAGTATTTCGGCGAATGTATTGCATTTCTCGACGCCACATACGGATGAAATAATTGAATACTGCTGTGGCCGGAAAGAAGTTTCTTTGTCGTTTCCATATTGAGCAATAAATTGACACTAAATGGTTACGAATTTGAAGAGGTTGAAATGACTGTTTAAACTTTGCCGTATAACTTACATTTATATGTTTTCAGATACGTAGAGTGATAATTGAAAATTTCATAATTGAAAATTTGTTATCACTGTTGCCAGTGAGACATAGAGTAACAGGTACAATGGGGCAAAGTGTCCAATGCATGCGCGCCATGTCCCGTCTGTAGTTATTGACATAAATATAGCATTGTGATTACACGATGATGATGATGATGACTGATGTTTTACGGCCACTTTTTGTGCACATGGTAGGCTAAATGGGCCGAGCGACCTGCAAAGGTAATGAAGCGAAGTCAAAGATGAAACAACCTTCATATATACCCACGCCGAAATTCAAACACGGAGGCGCCCCTCATTGTGATTACACGTGAGATGTGTGTGTGTGTGTGTGTGCGTGTGCGTGCGCGCGCGTATTCTGTTTGTGTGAGAATTTTAAAAATATAATTTTATCACATGTTCTTTTGATGGCTATAAAGATAAATGTTATAACATTTTTGTTTTGTTTCAGATTGATCGTTCGGACACCATAATTCGGACGTATCCAAAAAATACAACACAGCTGGGGGGTCTTATGGATTTGAATGGCTGGCGTTGCGGCTGTCCGGGTGGACGGATTATACGAGGTGCTGGGATCGATTATGGAATACCGAGTGTTATAAACTAAAAAAGATCTCTAGAAACGCAATATAACAATATTTATTTTACATAATTACATTCAAGACTGCGCTGACAAAACTAAAGTGAAGGAGATTACGGAAATAATTAAAAACAGAAAATGGACATGGGCAGGTCACATCAGCCGCAGAACGGAAAACAGATGGAATGCAGCATTGACAGTTAGGACACCCACATGGGTGGCAAAAGAAATCGAGGAAAGCAACGAAAAAGGGGGCGAGATGAACTACAACAGTACTGGGGTAATGTGAACTGGTACATGAGGGCAAGAAAACGAGACCTTTGGAGGCGATATAAGAATACTTGCGTATAGAAAACAAAACTAGTCAAGACTGGAATACCCGACAGGCACTGTAGCCTTTCATTCCTTACTATGGTATGCTAGCATGACAATTCATAAGACAATGCGATATACTTAATTATGGTGTTGCACAAACTAGATCTAAGTATGTCATATGTAAACTGGCTTCTTTCTGAGGTATTTAATAGCTTCTTGATGTGTACAAGTAAGTCATAGATACGCTAATCATGTAATGGGTGTTTAATCGGGCATATAATAATAATAATAATAATAATAATAACAATAAAAATAATAATAATAATAATAATAATAATAATAATAATAATAATAATAATAATAATAATAATGTATATTTAATAAAGCGCCATTACTATACTACGCCCAACTGGCAATTATCTTAATTGCCTGTTATTGTAAGTATAAGTAAGTAAGTGCTTTATTCCTCCGTATACTGTACATAATAGAGAAATATATTACAATTTTCCATGATACAATATACAGAGAGATAACACCATAGGTTGAGAACCCATGGCAATAGTATATATATATTATTTGGTATACAAGACAAGATATATAACTGATAGTGGGTTAGGTGTATATGTGACGTTATGATTTCAAATATTTGTTACTAATTTTAGTTGCAGTTCAAATAGAACATATGTGGTATAAGAGGCACAATAATATGTTATTACTACAAGAATTAATCATTTCAAAATTAAACTTCATATATTTGTTGTTGGTTCATAAAGACATAATTATGTCATCTTTTTATTTTGAAATTTGTCATGAATGTTATATTAAGGGGGATGCATTATATAAGCAATGCTTCAAGCATCCTCTTTTAACATTCTATATGCGATGGCTTTCATCAAAATGTGTAATATGAATGTTGAATTAAACAATTTGAGTTGAATTGAATATTTTAGCTGCAATATATATATTACATGTAGGAT